>LR753337.1:293384-326492 GCA_902729485.2 Mus minutoides | reverse complement strand
CATCTCACCAGCCCCAAACCCATTGTTTCTTAATGATCACTTTAAGACACAGGGCCAGCCTGGATTCCCTAGGAGGAAAATAAGCTTCATCTCTCTCTCTCTCTCTCTCTCTCTCTCTCTCTCTCTCTCTCTCTCTCTCTCTGGTTTTTTGAGACAGGATTTCTCTGTGTAACCCTGGCTGTCCTGGAACTCTCTTTATAGACCAGGCATGCTTCGAACTCAGAAATCCGCCTGCCTCTGCATCCCGAGTGCTGGGATTAAAGGCGTGCACCACCACGCCCGGCAAGCTTCATCTCTTGATGAGGGGGTGGTGAGGTGACCCTGTAAAAGATCTGTGCTTTGAGAGGGATTGCTGGGTCGTCGTCAATTTCTTCCCCCAACACCTTTGAACTGGAGATCCATCAGACCCCGTAGCTTTGCAGATTCGAGGCAAGCACTGTCACGGAGACACACCCTCAGCTCCGGCCATCCTTGGAATTGGTCTGCCATGGTAGGTATAAGATGAGATGTTAGTGGGAATAGGAAGAAAAGGATGGATGAGAGGTGATATACTCAAAATTCGACCCTGTGAGCTAAGCAGCACTGTAGACATAGTCTGATGATTTAGAATGCAGTGGGACGATGTATTAGCCATCTTCCATGTTGCTCTGACAGAGTAGCCGACAAAGCAACTTAATAAACAGGGTTGCTGAGTGTGGTCTCACACGTGTGCCTTTAACCCCAGCACTTGGGAGACAGAGGTGGGGCTTTGTGGATTTGAAGCTGGCCTGGTCTACATAATGAGAACCAGGCCAGCCAGGTACCCTGTCTCACAAGAGAGAGGGGATTATATTGGCTCATGTTTGAGTGTCCAGTCTGTTCTAGTGCTGAAGGCATGCCAAGAAGACCCGGAGGTGACTGGTCACATTGCACCTGCAGTGAGGAAGTAGAGAGGGGGAGGCTGTTGCTCCGTTCTCTGGCTCGTTTTTATTCAGTCTGGGACCCCCACCCCCACCCCACAGAGCCTTGCAACCCACATTTAGAATGATCTTCTCACCTTAATGAACCCAATCCGGAAACTCCCTCATGGATATTCCCAGAGGCTCTTTTCTGTGGCTGGTCACTTAAATCCTGTCATCTTGACATCACTGATCATTAATTATTTGGAAACCTTTATTGAAACAGTCCAAAGCTGTGTTAAAACAATCCAAAGCTGTGTTTGCATTCTATAGTAACCACACAACACTATTAACGCTGAATTTGTGGTTATTGTATACCCTGAGCTCTTTGATTACATAGGGTGTATCAACTCAAGTCTTGACTTGTTCAATAGAGTTTTGTAAACCTAGAGTGGGTTTACCAGAGGACAGTCCTTGATCTTTGGTGTCACTGTGGATTTTGAGCTTAGAATCTAATTTTCCCTGCCCCACAGAAAAGGACATTTCAAGCTAGAGAGCTAGTTCAGTCTGTAAGTGCTTGCCTTACAAGCAGGAGGACCTATGTTCAGTCCCTAGAACTCCTGGGGAGAAAGCCACTTGCAGTGGCATGCGATTGCAATCTCAGAGCTGAGGCAGTAGAGGCAGGCATCTCCCTGGGACTCACTGGTCAGCTAGCTAAGTCTACTTGGCCAACTACAAGCCAAGGTGAAACCCTGTGGGGAAAACCCAAGGTGGAACCAGACATGGTGGGGCACACCTTTAACCCTAGCACCTGGGAGCCAGATCTCTGTGAGTTCCAGGTCAGGCAGTTCTACAGAGCCCAGGTGCTGCAACAAAAGCAACAACAACAAAAACAAACAAAACAAGTCCACCAAATAAAAAGTCCCACCAAAGAGGATGCTTGGAAATGACACTGGAGATCACCACAGATGTGCATGTACACACACACACACACACACACCTCTCTTCTGATTGCTGTTCACCAGGTTAATGATCAGTTACAGTGGCTTCCTACTGAACCACAGCAAGCCCACATTATTTGAAGCATTCTGGTGAGCACTTATCCTTTTGGTTGTGAGTCCAGCCTTAAACAGCTGAGCCATCTTTTCAGCCTAGCCAATGAGCTCTTTTAGAATGTTTTACTTATTTCTGTTCCTGGGTATGGTGGTTAGTTTTTGTTTACGTGACACAAACTACAGCTACCTGGGAAGGGAGAACCTCAGTTGGGGAATTGCTTCCCTCAGACTGGTTTGTGGCAAGTCTGTAGGACATACTCTTGATTGCTGATTGATGTTGGAGGGCCCAGCCCACTGTGGGCAGTGCTGACCCTAGGCAAGTATGCCTGGGCTATATAAGAAAAATAGCTGATTGAGCCTGGGGATCAAGTTAGTAGGCAGTGTTCCTCTGTGGTCTCTGCTTCAGTTCCTGCCTTGAGGTTTCTACGGAGAGGTACTACTGCAAGATTGACAGGGAGGTAAGGCCTAGCGGGGTGGTATGTTGGTTAGCTTTTGTCAACTTGACCCTGACTGGAGTCATCTGGGAAGAGGGAACCTCATAAAGAAAATGTCTTCATCACGTTCGTTGTCTTATAGACAAGTCTGTGGGGCATTGTCCTGATTCATGACTTATGTGAGAGGGCCCCACCCATTGTGGGTAGTGCTATTCTTGGGCAGGACATCCTGCATTGTTTAAAAAGGCAAGCTGAGGGCTGGAGAGGTGGCTCAGCAGTTAAGAGCACTGACTGCTCTTCTGAAGGTCCTGAGTTCAAATCCCAGCAACCACATGGTGGCTCACAAATATCTGTAATGAGATCGACACCCTCTTCTGGTGTGTCTAGAAACAGCTACACTGTACTTAGATATTTTAATAAATAAATCTTAAAAAAAAAAAAAGGCCAGCAGAGTGAGCTGTAGGAGAAAAGCAGTAGTCAGCACAGCAGCTTTCCTCCTTGGCCTCTGATTTAATTCCTCTCTCCAGGTTCCTGCCCTGCCTTAGGTCCTTCCTTGGCTTCCCTCAGTGATGGACTGTGATCTGTAAGCCAAGTAAACTCTCTCTTCCCCAAGTTGATTTTGGTCTTTTTTAAAAAATATGTTTATTTATGACTTGTCAAGCATCATATGTTTGCCTGGTGCCCATGTCGGGCAGAAGAGGAAGTGGAGCTTCTGGGACTAAAGTTAAAGATGGTGGTGAGCCACAGTGTGGGTACAGGGTATCGAACCCAGATGGTCTGGAAGAACTGCCAAGCCATTTTTCCAAACGCCTTGGTTATGGCCTTTCTCAGGGCAACAGAAGCTAAAGTAGAAAAGGTAGATAGATAATCTTTCTCCTGGTATTGGGGGGGGGTGCTTTTTATGTGGGATTTTCATCCCCTGTTTCTAGGAGTGAAAAGGAAAGTCCAGGGCCCAAGAACGTAGCTCAGGGGTAGAGCAGTTGAGCCCTGGGTCCCATCTCCACTACCACAAAAAATCAAAATCAAAAGGAAGGTCAGATCGTCCTTCTTGCATCTGCTGTTTTTCAAGTGCCTTTGGTTAAAAATAACCAGTGTGTCAAGGCAGCATATTTGATTCTCTCCACCCCTCCGTCTAGTTACAAATATAACTTCTCATTTCTTCCTGCTTCTAGTCTTCCCTATATCCCAAAATAAGTCTGATCATCTCTGAAAGCCCCCCCCTAAGGATTTCCTGTCTTCCCCACCACAGAAGAATCTTCAAAATGCCTTCCCTTCCTTCCTTTCTAAGACTTTCCCAGGTCTGGTCCCACCTGTTGGTTCAGCCCTGTTTACCTTTCTCACCTTTACAAGCAGCATCTCTGCTGTGTAGAACATCATCTGTCACTCTTGGTGGCTTCAAGTGTCTTTTCTTTTCTTCTAGGACCCTCCCTGTTTGTTTGTCTGTTTGTTTGAGATGGGGTCTCAGATAGCCCAGGCTGACCTCCTCTCCTCTCCTCCCCTCCTCTCCCCTCCCCTCCCCCTTCCTCCCATCTCCCCTCTTCCCTGTGCACCAACAGAAGGTCAAACATGGGCACAGTAAGAAAGCTACCAGAGAGACAGCTTTCCAGAGAAGCTGTTTGCTGGCATCTTGACCACGGATGTCTAGCTTGTAAAACTAAGAGAACATAAATTTCTAGTGCTCTTGCCACACAGTCTGTGGAATTTTATTATAGCAGTCAGATGCAATGACTATTCTATTTAAGTCTTGTGTCTCCCTGTAGGAAGAAGGGCCCAGGCATTCTCCGTGTTGCTCTTTGAAAATAGTCAACTGTATAGAAGAAGAAGATAGAAAATATTGATTAAAACAGAATCCTTTATACATGCTACCCTTTCTTCCTAAAATGCTTTCCCTTTATTCTTTTAGCAGTGGGGTTCCATTTGTCTTCTCAGCCTCAATGTCTGTGTGGTCCCCAGAATGCACCCTGTCCTACCTCATCTGAATGATTAGCTCCACCCCACCCCTACTCTCGAAGCAGTGCACTCTTTCACACAGACATGGCAATTGTAATTTCTTTCTTTCTTTCCTTTTTTTTTTTTTAAAGAAAAGAAAACAAAACGAAACTTTGTTAGCCAGTCATGGTTTTCCCATCACCTTGCCCAGCTGGCGAGACATTAAAGATACACATGTTTTGGAACAGCTGCTGGCTAAATGACTTGGATACTTGATTTTAATCTCTGGTATTCTTTGTCTCCTTCCTTCCTTCCTTCCTTCCTTCCTTCCTTCCTTCCTTCCTTTTGTTTGTTTGTTGTAAATGTATATCTTATTCTCCTGCTGTAATTGTTGTTTGGATGTAAATGGCCATGTTACCGCCTCGCTGGCAAGAACGGACGTGGACACCAGAATCCTTCTGCAAGCATACCTTTATTACATCATGCGGAGGAAGAGGGCGAGCTCAGGATGGGTCCCACTTAAATACACCTCAGTGAGACGTGTGTCGTCAGGATTGGCTGACTGCCCATTACCTCAAGTTACGCCCCGGGATGGGCAGTGACTTACGTGGCTTTGTCACAAGTGCATGTGCACTGAACTTGTTTGCTTGTCCCAGGCTGGGGGTGGTGACAGGATGTCAGCGCCATCTTGGAATGGCGGCAGAACCAGCTCGGGAGTGGCTCTCTACAGTTTGGAGACTTACTGCCTCAGTCTGTTAACCTAGACCTCTCCTGGAAGCAAAATCCAAAGTCTCCAGTCGGGGCTGGAGAAATGGCTCAACCAATTCCCAGTACCCACATGGCAGCTCACAACTGTATAGTACTTTCTCCTGGTGTGCAGATGTATATACAGACCAAATACCCATTTACATAATGAAATACATAAACAAACAAAAATCCAAAGTAGAAAACTTCTGGGGAATGAAGCTCAAGGTTGACCTGTAGCCTCTATATACATGCACACACAAATTCACATTCTTACAGAGTAAACTCTTCACCCTAGAAGGCACCAAGACTAGATTTAACACAGAAATGAGCCAGAATATAAATGACCATACCAGCTGTCGCCTTTGTATTTAAGTAGATTCAGACTCCATTTGGTGGCTTTAGCATGATTTATGAATGGGGAAAAAAATGAACCAGACATAGGCTTCAAAGACACAGCTTCTTGTAGGAAGTAAAGGTCCTGAAGGAGAGTGGGAGGAACGTAAGAACCCTGTGAAGGAGTGCAGGCTGTGGGCGCCAGGGTCAGTGCTAGAAACAGAGGACTTAATCCTGGTGTGGGATGTGTGGGAGCCTTGAGATGCTGAGGCAGGAGAGAGATCAGTGCTTCCATGCTGTCCGCTGCCATGCAGTTAGCTCAAGCCCAGCTGCATGACACTGCCTCAAAAAGAAGTCTTGACAAAAAACAAGGCAGAAGGAGAGATCTTGCAATGACATCCTCTCCAGTGACTGCGAATTTTTCATACGAGGATAAATAACACAAAAAGTTAAGAAATCAAATGAAATCAATGTGGTGCCTGGTAAGGGGGATAGTCCAAAACTGCGTCTTGAGTGAAGTGAGCTATGATGTATGCTCCTTGACCCAAAGCTGGTGTGGGAAACGCACAGGTCAAGTATCAATAAGGTTGGCTGGGCCATGGGCTGGGCCAGCAGCTAACAGTACTAGCTGCTTACCGAGGACCCACCTTTAACTCCAGTTCCAGGGTATTCAGGGCCCTCTTTTGGCCTCCTTGAACACTGGGCATACAAATACACATGAGCAAAACATTTATACACATGAAATGAAAATAAACAAACCTTTAAGAATGGCAGGGACTGGAAGTAAGCTTGTTTGCTTGCCTGAAGTGAGGCCTTGTAAGCTTGGTTAAAATTAAGGTGTTGGGGGGCAGTTGTTGAAAGTTTGAGCTCCAGGCTGATGACTCCAAAACAGACTCGGGGTGGTGGTGACTGACTTGGAATATGAGCTCAGGAGAAAGGAATTCAAGGGAGATGGCGCTAACAGCTGAGGATT
This sequence comes from Mus minutoides, assembly GCA_902729485.2. Taxonomy (NCBI): domain Eukaryota; kingdom Metazoa; phylum Chordata; class Mammalia; order Rodentia; family Muridae; genus Mus; species Mus minutoides. Next base: position 320,143 of record LR753337.1, on the reverse strand, counting down.
TTGTGAATTGGAGGGGAGAAAGCTCACTCAGTGCCTAGAAATGACACAAGGAGATGACCAGGGAGTCTAGGCCACTCTGAATTCCCATTTTCTAACATCCTAGCCAGTTTAATCTGAAAAAAAAAAAGATTGGAAATCAAGACAATTGTGCATTATGAATTTAAAGGGACTATACATATTATATATTTTACATACATTTAAACGGAATATATGTTTGTGTGTTATTGAAAAGTATTGAGGAAGATTCTGAAAGCATCCAAGATCTAACCAGAAGGCTGTTTGCTGTGCATAGACTTAGAAGCAAAAATCTAAATTGAGTTATCTTACTAGCGAGCATCTTTTTTCTCTCCCTCAGATGGGGTCTGTATACCCGCCTGGTGAGTGGATGAAAACTCTCTGTATCATCTGCCCATCCATGAGTGCTGCTCTGTTCCCAGCGGCTAGGAGATGGAATCAGCCCAGATGTCCATCAACCGACGAATGGCTCGTGGACATGTGGTACATTACACAGAGGGATTTTATTCAGCTGTAAAGAAAAATGCAATTATGAACTCTGCAGGAAGATGGATGGAACTGTAAAAATATTCTGAATGAGGCAACCCAGGCTTAAAGACAGACAAGGCATCCTAGCTTCAAAGTTTGTGATTTGTATTGTTTGGGTTGGAGTTTCTGTGGAGGTTAGGAAGCTAGAAAGGGGTCATGGGTGGGGCTTAAAGGAGGGGGATCGCAGAAAATGTATGATAGGTAGAAGGGCTATGAGGGGATGGGAATTGGAAAGTAGCAGAGAGGACGGAGCAGAGGGAGGGTTAGAAACTAAGAATAGACAAAGTTACAGGGAAACCTACTGTTGAAAAAGTATCTTTTATTCTCCTGTTTCAATTGTCATTTCAGAGGCTTCCCGCCTCTGTCTGCTTCTAGCCTCTATATCATCTAATCTAGGCCTAGAAGGCTTTCAGCTTCTGAGACTTACTGCTGAATTCCCTCACCTTTGCTACCTTTTTCTGCTCTTGCTGGCTGATGCAACTCAGCTGTTCCGTCGGCTCAGACTCCTCTCCTAGTTGACTGATTCAATCTGACCTCCACCTACTTACCTCTCCCTCTCCCCCTCTCTCCTTCTCTCCCTCTCCTGAGAAGCTCTTCTTCCCAAACTAACTCCAGTAATCTTTTCTAATCTTCCAGCAACTTCTAATTCTCTTGCTTGTTCTATCTTTACCTGTGTCTAGCCAGTTCTCTCTTCAGTCTGTCTCTGTAAAACTCTCCTGGTAACACTGCCTCGTTCTCCCTCTCTCTGCTGCCCTACTCTCCCTCTCAACTCTACTCCACAAACTCTCCTGTATTCCTGTACTGCACTCTCTTCCTCCTGTGCTGTCTGTCTCTCCCTTAAGTAGCTTTCCTTCCCTCTCTCTTCTGATGAGAGTTGGGTGTATCCTATTCTGTCAAATCTTTCTCTAATTCATCATTTTGTCTGTCACTCAATTAGACATCACTTTCAAACTTGGGTGTTTCCTTCTACAAACTAACTTTACCTTCACTGTTTGGGATTAAAGATGTGTACTAAGGGCTTGTCTTTATTCCAGGCAGAGGGATTAGATGTGTCTGCTAAGAGCTGAGCCACACCCTAACTAGACACAGGTTTGAATATTCAGCAACATACTACCTTGTAAGCTAATTAAAAAATTTTGTTTTTAAATATCTGAATCATCTAGATGTTCTCAACTTCTTGATGTGGTAACCATTTAATACAGCTTCTCATGTTGTAGTGACCTCAACCAGAAAAATATTTTTGTTGCTAACTTATAACTGTAATTTTGCTACTGTTGTGAACTGTCCTGTAATTATCTGTGTTTTCTGGAGGTTTCAGGTGACCCCTGTGAAAGTCCTTTGACTTTGGAGGGGGTTAAGACTCAGAGGTTGAGAACTGCTGATCTAGAGCAAGTTCTTTGGATAGATTCTTTGCTTTTTCTTTTGGTAGTTAGGTTCTAGGCACTTTCATTTAATTCTGGATAAACAGCCGAACAATGGAGTAAACACAGACACAACTTTATTCTCAGGTAGTCTCATTTAGCCCAGGATAGCTTTGAGCTACATTTATAACTGAGGCTGATGTCAAACTCCTGATCTTTCTGCCTCAACCTCTTAAGTGTTAGGATTACAAGTGCATGCCATCCCACTCATCTTGATATTCAAGTCTTTAGTATTTACCATGGTTGGCTTGAATAGACTTTGTTATTTTCCTGGTGTTACAGATATGCTATTTGGAACCCAGGCACAGTGGGTGGACAAAGCCTGTAATCTCAGCTCTTGGGGAGATGGAGACAGGAGGATCAGGGCTTCATGGTCATCCTCTGCTACAAAGACAGTTTGATGCCAGTCAGGGCTACACTACACATTGTCTTATAAAAAGTAAAAACCAGATGGCTTAGTAAGAGTGCTTTCTCTGCAAACCTGAGGACTTGACCTTGACTCTCTAGCACCCACACAAGGAGCTAAACTTGGCTGTGCATGCCTGTAACTACAGCATCGAGTAGTGGAGACAGGTAGATAGATCCCAAGAGAGTTTGCTGGCCAGCCAGTCTAGCCAAAATGGGCAGCCTCTGGTTCAGTGATAAACCCTATCTCAGGGCAAGAAGGAAGAGAGTGACAGAAGAAGACACTTGACATTATGTTCTGGTCCCTGCATGCACTCAATACGCACTCAATACACACATACACACACACTCAGACAGATAGACAGACAGACAGAGGAACACAGAGAGACACGGAGAGATAGATAAAAAATAAAACCAGAAAAAAAAAAACAAAAAATCTCTCACAAATGTATAATTTGTGGACGAGCTAGATTTAAAATATACATCTTATCTAGTATCTATGGGATTGGTTCACAGGGTGGGTAACAACATCCACGGAAGTCCAAGTCTTTTATACAAAGAGGCATAAATGGTGTAGTCTTTATATATCACCTAGGTGTATACTCCATTATACTTTAAATTGTCTCTGCACTATTTAGACTACTTAGTACATTATGTACTAAGAATGTAGATTCTGTGTGAATATTATGACGAGATAACATGATGGGGTGAAAGGTTTGTATGTGTTCAGCCACAATTGATTTTTGTTGTTTGAAAAAGGGTCTCCTCATGTAGTCTAGGCCTCCAGCTTTTGGCGACCCTCTGTGTTTAGATTTCATGAAATTCATAGTTGGAAAAGTAGGTCCACCTGCCTAAGCTCTCCCAGGAACATTTTGGTCTTGTGATAACCAAATCAAGTGCTAGAATATACGTGGGAATTGACAACTCCGCCTTACTCACTTTCGGAAAGACTGAGTCTTATTTGAAGTGCATCACTTTCAAAACTAAACCCACCCAAACTAGGCGGGGCGGACATACCTAATCCCAGCTCTCTCAAGGTTCTTGAACTCTCCTGAGTTCAAGGCCAGCCTGGGTCACATGGTAAAACCCTGTCTCAAAAGTCAAAATCAACCAAACAAGTGAAAACCATCTCTGTCTAAGTTAAGAAACCAATTCTTGTGTTAACTCAGTATTAACATGAAATTCATTGGAAAAACTCTGAAAGGAATTTGAAAAACTCATCAATAATTTAATAAAATGTTTTATATATTTTTTTTAACCCTCTTCATGTAAACGTGTGTGAGTTCCATGAAGGTTACGTGTCTGGTGCATTTGGGGGTATCTGGAAGTTCTAGACTGTCCTTTTCCAATAGAAACATTTAAACAAATATGCACTGCTCGGGTGGGCAGTGTGACGTGGGCTCCCTCACACTTTCGGGTCTCACTTCCTTTAAGCACAAGCATCCTATTCACCAACACAAAGCTAGTGACTCTTTTTTTCAGTCCATTGGGAGGATTGCCTGTTAGGCCAGAGAAGCCCCCTCAAGAGCTAGCTGAGTACATTACCACTCTGAGCTCCCTTCCTCTCCCTCTCTTCCCTGCCCTCTCCTTCCTTTCTTCCCTTCCCTCTTCTATTCCTCCCCCCCCCTTTCCCTTCTCCCTTCATCATGTGCATAACTGTGCCATCATCTCTCACTGGGTGACAGTTAGCTGGGTAGTCGCTGCGTGTCTTCTGTGTCTCCAATGAGATTATGGACCACCGAGGACCACTTACGTCACGCAGATGTTATGAAATATCACATGTGATGTGAAAGTTCAGGTTACGTCATGAGTTCCAGTGTCAAAGCTACACATACCCAACACGAATGTGTCATCTGTGTCTGAGACAGTGATAACGCTCGATGTTGCTCCTTAAACGGTTGAGCTGGAATGCCTGTCTTCTGATATTCCCTCGGAACGGCAGCGTGTCAGACTTCTCCAACTCCAACTAAGGTCTCACCAGTTACTAAAGCGAACACCCGAGCAGCTGTTTGTCTTCTGGGGCCGGCCCGGATCATTGGAAGAAAGGAATCAGTTTCACCTGCTGGGATTTGATTCCTAGACATTAAAGCCTGTTTTAAGGTTACACCTAGTCACAGGACAGGAAGTGGTACTAGTTCATCTGAAAAAGCAATGAATCATTTTCTGTTCACGTGACTACCGCGTGCTCTTGCAGCGCAACCGCACTAGCCTTCTCAGAACTCTGGTTCACAGAGGCTCTGCCGTCAATTGCCGGAGTCGCTTTCTAGCTGGCTCAGTCTTAAATGTTTTCACAGAAAATGTTCAATACTTTTATAATTTATCCATCAGGGCCACCACAGTTTTATTCTGAGTCTGAGACCTGTTTTTACTAGGTTTTGATGCAATTAAAACATGAAATAGATATGTATGTGGTCTTAAAATTTTTTTCATTGTGTGTGTGTTTTCATGAGAGTAAGCGCTCGCATGCATGCACATGTGGGGCTGGTGTGAGGGTGCACGTTATCATTCCTCAGGCACTGCCTAACTTCTTACATGTCTGTATGTATATATGTATGTATGTATGCATGTATGTATTTTTGAGACAAAGGCTCTTACTGGCTTGGAATTCACCATGTGTAGACTTGGCTGGCGGGCCAGTGAGCCCCATGGGTCCACCCGTCTCCACCTCCCAGTATTGGGATTGCAAGCATGCTACCCCACGCTGGGCTTTCTTTGCTCTGTGTATCACATGCTAAAGATATTTCAGAACTTCCTGGTTCAAGGACCAATTTAGCTCTCATCATCGCTTCCAGATTCCTCAGTAACTCTGTCACAGGCGTTCCTTGCTGCAAAGCTTTCCCCATTTCTTCAGACTTGAAGTCATTAGTTGGCTATAGCTAAGTAGCCCATGTTTCTCTATTAGAATAATGGCTTCCAGCTCTTCTTTGCGTTTTCAGTTTTCTATAGCTTCCAGACACTTTAGTAATTCTCCAATCTCCACAGAAAGCACTTTCTCTTTATATAGTTTATGGATTTCTTTCCAGTCTTTTGGTCAACAGTGGCAAATCTTTCACCAGAAAATTAAAATGCGACAGTCTTAACAGATCGTTGTGAGACCTTCCATTTCTTGGTTTGTGTTTTATATCTGCTAGAGCAAAGACAATACCAACGTTTTATTTTCTTTGTGTTGTGCATGTGTGTGTGCATGCACCTGTGTGTTTGGAGGTCAGAGAACAACTCCGTGGACTCAGTTCTCACCCCTCTTCTACCCTTGCCTACTCTATCTGGGGCACCTAGAAATAGCTTTCCCAGTAAAGCACAAGGACCGGAATTGGCTCCTCGGCCCTCATGTAAGAGCCAGGTGTGATGGCATGTGCTTTTAACTCCAGTGCTGGGGTGTGGGGGCAGAGACAAGAGGATTCTGGCATCTTATTGGACCTCCAGTTTAGCCAAAATGGCAAGCTCCAGATTTGGTGAGAGACCTGTCTCAAAAAAGAAAGTGGGGCCAGGTATGGTGGCACATACCCTTAATCCCAGCCCTTTAAGGCCAGCCTGGTCTACAGAGCAAGCTCCAGGACAGCCAGGGCTACACAGGAAACCCTGTCTTGAAAAACAAAACCAACCAACTAACCCACCAAACTAACAAATATTAACAAGTAAAAGAAAGTGTAGAGATGGGGCCAGAGAGCTGGCTCAGCACTCCTAGTAAAGGACTCAAGGTCAGCTCTCAGTACCAAAATCAGGTACTCACAACTGCCTGCAATGCTAGTTTTGGGAAGTCTAACTCCCTCTTCTGGCCTCCCTGGGCACCAGCACACTTGTGGTACACACAAACTTAATCAAGCACACAGACAGACAGACAGACAGACACACACACACACAGACATGATTCCCCAGGAAAAGCCACAGAACAGCTGTCATAGAAGTTCTATCAACAGCTCCATTTCCAGGGGAGAAAAGCCATGGCATAAAGAAGTTAACCGGTGCTGGGCTACGGTGGGTCTCATCTTTAATCTCAGCAGTTGCCAGGCAGAGGTAGGTGCTGTGAGTTCAAGGACTGTCTGGTCTATAGGGCAGCCAGGGCTACACAGAGAAACTCTGTCTCACAACAGCAGCAGCAGCAGCAACAACAAAGCCAAAAACAAACAAAGAAATTAACAGGTCACTGAACTGAGTCAGGGTTTCAACCCAGGTAATCTGGTTCCTGAGTGGGCTTCAGCCTGTTCTGCCAGCTCCTTTATGGGCATGGATTAAAGCGCTGTTGACTGCAGCAGTGTCCTGTGATAACCAGGTTTATGAGACACTGATGAGAAAGAAGGAGCGTGGGTGACAAGGGCAAAGCGTTAGCAGCCAGGATTGTGTGGGCAGTATTCAGTCCTAGGCAGGAGAGGCTATCTCTTTCAGGGCGGGACAGTCCCTGTACGGTCGGTCAGTCAGAGGCCACAGGCAGAGAGGAGTGAGTGTTGATGTGTGGTCCAAATGAGGACTGGCAGCACTTCTCGGTACATTCGTCTCTGAGCTGACATCTGACATACACTGGCCGGTGTGAAATTCAATCTTATTTTCAACCCACTGAATTTGAAGTCCTTCCAGCGGGAGCACTTAGGTGGCAGAGTAACCCTGGCTCTCGCGCTGCGGGCTGCGTCCACAGAGGTCGAGCTGAGGCTGCCAAATGCCCACTCTCCAGGACCTCTTGCTTTCCTTTTTTACAGTGGCCAATGTGTACTGAAGGGCAAGTCCCCGTGGGGGCTTAAAATTCAATACCAGTGATCAGAAGGTGGGATCTCTGACTCCAGCTACTGGGATCCTTCTCAAGACAGCGGGTTTAGGTAATAAGGTTCATCTCTCTGTCTCGACTCGTAACGGCATCCATGGCCCAGTCCCAGAAACCACAGCTCTCTTCCAGTTGCTTCGGGAATACCAGGCACTCTTTTCCTGTATTTGCTTAGGGAGAGTCAAAAGCATGTAAAGGGCTCTCACCCCATCCCTGCCCTATTTTGGGGTACCCCATGGCCAGAGTTCTCAGACAGTCTGGGTTTTTTTCTGAGGAGGCAGGATGCCTGAACCTAGGGACTCACAACATGTTTTCTGGGCTAAAATATTCCACAGGCTGTTTTCCAAGCTGCCACCCTGCCCCCTTCCACCCCTTTCTGCTTCCTCTGTCTGTCCGCATTCTTAAACTTACATATCACAGTCCCTTTAGCCACCTTATGTCCCTCGGTCCTCTCTCTCTCTCCTAGAGTTCCTCTGAGGAAACCGGAGAAGCCTGGCTTCCTCTGCCTGGAGAATCCATGGGAAATGAAGATCTCTTGCTGGGATGGTTTGCCTACCTCGCATACCATTTCTTACAAATCTCACAGTTGCTTGAGATGTTAAAAGGTCATAACCCTGTACTGGAAATGGTCGAAATAGGCTTCAGATATATCACAGGTCTACTCCAGAAAGCCCTGAAGTCCTAGTGGTCTATTTCTCTCTAGATTTCTATTTTTAATATTTATTGTATCATTTTAAATTATGTGTAGGTGTGTGTGTGTGTGTTTGGACTACGTGCCGTTGGGTGCTGGTACCTAGGGGGCCCAGCAGCATTGGATTCCCTGAACTCAGAGTCATAAACAGTTGTGAGCCTCTTGACGTGATTTCTGAGAACCAAACTTCGGACCTTTGGAAGAGCAACAACTGCTCTTAACTGCAGAGTCATCTCTCCAGCCCCTCTGGATTATTTATTTATTCACATTTATGGTTCTGGGGACGGAAGGAAGTTAGGGCTTTATACATGCTAGGCAGGTTCTCTAACTTTGAGCCACATCCCTGCCCAGCCCTCTGTCTTTTGAGGACCACGTGACTTTCTTTCTTTCTTTCTTTCTTTCTTTCTTTCTTTCTTTCTTTCTTTCTTTCTTCGTTTTTTGAGACAGGGTTTCTCTGTGTAGCCCTGGCTGTCCTGGAACTCACTCTGTAGACCAGGCTGGCCTCAAACTCAGAAATCCGCCTGTTTCTGCCTCCCGAGTGCTGGGGTTAAAGGCGTGCGCCACCACGCCCGGCTTCTTACATTTCTTTCTAGAAGAGCAAGAATGACTGGTGTTTAAACTTGTCGGGGCAGGTGAGAGTATTTCATTCATTAGTAATGTAAAGACTTTAAAATAGCTGACCAATTTTCTTTGAAAATGGTTGTGAGAACCTGAGTATGTAAATCACAGGAAGGAGATGGATGGCTCAGTGGGTAAAGTGCCCGCCCATAGGGTGTGGTGGTTTGAACAAGAGTGGCTCCCATAGGTTCATATATCTGAATGCTTAGCCTCTAGTGAGTTGAACTGTTTGAAAGGATTAGAAGGATCAGGAGGTGTGGTTTTGTTGGAGGAAGTGTGTCACTCAGGGTGGGCTTTGGGGTTTCAAAAACACATGCCGGCCTTACTGCCTCCCCTCCATACTTCCTGTTCTGTGGATCAGAATAAAGCTCTCAGCTACTGCTCCAGCACTATGCATGCTGCCATGCTCCCTGAAGTGACGACAATGGATTAAGCTGAAATTTAATTAATTTAATTAAATTAATGAAATTTAATGAATGAAAATGTAAGCAAGCCCTCAACATTTTTTGTCTTAGTTATGGTATTTCTTCATAGCAATAGAACAGTGGCTAAGACCCAGGCCAAGAATGAGGATCTGAATTTGGATACCTTCCTGCCTCCTCTACCAAATCTGTAACCCCATCCTGGGCGTGTATGGTTTGGAAACAGGATGATCTCCAGCGGTCCATGGCCAGTCAGTCTGGCCAATCAGTGAGCTCCAGGTTCAGGGAGAGACCCTCCCTCAAAAAAATAAGGTAGAGAATGATAGAGGAAGACATTAGGCATTGACTTCTGGTTTCCTCAGGTGACACACACTGAATGAATGAATGAATGAATGAATACACATACATATAGGGTATGTGTACTTACACTCTGTGTAAATAGGGTTCTTGCCTATAGTCTTAGTACTTTAAAGTCTGAGACAGGAGGATTACCATGAGTCTGAGGCCAGCCTGGGTTACATTATGAGTTCTAGGCTAGCCTAGCCTACATAGTGAGACTCTGTCAAAAAAAAAAAAAATCAACCAAACAATAAATACTGAGAAGTGAAGAGGCCCAACATTTAAGAGCACTTGCTGCTCTTACAGTGGACCTGAGATCAGTTCCTAACACCCATGAAAGGCAGCTCATAACTACCTGTAACTCTAGTTCCAGAAGATATAAAGCCATCTTCTGGTCTCCACAAACATGTGCACACACACACACACACACACACACACACACAATTTAAAATAAAATAAAATCTTTAAAAAGTTTAAAATGAAAATAAAAATCCAATAAATAAAAATAAAGGATCATATCAAATTAAAGATATAAGGTCCAGGAAGACGGTTCATTAGACAATAGTAATATGCTGCCAAGCCTGATACCCTGAGTTTGATCCCTGGGACCCACATAGTGGAAGAAGAGGACTAATTTCTATAAGTTGTCCTCTGACTTTCATATATGCCCATGGCTTGCTTCTCCCCCTCCCCTGCTAAAATAAACAATTGTAAAAGCCAAAACAAAACCCAAAGAAACTATAAAACACACGGGATGGGGTGCTGCTTAGAGGGTTGGTGGTAGAGGGACACCCCAGACCCGGCCTTTATATCCCTGAGCATCAGGAGTGTCCTGGCACTAGGAGTCTGGTGACACTAGGAGTCTGGTAACCGTGCTTTGAAAGCTCCAGCTCATCTTTCATGTCAGAGGTCAGCTGGCTGTGGTCCAGAGAGGCGCTGATGGCTGCTGAATTAGGATGCCAGTCTGCCGTCTTCCAGCTGAGGCTGCCCAGGGAACTCTCTCAGTGTTGCTCCATAGGAACACTCCAGGACGCCTGTCCCGAACAGAGGCAGGGAGGCAGAGATGGGATGGGCTGTGGTTTAGATTTTCCTTCCTTACCACCATCCACCTAACTTCAGTCCCAGGGAAGTAGGTCAGGGGAAGGAAGCGCAGGGAATACAGATGCAGATGCAGATGCAGATGCAGAGTAGGCAAGGGGTTAGGTTTGCAAAATTAGTAGTTAATGAATTACTTCGTATCTGTGGGAGTTGGGGAGCAAAGTGTGTGGGAGTCAGAGGACAACCTGAGGAACTCCGATGTCCCCTTCCACCCTGTGAATTTGGAGGACTGAACTCAATTTGTCCACCTTGGCAGCAGATGCCTTTTCCTTGGGCACCGTCCCAATGGCTTCAAGGGGTCGGGTTTATCCTGTGAGAAGAATGGGACGTGAAAGAAATGTGGCGACATGAGAGAAGATTGAGACTCAGTCCCCTTTTCCTGCCTTGGTTTCCCTTGAAGGCTTCTTCACCCTCCAGCAGGCGGGCCATGGAAAGGGGCAGCGTGGTCTAAGGTGGATTTAGCCAGGTGTGCACCAACCGCACAAGAAACTCAAAGGCCTCTGTCTTCACCAGTATGTCTGTACAGCACAAGGTGATCTTAGCCCAAGGGCACTTTAGGCTTTAATAGCAATGATCTGGGGTTGGGTTTAGGAACTGGGGGAAGTCAGATGTTTGGTTCTGGGGTGCCAGAATTGTGGGCTTAGGTGCTCAGTTGGCCAGTCAAGTCTGCCAATTGTGGTTTCTTCTTGTTTAAGGCAGAATCTCATTGTGTGGCCCTGGTCAGAAATCTCAGTCCTCCTATGTCAACTCTTGAGCTCCAGGCTATAGACATGTTCTACTACTCCCAACTAGCATTCTTATTTTATTTACTTATGTAGCCCAGGCTGGCCTCAGGCATACTACATAGCAGAGGATGACCTCCAATTTCTGATTGCCTGTCTCTACTTCCTGTGTGCTGGCATTCTAAGCAGGTGGCACACAATGTCTGGTTTTATGTGGTGCTGGGGGTATAACCCAGGGCTGTGTGCATGTTAGGTAAGCACGCTACCGACTGGGCTACATCCTCTGCTCATTCAGTCTCGCTCTGGAGGTGAAGAAATGGATTAGAAAGTCAAAACGATGTTCTGCCTTCCTTGTTTTAGTCGTGGGAGCTCCACCTAGTCTCACTCAGCTCAGAGTTGGTGTGAGTGGTAGACAAACTTTTTCTTTCTGTTGTTGTTGTTTTTCTAAATTATTGTTGACTTTCATTTCCTTTCTGTCATTCTTCCTCTCAAGCCTTAGGTCCCCAGGGGCATGGCTGCAAACAGTTGATTCCCACCTCCCTACCCCCACCTCCCGTGCCTTCCTTCTCTCTCTCTCTCTCTCTCTCTCTCTCTCTCTCTCTCTCTGGAATTAAGATCTTACTACATAACCCAGACCGGTGGCAAACTTACAGTCCCTCTGTTTCTTCTCCTGAGAGCTGGGATGACCCTGGGCCTCATCCTGCCCTATTTCTATCCTGCCCTTCCTGATGACTGGTCTACCCCACTTTTCTTTCTCATATAAATTATTCAACTACACACATTAGGACTAGTCGTACCGGTTTTCCAATCCTAATTCATGATTAATCAATCATTTAAGTGACCTTGGCCAAGTTATTCTAGCGTGTGTGTGTGTGTGTGTGTGTGTGTGTGTGTGTGTGTGTGTGTGTGTTATCCGTGTAATGATGGTATCTGTAGAATTTTGGAAGGTTTAATGATATTTTATAGAAGTAGTGTCTAGTAGTATCTGGCGCATAGTAAGCAACAGATAGATCTTGAGTTTCCTAACCTCTAGCCTCCCAACTTTTTGCTATATCTCTGTTTCTTACCCAGATTGCCACCATCGGCACATATGTGCAATACATGTTATAGAACAACTGCGGGTAGAGGGTGGATCTAGGGAGCTGAGGTCTGTGGAGTTCTTGGGATGCCTGCCCTGGACAACACAGGGCTTTGCTCTGCGGTTGGGAGAGTGGGGATGGCAGAGCCAGCTCGACCAGCTGTTGCTTCAGGGCTCCAGGCCTGGACGATTGAGCATCAGGGCAGGGCCTAGGGCTACCTTAAAGGCTCTTGGTTTAAAAGGAATGTGTAGTGGGCTGCCCCTGCTCAGGAGGGACTAAAAAAAGCCTCAGCCCCCCCCTGGGCTTTGTGTGAGGTTATCAAGGGCTCAAGTCAGCTCATCCCTCTCTGGCTGCTTTGGTCCTTTGGAGAGGGGCTGTTTTCCCGCCCCTCTCTGGGTTTCCACCAATTGGCAGGAAAGGACCAATCTGTCCCAGAGGTGCAAGCATGAGGTGTGTGCATGGGGGGTGGGGGTGGGTTGGGGTGGGGGAGGATGGATTGGTGGCTCAAACCTGGTGACAATACTGAGATGTCAGCCGCACCCGGCTGGTGTCTCTTCCTTTTATAGTCAGCAGCAGTTGCTGCTGCCCTCCCCAGCCCCTCTGTGGGGGCTCCTACCCAGAATAAAAGCAGGGGCAGGCCTTCCAGTCTCCCTTCTTCTCTCTCAGGAGCCACCTCTCCTCCTTTGTTTCCTTTCTAGGTCCCACCTCCACTGGAGAGCCTAAGGCAACATGCCTCCCAAGAAGCCCGAGCCTAAGAAGGAGGCTGTCAAGCCAGCCGCAGCCCCTGCTCCAGCTGCAGCCGCAGCTCCCGAGCCCCTCAAGGACTCTGCCTTTGACCCAAAGAGTGTGAAGGTAAGTCAAGCCCAACACACGACAAGGACAGTCAGGATCCTGTTTTTCCTGTTGAGAGATCTATTTCTCTCAGGCCAGACAGAGATGAGGACCAGGGCCTGTTTGCCCTAGATCATAGCCCCGAGGGCCAGCAGAACCAGTACCGAGATTGGGGTCAGAGGCTTTCTGTTTTAAAAACAGATTGCTGCTATGTGCAAAGGGGCTCCTCTGGAAAAACAGCTAGTGCTTTCAACCGCTGAATCATCTCCCCATCATCTCTCCATCTCTGAGAGGTAGAACATGCTTATGGGAACTAGACACATAGCATGGTTGGGAATGGAGGAGAGGGGTGGGGGTGGGGATGCTCTTGTGTGTTGGAGTGTGAGAGACTTCACTCACAAATATACTTTAGGCAAGAGAGGTAGAGAAGGCAAGAGGAGCCCGAGGGCTTCTTTTTCTCTTTCCATACAAAGATGGGCCACACTTCAGCCTGACTGGCCAGCTCCTGGCTGGGCCCTCTCTCACTTGGTGAGGAGATTGGGTCAGCTTTCTTCAGCCTCCCAGATTTATGTCCTGCTTCATCATAACCCCTCCTCGCCCCCCTGCTCTGGTAGCATTCCTCTCCCCGGGGCTGGTGTGGGCCGCTGTGGACTGACACCAGCATTTTAGGCCTCCAAGCAATCTGGCCCAGCTGTTGAAGGAATGAACTGGGAAGGGTTGGGCCTGGGAGGGAGGGGGTCCTGAAGCCTCTGGAGAGGAGCAGTTTGACTGGGCACCAGATTGGGAAAGGTCAAGTGGCTACTGGTATGAAGAGCTATTAATATCAGGTCTGGAGTGGTGGGCCCCACCCCAGCCCCTGGGGGATCTCAGCCTCAAGACAAGGCTGGGGTGATAAGAAATGCAGATAAGGTCCTGTGTGTGGCACACAGGCAGAGACCCTGAACCCTCTAATTGTGTGGGCCACTGCAGTCTTCTCAGGATCAGAGCCCACATAAGAAACTCCACACAATACCATGCTGAGACCCTAGTAGCCCTGCAAGGGGCTTAGCAGAATTGGCTTGTCAGAGAGGTGAAGGCAGTTTTACTGCCCCACGCCTGGACTTGTTTATGTGGTTTCTCTCAGGGAAACTGAGAATTGTGGAATTGCTTTCTGCACTGCCATCTCTCCTAAAAGTCGGCCGCCTGTGTCCCCAGGAGCCCCACTTGCCTTTATTTCTGATGTGTCTGATTAAACACCATGCCTAGTTCCTGTTGTCTGGATGAGAGCTGCCCAGGGTCATCAAAGGAGCACTCACCCATCTCACCTGCCCCTTCCTCAATATCCATCCTTTAAAATAGGAGGGGAGGGAGAGGAAGAAGAGGGAGGGAGGAAGGAAGGAGGACGTCAGCAGTATCAATGGGAACCATCTGTTCCTGTAGTCACCTAGTTCTTTTTTTTTTTTTTTTTGGTTTTTCGAGACAGGGTTTCTCTGTGTAGCCCTGGCTGTCCTGGAACTCACTTTGTAGACCAGGCTGGCCTCGAACTCAGAAATCCGCCTGCCTCTGCCTCCCAAGTGCTAGGATTAAAGGCGCGCACCACCACGCCTAGCTCACCTAGTTATTTTATTTATGAGATTCCTTGATTAGAGTGAGAGCAGAGGTAACCCCCGAGCCCAGCGTATCAGTGTCATGATGACTGCATGCAGGCTGTGTGCTTCTGTCCTGGTTTCTTGTACATGCCTGCTCCTGAGGCAAACAGCATTGCAAAGCAGGACAATGTAACCTTTGCTTCAGCGAGGTAGCATAGCAAGGGCTTTCCCTAAGGCGCGAAAGTCCAGGGGGTGCACTTCTTTTCCTCATTTACCCACACTTGGCCAAACCATGCCTGTGCAGTTTCCTGGCTGAGCCCCTGTGGGATCAGTTCCAGGAGAAGAGGTGGGGTGGGCATGGGATGGTGGCACATGACATGCTGCAGGGAGTGACACCCACCACCATTAGAGAAGGGAGGTCCAGGGTTGAATGCAGTGGAGGAGGACATCGAAGTGACATTGCTGAAACCCTATTAAAATGATACCTTGGTCATTTCAGCTCATTTCCAGAACTTCCCACCCGGATGCTCTGTGCTCAACATTGCACAACATGTGTGTGTGTGTGTGTGTGTGTGTGTGTGTGTGTGTGTGTGTGGCCCAAATCCATTCATTCATTCATTCAGTACATGTAATGTACCAAACACTTTAGAGATAAGCATAAAAATCTCCCGCTTCACCCCCAACCTGATTTTAATGAGACAGGTACTCGTCAGCAGTGACAGAGTCCAGGCACAAGTGACTCCCTCGAGGGCCTAGGAGGGGGGTGGTGTGGATGGTGGCACAGGCGGCTTCATACAGTGAGGCAGGCCACAGGCAGCGTCAGGGCGAGCAGTGGTGAGCAGGAGGAGGTGCACCTCGTCAGGGGATTAGGAACTGGGGAGACCTTGGAGGTAACAGTAAGTCCAGCTTATCCATGGCAGTCTAGGATGAGAAGGATTTTCTACTGACCCAAAGGAATTGTCAGGTGGGTCACTGTTGGCTTTAGAATGACATAGATAACTTGTTTTTCTTTCCCTCTTGATGGTATTTGTTTAGTTTTATTTTAAAGATTTGTTTATTTCATGGGTGCGAGCTTTTTGTCTGCACGAATGTGTGTGTCCCATGTGTGTATCTGGTACCCCTGAAACTGAAGGTATAGATAGATGGCTATGAGCTGCCCTGTAGGTGCTAGAAACTACACCTCGTTTCTCTTCAAGAGCAACAAGTGAACTTAACTGCTGAGCCACTGGTGCTGATAGAGCTTTGAAGGCTCTATTGTTTCATAGGCAGCCAACTTGGCTCCTTCTTCAGCAGACTGGTTTACGCTCCAGAGTCCTCCTCTGTTGCTAAGTGGCCAACTGGAGGAGGTGTCCAGCCTTCCCTTGGGAAGCTGTTAGCGGTCCCTGTCCTCACTCTTGTGTTTCTCTCCCTACAGATAGACTTCAGTGCTGACCAGATCGAAGGTGAGTGTGAAGCACCCCATACTCTGCTGCATTTTCCAGAGGAGTTAAGTGGCCCTTTTGGCCATAGAAACGATTATCATCTCACCAGGCCTGTTAGGCATAGTCCTGGGTACTTTATATGGACCGAGTCACGTTACTCTTCAAACAGCCCACTGAGGTATAGTAGCTCTTACTGCTCCCATGTAGCAGGTGGCAAAACCGAGGCTCGGAGGAGTTAGGTGTCCATTCTCATGGGGCCTGTAGTGGGGGATCCAGAAGTTCGTGTATCTGGTTCTAGACCTTTACTTTCAGTTGCACTTTCAGAGTGCTTGAGATACAGTTGGTGATCAGCAAATGCTCATCCCTTTACTGCCCCATCATGCCACCAATCTGGAAAGTCATCTGGAAAGCCGTATCTCTGTTCCTGATACAGTAAACCCTCTTTAGCTTATGGGCACTCACATCTTCATGATGAAGTAAACCTGCGACAAGTCCGTTTGTCCCAGTGGTAGGGCCAGTGGTAGCTTGCAAGCATACTAGTTCTTCTGTGGTCTCCTCCATCAACTCTTCTAGTTTTCAACTGAGACAATTTTCCAATCTTATATAAAGTGTCAGTAGATGGAACTTTAGGATAAATCTTGAGGGCTGGAAGGATGGCTCAGTGGTTAGCCATGTGTATTGTTTTTGCAGAGGATCTGAATTCTGTTCCCAGCACCCATGTCAGTTTACGACCTCCTGTAACTTCAGCTCCTGTGCTTTTCCCACCCCCTTAATATACACATAATTAAAAATAAAATAAATCTTAAAAAAAGAGAAATCTCAGGACTTCTCACACATGGATATACTTAAATAATCAGAGAGACTTCGATGTTGTTTCCATTCGGGGGACATTAACATGTGGTCTTCCTGGCCTTCCTGGATGCCTGCATTTACATTGTAAGATTATGGTGGCAACTGTCAGTCTCCTCTCTAAGAAGGTGTATCCGTTTACACAGAGCGTGAGAACTGGCACATCCGGCGTGAGAACTGGCACATCGGTCGGTTTTGGAGCTGGTTTCTGTTTCTGTCGTACGTGGAGACTCACTGTCAGACAATCGTGGTAGATACCACGAATTTCTTAGAGCTTTCTAGTCAAACCAATACATCTGTATGGATGCCAAATCCACGGCACGAGCGAGGACTGGAAACTCAGTTAATAATCAGATTCTTACATTTCCCAAGGGGATCACAGCGAGGGCTCTCCAGTCCAGCTGGCTGAGTCCTGCTCTCCCTGGAGGTTTTCAGGCAGGGCTTTTTAAGCTGTTTGTAACCATTCATGGTGGGACTTTGGAGCCATTTCTCTTGATGTTGGGCTAGGATAGTTTCTTCTTTAATCTTCATTCCCGGTGTCTCTTCATTTGCCTTTTGGTGAAGCTGTGGCTGCTGGTGAGTGTTCTTCTTCTTCTTCTTCTTCTTCTTCTTCTTCTTCTTCTTCTTCTTCTTCTTCTTCTTCTTCTTCTTCTTCTTCTTCTTCTTCTTCTTCTTCTTCTTCTTCTTCTTCTTCTTCAGACAGGGTCTTAAATAACCCAGCCTGGCCAAAACCTCACTTTTTAGCTGAGGCTGGCCCAAACTTCTGATCCTTCTGCTCCATCTCCTGAGAGCTGGGATTATAAGTATGCACTGCCATGTCTTGTTTATGTGGTGCTGGGGACTGAACCCAGGACTTCACCCATGCTAGGCCAGCACCCTGCTGACTGAGCTACATCCTCAGCCCCGGCCAATGCTCTCCTTCTGTTATCTTGGGAAGAAAGAAGGTCCTTTGGGACTCAGGAGATTTACTGTCACAAATTCTTCCACTATAAGCCTTCAAGAAGTTGTTTAATCTCTTCCTCTTCCTCTTCCTCTTCCTCTTCCTCTTCCTCTTCCTCTTCCTCTTCCTCTTCCTCTTCCTCCTTTCAGGCAAGATCATTTTATTTACATGTTATTACATGCTTGTGCACTCATGGAGACCAGAAGCTGGCACCAGAGCTCTTGGATCTGGATTTACAGGCTTTTTTGAGCTGCCTGATGTGGGTGTTGGGATCTGAAATCTGGTCGTCTGATAGATAGAACAGGAAGTGCTAACCACCAGACTATACCTCCAGCCCAGAAGTGACTTCTTTAAAACTTAATTTTCTCGCCATGGTGGCGCACGCCTTTAATCCCAGCACTCGGGAAGCAGAGGCAGGCAGATTTCTGAGTTCGAGGCCAGCCTGGTCTACAAAGTGAGTTCCAGGACAGCCAGGGCTACACAGAGAAACCCTGTCTCGAAAAACCAAAAAAAAACCCAAAAACCAAAAACCAAAAAAACCCCCAAAAGCCCCCCAAAAACCCCAACTTAATTTTCTCATCTTCAAACTGAGGGTATTTGGTTCACTTCAGTTTAGAGATTTGTGACTATTCGGCATCTTGTCTACATCCACCCTTTGTCTGCCTGGAGCCAGCTATCACATTCTTCTAAGCTTTGCAGTCTCTGGGTGACATGGCTCCGACCAAGTTCCTTACACCTCCCCCCATAGGAACTAGCTTTCGACAATTGACTCCTCTGAGCCTTCACAGATTTGCATATTCTTCCACCATGGGGTTTTTTGTGTTAGAGGCAGCTGCAGTCCGTTGTCAGTTGTGGTTTGTGGTTGTGCACTCACTCCTTTGTGGACAGCATGAGGTGACTGCAGTGTCACTGCCTGTTCATATTATTCTAATAAATGAATTGAACCTGAATTGATGGAGAATCAGCCAGATGTGGTGGCGAGTGTCTGTAATCCCGGCATTTCGGAGGTAGAGGCAGGAGGATCAGGAGTGCCAGGTCATCCTGACAGAGCACATTGGACGGCAGCCTGGACCACATGAGACCTTGTCTGAAGGGAACAGTTGTAGAATTGACGCTGTTTTCAAAGAGCCCAGGGGTGCCTTAGTTTGGCCTTGCCCCTTAGATACCTGCTCTGCACCCCTGAAGGTGTCAGTCTGTCTTTTACAGAGCTAGCCCCAGATGCAGGAAGATATGAGAGCCATCTTGGTCTGTCACCTCTGTGACACATACACTTGGCACATTTTGCCATCCCACCAGCCACCCGTGCAGTTGGACATTTTGTCCACACTTAAAGCTAAGAAGCAGAGGACCCACAGAGGTGTTTACCAAAGGCTACCAATGGCTCAGTGGCCGGTCTGGTGTGGTCGAACTGTGGGCCCAGTGTCACCTTGTCTGGCCATGGAGCTCTTTTAGCTGGGAACAGGAAGTACTGACAATAGGTCATTATCACTTTGCAAACTGTCTCCACATCCTGCCACCCCTTGGGGACACTCACAGTGACAGGGGGAATGGGAAAGCAGGAGGGAGCTGGGACCCAGCCTGGCTTTCCTTCTCTCCTAGGCAGAGCTGAGCTGAAAACCTGGGAAAGCCTCACCGGGGCAAGGATGTTCTCACTTCTCCACTGGTTTCTAGTCAGACTTACCAGGGAAGGATGCGGGATGAAGAGAAACAGGGAATTAGTCAAAGCCTATAACTGACCGAGAGAAGAGAGCCAAAGACTAGAAGTGTTGGATAGGTCATGGTGTCCCCAGGAGGCTTTGGTTGTCAGAAGATGGGGTAGGAGCAGTTTCCAAGGATGGCCTGGAACAGTGACTGAAGGGATCAGTGACATCCTTTAACTACCTCACCAAGCAAATCCTAGCCGCTGCCTTCTCTTGGGGCAGGGAGCTATAACTGGGTGTCTCTCTACAGAATTCAAAGAGGCCTTTTCATTGTTTGACCGGACTCCAACGGGAGAGATGAAGATCACCTACGGGCAGTGTGGCGACGTGCTGCGCGCCCTGGGCCAGAACCCCACCAACGCAGAGGTGCTGCGCGTTTTGGGCAAACCCAAGCCTGAAGGTCAGTGTGGGGTCAATGTCTAAATGTGATTGATTTCAGCACCCATACAGAAATGGTCTAATGACCGGACCCAGCACAGAGTTACAGGACGTTTGTTCCTTTCAATCCTATTGGCTTATCTCCATGACTCTGCCTGCCATTGGTGGAGCGTCTCACCCAGAAGCAGTTGGGGCCTAAGCCTTGCGCTGTCAGGGCTGGGAAGAGATCTCTTTCCCCCCTCCCCTCTGCTCCCCCACCCCCACCCCGAGCATCTACTTACATGGTGGTCTCTGTCTGCCATCATGCGCTTTGGAAGAGATGAGTTCCAAGACACTGGACTTCGAGATGTTCCTGCCTATCCTGCAACACATCTCCCGCAACAAGGAGCAGGGCACCTATGAGGACTTCGTGGAGGGGCTGCGGGTCTTTGACAAAGAAAGCAACGGCACAGTCATGGGTGCCGAGCTTCGGCATGTCCTTGCCACCCTGGGTACGTCCGCTGCATGCGAAAGTCTGGATAAGAGGGGCCAAGGGCATACGGTGGGGCGTATCTAAGGGCCCCCACCTCTGGCAAATCCTAATCCAGGGCCTGTTTTCCAACCTTACCACTGTGCTGTGGGCAGAGGGGAGAGGCCTCAGAGCATGTCCGGAGATCCTTCCAGAGCTTTTGCTAAGGCACGGCACTAACCATTTCTCAGACCCAGGGTCAGACCTCATGAGTGCCTCAATTCCCCCTTCTGGGCCTCTTGCCATTAAGACCCCGTTCCCACACCCTCAGGAGAGAAGATGAGCGAGGCAGAGGTGGAGCAGCTGTTGTCTGGGCAGGAGGATGCCAACGGCTGCATCAACTATGAAGGTAAGGCCCTTCCTTGCTTTCTGGGGTGCCCAGGGGAAGAGCGGCATGGGATGGGATGAGCCAGCCCAGAGGCTTCAGGATGTATGTATCTCAGATGGGTTGTGGCAGATTCTAACTGGGTGCTGTTTTTTCCATCTTGGGAGCGAATATCTGGTATACTAGAAGAGACATTAACATGTATATTTATTATTAATGTACGTGTACATATGCTATGGGTGTGGGTATGGGTGCACATGTGTGTTCAGAGGTGAGAAGACAATTTCCAGAGATGAATACTTCCTTCTGCCATTGGTTCCTAAGGACTGAACTCAGGTTGAGAGGCTTTTGTGACAGGGATTTTACCCACTGAGCCATCTCATTGGCTCCGGAGAGCTCTGTGATAAACCATTTGGGGTTTGGGTTTGGGAGACAGCTCTGTGATAAACCATCTGTGTGACTTAGAACAAGTCACTCCCTGTCTCTGAGCCTCAGTCTTCTCAGATGGGGAGTGGGCATGCTGACACCTTTCTTAAGGTTGTGGGAGGTCTGTAGTGACGATGCCGTTCGTACATTGTCTGTCTGATGTTGGCACAGAGGGGACATGGCAGAGTGTAGGTCCTTTTGCTCTTATGCCTTCTGCACCAGCCCTCCAATCAGAGAGCTGCCACCTGCAGAAAGGGTGTGGCAAGGTTGGAAGCATGGGGACAGGAAGTTTAAGGAGTGGAGAGGAGGGCAGAGCTCCAGGGGATGCTGTGTGGCTGATTCTCCTTCTCTTTTCCTAGCCTTTGTCAAACACATCATGTCTGGGTAAAGCACATTTCTCCAGGGTGAGTTCTACCTCTTCCTCAAGGTCCTTCTGGAGCTCATGGGCAGACAGTACCATGCGGCCTGGAAGTCTTGTGCCTGGGATGTGGGGCCAAGAAAGGAGGGCAGCCTGGGACTTGGGGGGGGGCCTCCAGCCCTCTCTCCTTTATTCTATAATCTCTTGCCCTCTGTCTTCTGCCTTCTCTGAGGTGGGGTTTCTATTGCTGTAATAAACACCATGACCGAAGGTAACCTGGGAAGGGCAGGGTTTATTAGGCTTACAGCTCTCAGGTCACAGGTCTCATCATGGCTGTGGGAAGCCAGGGCAGGAACTCGGTGCAGGAAACTGGAGGCAGGAACTGAGACAGAGACCACGGAGGGGCACTGTGAACTGGCTTGCTCCTCGTGGCTTTCTCAGACCGCTTCTTACACAATTCAGGGGTGTCCTGATGTAGCACTCCCTCAAGTGGACTGGCCTTCCCACATCAATCATTAATCAACAAAACAAAACAAAACAAAAAAACAAAACAAAACCAAATCCAAATCAAGTGGACTGGCCTTCCCACATCAATCATTAATCAACAAAACAAAACAAAACAAAAAAACAAAACAAAACCAAATCCTACAGACTTGCCTACTGCCAATCTGATAGAGGCGTTTTCTTAACTGAGGTTCCTTTTCTCAGATAATTCAAGCTGGCATTAAAAAAACCAACCCCCCCAAACAAACAAACAGACAACAACAACAACAGCAACAACTACTAGGCCATGTCCTGTTTTGACCTTTACTTTTATACCCTGTTGTCTCTCCCTAGGTCTTTCAGGCCTGGGCACAGCACAGGCTCTGGGTGAGGCAAAGCCCGCCCCAGGTTGAAGCCCTTGATTTATGCCTCTTTCCTTCAGCCCCTTGGTGCAGTGCTCTCCCAGTGATAGGGCTCTGAGGAGGGCGTGGGATGTGGAAGCTGACACACTCTCTTCACCTGGCACTGTCTTTCAGGTGCTTGGCCCTGCGTGAGAACGTGAGAGATCCACGGTGGGCTGTTACGGAGTACTGGACTCACACGGCTTCTCAGACCTACATCCTTCCCTGGAAATAAAAAGCCCCGGCTTGGAGTCTCATTACTCCCTTGGTTGATTTGGGTTTTTTTTTGTTGTTGTTTGTTTGTTTGTTTTAAACATTAATTAATGGAGTTAATGTGTGTGTGTGTGTGTGTGTGTGTGTGTGTGTGTGTGTGTGATAATGTCACCTGAGGTCTTGTGTTCTTGAGAACTGATTTGGATCGGGGAGATAAAGACAAAAGGCAGAGGATCCATCTAGAAGCAGAGGTATCAGATGCGAGCGAGAGGCCTTTGAAGGGCCAGGCAGCTGTAAGGACCACACAGTTCCTTTTCTACCCTCCCACCCCCACCCCCCCAGCCCTCAGGAGGTAGGAAGAGGGAAGTGACCTCCTGGGCCTATCAGGGTCCCTCACACAGCCTTTGCTTCTTTCTCTCCTTTCCCCTCCTGTAAGTAGCCCCAGGCCTGGAAACACACAGCTGTGATCCCAGTGGTGGAGAGGTGAAGGCAGGAAGATCTGATCATCTTTAGCTACATAGTGATTTTGAGGCCAGCCTTGGCTACAAGAGATTCTGCTTTAAAAAAAAAATAGCTCGGTGTTAGCTCAACACTTGCTTAGTATGTGTGAGACTCTATGTTAGGTCACCAGCACTTTAAAATACCTAGAATACAGATTTAAGGGTAATAACAATTTAAAAATCAATTCAACAGTGTTAAGGACAGTCACATTGTAGAGCTGGAGAGATGGCACATGGGTCAAGAGTGCTTGCTGCTCTTACAGAGGACCCTGAATTTGCTTCCTAGCACCCATGTCCAGGGGTTCACAAGCACTTGCGACTTGGTACCAAGCTCCTGATCCGGCCCACAGTCTCTGCTACCTGTGGGAAGGATTTGAGGAAAGTGGACATTAGAGATGATGTGACCACGAAATAGGGACCTTGAGGACAAATGCAAACTTCAGAGCTATAATAAAAACCACCATCGATGTCCTGAACGCTTACTGTGTGCCTGTCCCTGTGCTGAGAAGATAACAGCCATTTCCGGCAGCCCAGGAGGTGAGAGCTACAGTCTTCATTCAAGAACATTCAGATATAATAGTGATAGTAATGCCTGGGAACATAGCTCAGTGGTCAGCTCTTGTCTAGCATCTATGGCTCAGATCCCATCACCACCACCATCACCACCACCACCACCACCACCACCACCAACAACAACAATGCCCAAATATTTTTGAGTTGGTGGTAATTGTCCAATTGACACAATCTAGAATCGCAGGAGAAGGTAGTCTCAATGGGGAATTATCTAATTAGGTTGGCCTGTGGGTTTGTCTGTGTGTGAGGTATTATCTTGATTATATTAATTGAGCTGTGATGACCCAGCCACCAAGAGTGGTACCATTCCCTAGGCCCAGAATTCTGGCTTGTGTAATGGCAGAGAAAGCCAGGAGAAGCATATCACATCCACTTAGCACAACAAGAGCTGCAGCTTCCTCACTAAGGGCTCTGATCTCCCAGCCATGGGGTTTTGGCCAGTTTTACAATATCAGATGTGATTTTGTTCTTGTGGAGCCAGTCTCCGATTTGCTACCATTGTGGAGGGGGTACATCTTGCTCAACTGATCAATAGGGCAGCAACATTAAAATTATTCTAACCCTTTGAGATACGACTCAGGCTTGTCCCTTCCCTGATGCTTTCCCCACTGTTATATAGATAAACACACCCCTTAAACAGAACTCTCAGCTTGTTCTCCTCCATAACAGAGCCACTGGGTTGAGACAGCTGAAGACATCAGAGCTAGAGACCTTTTAGATTTCTAGGGTTGTGTAATCACCCGAAGGCAGTGTTTAGCAGCACAGTTCCACCATGTGCTTGGCGTCCTGCAAAAACCCTGGTTACTGGGTCATTTAAGGTAATGTATGTTGGTGATGTCTGGGATGCCATGTTCAGTTCTCACCAGTAGATGACGGAATTGCAACAGCGTGCCTCCAGCAGGAAGCCCAAGTGAGTGTCTGAGGTGCTTAGCCTGGGCTGGAAGAAACTCCAGAAGTCACTTAGCTTATCTTTGGGCCTTTAGACAAACAGAGAGCTTGTTTATTTTTTAAAGGAAGCACAGCCATTAGTTAGCCTGCAAGCTTCATTACAGGGTTTGGCAATGCAGGTCACAGAGAGGACATTGTTGTGGAAATATGAATTCCTGGCACAACCCAGTTTGGCTCCTAAATCATGTTCCCACTTTGTCTTGGTTTCATAGCTTGTAAGGTAAAAAAGGCAGACTGGGTCATGTTTAAAACTTTTTTCTTATGCTTAGTTAATTAATTGTGTGTATGTGTGCATGTGTGTGTGTCTGTGTCTGTGTTTAGTTGTGAGCTGTCTGATATGGGTGCAGAGAACTGAACTCAGGTCCTGTGGAAGAGCAGCAGACACTCTTCACTGATGAGCTATCTTGCTTGCCTTCTACCTTATTCATTCATTCATTCATTCATTCATTCATTCATTGAAACTGGATATCTCACTGAACCCGGAACTCACTGATTTGGTACGACCAGCTGGAGAGTGAGCTCCAGGGACCCACTTCTCTCTGCCTCTGTAGAGGGGTTACAGATGGTGCTGGCTAGTTTTATGTCAACTTGATACCAGCTGGAGTCATCAGAGAGAAGGGAGCCTCAACTGAGAAAATGCCTCTGTAAGATTGAGCAAGCCTATAGGACATTTCCTTAACTAGAGATTGATGGGCCCAGCCCATTGTGGGTGGTGCTGTCTCTGGGCTGGTGGTCCTGGGTTCTGTAAGAAAGCAACGGAACAAGCAATGATGCACAAACAATCCAGTAAGCAGCACCCCTCCATGGTCTCTGTATCAGCTCCTGCCTCCAGGTCTCTGCCCTCTCTGAGCTCCTGTGCTCACTTCCTTCGGTGATGGACTAGGATGTGGAAGCCACATAGACACTTTCCTTCCCAGCTTACCGTCGACCATAGTGCTTCATCACAGTGACAGTCATCCTCACTAGGACATAGAGGTAGGCTGCTGGAGATGCTTTTGTATGGACGCTGGGATCTGAACTCAGCTCCACGGGCTTATGTTGGATAGAAAGAATCTTGTGTATATGGGCTTTGAACCTGAAGTGGTGAGAGAGAGCTCATTCAAAATAATGTAGATTATTAAGGAAACAACGTCACTCATGTCTTCTCCTTTCATGAGTTTATACTCTACACAAAGAAAAATAATATATATGTGGAAAGGAAATCTATGTTAGAAGACAAAATCGAGTGTTTCTAGGGATTGAGGGAGGGGTGGAGACTAGAACAAGAGGTCAGAGGAAAAGGAGAAGGAAGAAGAAGAAGAAGAAGAAGAAGAAGAAGAAGAAGAAGAAGAAGAAGAAGAAGAAGAGGAGGAGGAGGAGGAAGAGGAGGAGGAGGAGGAGGAGGAGGAGGAGGAGGAGGAGGAAGAGGAAGAGGACGAGGAGAAAGTAGAGGAGGAGAAAGAAAAAGGAGGAGAAAAAGGAAGAAGAGGACTAGGAGGAGGAGGAAGGAGGGAGGGCTTCATGAAATAGGTGTGACAAATCTGTAGATCAACACGGAGGCTGAGGCAGGAGGTCAGGTGGGCAACTTAGTTGGCAAGATGCTGTCTGAGAAAGAGTAAAATCAGGAAAAAAGAACAGAAAGAAAACGAAATCAGTCATGGTGGCCAACCTGTGTAATCCCAGCTCTCTGGAAATAGGAGTAGCAGAGGTTCAAGGTCATCCTTGGCGACATAGTAAGTTCCAGGTTAACCTGAGCCATGTGGCTCACTATCAATCAATCAGTCAATCAACCAACCCCCAAATCAATCAATTAATCAATCAACCAACCAACCACCCAATCAATCAATATACTCACTGGGGATAACTCAATAGTAACTGCCATCTAGCTTGCGCAGTGCCGTAGGCTCCACCCAAGGCTTTGGTTTGTTTTCTTCTTCTTCTTCTTCTTCTTCTTCTTCTTCTTCTTCTTCTTCTTCTTCTTCTTCTTCTTCTTCTTCTTCTTCTTCTTCTTCTTTTCTTCTTCTTCTTCTTCTTCTTCTTCTTCTTCTTCTTCTTCTTCTTCTTCTTCTTCTTTTTTTTTTTTTTTTTTTTTTTTTTTTTTTTTTTTTTTTTTTTTTTTTTTTTTTTTTTTTTTTTTTTTTTTTTTTTTTTTTTTTTTTTTTTTTTTGGTTTTTCGAGACAGGGTTTCTCTGTATAGCCCTGGCTGTCCTGGAACTCACTCTGTAGACCAGGCTGGCCTCGAACTCAGAAATCCGCCTGCCTCTGCC
>LR753337.1:147877-189267 GCA_902729485.2 Mus minutoides | reverse complement strand
ATATTAACACTTTACAACAGAAGAAAAATCTCTGATAGTTGCAACTAGTACTGTAGTACAACTAACAATGTAAGGAATAACTCATCAGATGTGGCTTGTATAGCAGTAAAATAATTCTGAGTGTTTTTAATGTAGGTCATTACATTTGCATAACATGAAAATCTTTGATGTGAAGCCACGATAAAATATCTTTTGTTTGAAACAACATTGATTCCCTCCATCAAATTTTCAAAAGGTTTAAAAATTATGTGTATATGTGTGTGTCTCTATGTGGGTTTGTGCATGTAAGTGCAGTGCCTGAGGCAGCCAGAAGAAGGCAGAAGAGTTGTGAGGTGCCTGACACGGATGCTGGGAACCCAACCTGAGTCCTAAGGGCCCCTTTGCTCTGAACCACTAAGCCAATATTCCCAGCCCCATACAGTATCAATGTTTTGAGGCAATATTGTGTGGTACAGGACCAAGACTTTGGAGCTAGATTTTCCAAATTCATATTCTAATTCCTGAATTTGTTGGTTGGGTGTTTCTGTAAAATGGTGACTATGACAATTCCTTAAAGGATAATTATGAGTAATATATGAAATAATTCATGTCAATGTGTTTATTGTAATATCTAGCACATATTAAGCACCCAGTACTGTGGTGGTTATTGTTTCCGCACTTCTGTCTTAGGGTTTGTTTAAATAATAATAACAATAAGAACAACAACAACAACAAACGTGACTTCTCTCCTTTTCATGTCATTTGAGGTACATTTCTTTACTTCTCTGTATACTAAAAAGGTAAACTTAGGAAGCTGGGTGACCTCTGATTTATCACCTACTAGCTGCCTCCTCCTGCTTTTGCCCACCAGTTTACATTGTTGCTGTTTATTGTGTATTGTACTCTGAGCATTTCTTTGAAGAGGCAACTTCAAGTAGATAAATATAATCCCTTTGTCTCTTAAACAGGGTTATGATCTTTTCTTCCAATTTTTTCTGTTTATAGTTTGTCAGGAAACACTTTTATATTATTATTGCTTACTCGTATTTATTCATCAAAGCCTTTGGGACCTGAAGGACAGAATTTACTTCCAAACAGAAAAATGGAGAAAACACATTTAATTTGCAAGGTAAGTTATTCAAGGCAGGTTTTTTATTTATTTATTTTTTTTACTTTTAAAGATTTCTTCTCCTTTTAAAATTATTTTTATGATTGTTTATAATTCATTACTTTTAAACATTTAAAGAGTATAAAGTGCTGATAGATCTGTGTAGTAACTGATGACTTTTGAACTCTTTCAGTAGACATATGTTGGAATATTATTTAGCAATAAGGTAGTACTATACCAAAGGAGCTTCTAAAGTGTATTGTGGAATTCATACATGTATTAAACTATATAAATATAATATATATTTTCTGGGTTTTTTTTTTTGGTAAGATAATTTTTAGGACATCAAACAGTTTAAACACATTGTCAAAGTGTCTATACCATTTTGGATTTCCACCATTAGATAGGCCCTTCAGAGAGGGGTGAGGTTCCATTGGCCCCTCACTGTTCTGTGACAGGATGTGTTTAGGTTCAGTCTTGTAGAGATCTTGTGCAGATAATCACAGCTGCTGTGAGTTCAAGAATAACACTGCCACGTCACACCAAGATATCAGAATTCTTTCTACTCATTCTTCTGTGAGGTCTCCGGAGCCATTTATGGTTGGACATTTGTCTTAGTGACTATTCTATTGCTGGGAAGAGATGCCATGACCAAGATGGCTCTTAGAAAAGAAGAGGGCTTTGCATGCTGATGCACAGGCAGAGGGGTGGGGGTCGGGGGTGGGGGGAAGAGAGAGAGACAGAGACAGAGACAGAGACTAAGCCTAAGCCTGGGTCAGGTGTTGGGTTTGAAACCTCAAAGTCTACCCCAGTGACACACTTCCTCCAGCAAGGACACCTGTAGTCTAACAAGGCCACACCTCCTGATCCTCCCCAAATAGGTCATCCAGTGGGGACTAAGTGTACAAATATAAACATTACGAAGACCATTCTCATTGAAACCACTGCAGCATTCAATAATCATTTATTCTCTGTATTTTGACTAGTTATGAGTCAGTATAGTCACCATTGACCACTGTAAACAGAAGCTTTTCTAATCAAAGCTGATAGCACTTTCCTGTGGGCATAAACACAGTTATTCACAAAGCAGTTTTGACAGGCATGTCATGTCCCTTTAGCAAAACAGTGGCAGCAGCTTCGACACTAGGGCTCCTGACCTTCCTAAACACGTGCCAATCAGAAAGCAGTTGGTGAGCCCAACTGGCTAGCCCTTATTTTACCTGTGGGCTCATCTTTCCTGGCCAGTCAGTGTTATTGCTTGCAGGGGCTACAGCCAAGTAAGACAGTTGTTGACAATTCTCTCCCGACAGCCTGGATAGCAGCTTCCAGCACTGTTGGGGCTGGCCAGAAAGAAGGGAGCATCAGGCTGGGTTTCAGGTCCGTTTTCCTTTGTCTTGAGACTTGTGTCTTTAGCAATAGTGTTGCCAGCTAGTTCTGGTGGCAACCAACAGCAATGACAATTGCTGGTATTATATACTATTAAAACTACAGTCACCCTGCAGTTAGTAATTAGATTATTAAGACATTCCTTCAGTGCAATTGAAACTTTGTACTCCTTGATTCTTTTCTTCCCTTTTCTCCATCCTTCCTTCTTTCTGCCAGTCTGTTTCTATTTGAAGATTTCATTGCACTGTATCTTAGTCATAGCCACCACTCCCTAGCTCCCACTCCCCCTAGACTCTCTCTCAACACTGTCTCCTTTTTAATGTCATGTCTTTTTTTTTTAAACATTACCCACTGAGTTCAGTTTGTGCTGCCCATATGCACACAGATGTAGTGAACTGCCAGAACCTTAAAAATATTCACCTTAGCCGGGCATGGTGGTGCACGTAGATAAAGGGCCTTTAACCACAAAGGAGATGGATATCCCAGCACTCGGGAGGCAGAGGCAGGCGGATTTCTGAGTTCGAGGCCAGCCTGGACTACAAAGTGAGTTCCAGGACAGCCAGGGCTAAACAGGGAAACCCTGTCTCGAACAAACAAACAAACAAACAAACAAAAAATATTCACCTTGTGTGTGTGTGTGTGTATGTGTGTGTACGTGTTTACTTATATGTGAGTGCAGGTGTCTGCAGAGGCCAGACAACAGCATTGGTACTTTATCCCACCAATCACTGTACCTTCATTCCCTTTCTTCCACATTTTGGTCAATTAATCTTTTTGATAACAGCTCTTTGTGATGGTTAGGGTTGTTAACTTGACAGAATCTAGAATCACTTGGACTTCTGCCAGCCTTTTTTTGTATTATTTTATTTTCTATTTGAAAACTTCATACACGTATGCACTGTATCTTGGTCATATTATATCCCAACTCCCTTCCTCCTGCTCTCCTTGGACTTTCCAATACATTTCCCTCCTAACTTCATGGTGTTCTGGGCATTTAGAACCCATGATGGTTCCATACAAATTTTAGGATTGTTTACATTTCTGTGTGAAGTGGCATCTAAATTTTGATAATTTCATCAACTGTATAGGTTGCTTTGTGTAGACACACAATATTTGTTCTTTCAATTTATGAGAATAGTTATGTTGATCTATTTACTTCTGTCTTTACTCTCATGTTTTTTTTTACATTTATTTATCTGTATAAATGTTTTGCTTGCACACCTGTATGTGCACCATGTGCAGGCTGTGTGCCTGCAGAAGTCAGAAGAGGACACTGGATCTCCTAGAGCTAGAGTTAGGGATAGTTGTGAGCTACCATATGGTGCTGGGACTTCTTTGCAAGAGCAATAAGTGCTCTAAACTCTTGAGCTACTTTCTCCAGCCCATTCTTGAGTGTCTTCTATTGTTTTATAGTTTTCATTGTTACCATTCTAACAGATGTGTAGTGGTATCTTTGTTTAACTTGCTGTTTCTTAAAAGATGCTTAATATCTTTTCATGTGCTTATTAGATTGATGTCTGTACATCTCAGGTTGTAAACTTTGTTCGGACATCTTAGCCGTTTCTAAATTGGCCTCCACATGTGTAACAAGGATGAACGCATCTGCATGCACACAAACATGTAATATGCTTATAAACATCCTTTATTAGTTGTGTTCTTTGCAAATATTTTTCTCCTTGCGTCTGGTTTACCCTTTCAATCTCTTGCTGGTGTTCTTTCCAGAGTAGATGCTCTTTAATGTTAATAGAATGTGTTTTTTTTTCCTTGCATGGATCATGCCTTAGGTTTGTATCTGAAAATAGTTTTTTTTTTTTGTGTGTGTGTGGTAAAATGATTGTTTTGAAAAATATGATAAAATTTTGCACCTATGTATATTCATGAATTCTGTACATTTTATAACTATGTATTATATTAAAGGATGCATATTCTTTTAGAATAGTAATGTTCAAGTGAATAAGATTCTTTTAAAACCAAACTCCCTTTAGTTGATTGTTATATCTAATATGTATGTGGAAAGGCATATGCATGACTGTGATTATTGGCTGTTCTCAGACAGAAGAAAGCATTGATGTATCAATTCATGGCTCTGAGACTGTCACAACCAAGTTGACATCAAGAAATATTGAAACTAAGAAATACTGCAAAATTTCTAAAACAACAAGGAAGAAAATTTCATCTGAAAGTAAGGGTTTTATCCCAGAATATAAAAAAATGTAAGTTAAAAAAACGTTGAATTTACATTATGAAATTATCCCTTTTCAAGTTTAAAATGACCAGACATGCAGCACATATGTGTCACGGTAGGGTCCTGTGTGTTGTGGTCATTCTGTTGGGAACGCGATGTTAATACCTGCATGGTTGTTCTTACATCTCTTCTTACTTCTTTTGTAGCTCCATAGTGGTCTAAAAGCTTTCACAGAGGTACAGTTAGATGGGAGCAGTAGCTCATAGGTCTGTACGTTTGTCCTCAAGAGAATTTAAGAAGGACATGGAACCATTCTTCCATCTGGGCTTGGGTTTATGAAATTAGACCTTTTGAATCCTGTAGTTTCTTTTTGGAATACCAAGTTACCTGGATGTCTTTTGCTAGTTAAAAAAAAGAAGTTCTGGCATTCTGTATACACCTTGGCAAACAGTTTCATTTTTAATATTTCTTAAAGGCAGAAAAATTGTTTATTATAGGGAAGAAATATTATGAGAAAATGTTTTGTGTTTATCTCATTTTTTTCCCTACCATCTAAGTTTTGGTCTAATGGATTCATGAAGTTAAGAATTACCTGTGTATTATAATTGGACGGGCATTTGAACTGAAGTCTTTCTAGCATACGTTTGTGTTTATGTTTTATTTAATATTTGACCGCTATTTACATTTGTAAGGTAACAATGATCAAGGTATTGATTTCTGGAAAACCACATAAAAATCATCTGGCAAGGAGTGGAAGATACCGCAAGAGTCTCTTTCCCTTCCTTAGTGGTGAAGTGTTCAAACCCAGGTCTTGGGAGACACAAGTCTCAAAGGAGTGGATGTATGGCAAATGTTTTAATGCATTATTTATAGCAAACAATTTATTTTTCATAAAGTGCTGGAGGTAATTCATAATTTTATACATGTTTATACTTTAAAAAATATGAAAGCTTAAACTCTATGATGTCCTGTGGAAGCTATGATTAATTCAGAAATAGAAAGACTTAATCTCATCAAGGATATGTGGGTTGGGTGGTGAGGCAAAGAAGGAGCAGGTTCCAAGTTGTGTGGCTAATGGGCCATGACGTCAGTTTCAGAGGTCACTACCAACTTTTCCTTTGTAAGGAAATAGATTAAGAAGAAATTGAAGACGTTAGAATGTTTCTTTTTAATGCAGCTGTATTTTGTAAAACAGGTTCAGTCTTTATATATTTGGTCTCTTTCGGTTTCTATTTCCTAGTAGAAAAAATATTTTAGAATGTGAGTCATAGTCAAAATAGTTGAAAGCCATTTCCTTTGACGCCAGAGGTCTGTATAGGTGACTAATTGTAGACAACTTTGGGGTGTGTCAGGGGATAAGAGCAGGTATCAGGATCACAGTGTGGGAACTTGGGAGGGTTAGGATTAATGAGGATATAGTATCAAGAAGGGCAAGATATCTGCTAAGAGAGGAAGTGGGTAAAGGATGAAATTTCCTCTTACTTCACAATTTTGCTTAGGATTAAATTTACCAGTAGCTGAAATAGTGGAAAATGTGCAGGATAGATGACCCAACATCGGCAGGAATAAGAAATAGAAGGAGAGGCTGTGTAGATGAAAAGAGATTTAAAACACATTCCAAGCAAGCATGGCGAGCTAACTGCATCCTGATGCAGAGTGTGGAAGTTTATGATATTTAGCAGACAACGGGAAACTTGTACACCCATTGTCTATTTGGTGATACTAAGAAATGCCTATTAATTTTTATGTGTCATAATGATGCTTTAAAGTGTTTTTTAAAAAGAAGAAACAATACCTTATAAATACATTTATTAAAATTGTTACAGATGAAGCATTACTGATGAACTCTATGCAGATGAATAAATATTGGGATTTCGAATGTTAAGAGATGGGAGCAGGGATAAAAAGATCTAATTGAGCCATGATTTAAGCCAGGTGATGGTCCGTGGAGAGCTTAGCATCCTATTCGGAAATTTCCACAATCAAAGATTGAGAGGAAGATAAAGCCAGGAAAAAACTCAGCAGTTATTCTAATTTCTGTGCCGTTTAGATATGAAACATCGTTATTCGTGTACAAAGAAGAAAAATCTACGGAGTTTTCAGGATCAAAAAAATTTGGGAGAAAGAAAAGTGTGCAAGAACAGCTTCATAGTAAAAGAACGGAGACGAGTCCAAACCTGGCAAGTTTCCCTTTGTCCTCGGCCCACAAAGCTTCTTGATGTTTTAGTTCAAGTGTTGAAATGTTACTATTTCATTTTTGTTTAATTATTTTTTAAAATTTAATTTAATTTTTTTTCACACTCCAGATTTTATCCCTCTTTCAGACTACCCTCTGACTGTTCCACATCCCATACCTCCTTCCCCTAACCCTCCCCCTCCCCCGCCTCCATGAGGATGTCCCTACTCTCCCCACCCCCTACCAGACCTCCCCACTCCCTGGGGCCTCCAGTCTCTTGAGGGTTAGGTGCATCTTCTCTAACTAAAGCCAGACCTGGCAGTCCTTTGCTGTATATGTGTTGGGAGCCTTATATCAGCTGGTGTATGCTTCCTGGTTGGTTGTCCAGTGTCTGAGATATCTCAGATTAATTGAGACTGCTGGTCCTCCTACAGGGTCGCTCTTCTCAGCTTCTTCCAGCTTTTCCCTAATTCAACCACAGGGGTCAGCAGCTTCTGTCCGCTGGTTGGGTGTAAATATTTGCATCTGACTCTTTGAGCTGCTTGTTGGGTTTTTCAGAGGGTAGTCATGCTAAGTCTCTTTTTGTGAGCACTCCCATAGCCTCAGTTGTAGTGTCAGGCCTTGGGACCTTCCCTTGAGCTGGATCCCACTTTGGGCCTGTTGCTGGACCTCCTTTTCTGCATGCTCTTCATTTTTGTCCCTGAAGTTCTTTCAGACAGGAATAATTATGGGTCAGAGTTTTTGACTGTGGGATGGCAACATCCCTCACTTGATGCCCTGTCTTTCTGCTGGAGGTGGGCTCTATAAGTTCCCTTTCTCCACTGTAGGGCATTTCATCTAAGGTCCTTCCCTTTGAGTCCTGAGAGTCTCTTACCTCCCAGGTCTCTGGTACATTCTGGAAGGTCCCCCCACCTCCTACCTCCCAAGGTTGCCTGTTTCCATTCTTTCTGCTGGTCCTGAGGGCTTCAGTCCTTTCCCCCCACCCAATACCTGATCATTTCCCCCTCTTCCCTTTCCTGTCCCCTTTTTAATCCAGGTTCCTCCCTCCCCTCTCCTGTGATTGTTTTCTTCTCCCTCCCAAGTGGGATTGAGGAATCCTCACTTGGGCCCTTTGGCTTGTTAACCTTTCTGAGTTCTGTGGACTGTATCCTGGGTATTCTGTACCTTTTTTGGGGGGGCTAATATTCACTTATTAGTGAGTACATGCCATGCATGTCCTTTTGGGTCTGAGTTACCTCATTCAGGATGATATTTTCTAGTTCCATTCATTTGCCTGCAAAACTCATGATGTCCTCGTTCTTAATAGCTGAGTAGTATTCCATTGTGTAAATGAACCACATTTTCTATATCCATTCTTCTGTTGTGGGATGTCTGGCTTCTGGCTAACACAAACAAGGTCACTATTTTACTGTTACTATTTTATTTTATTATTATTATTATTTTGGTTTTTTGAGACAGGGTTTCTCTGTGTAGCCCTGGCTGTCCTAGAACTCATTTTGTAGAACAGGCTAGCCTCGAACTCAGAAATCCGCCTGCCTCTGCCTCCCAAGTGCTGGGATTATTATTATATTTTTAAAAATGTTACTATTTTAAATATTGGGATTTTTTCCTCCTCCTTTCCTTCTTCTGTCCCCTCTTGCTTGGTTTTTCCAAGACAAGATTTCTCTGTGCAGCTCTGGCTGACTTGAAACTCACTCTGTAAATCAGACTGGCCTCGAACTCAGAGATTCATCTGCCTCTGCCTCCTGAGTGCTGAGATTAAAGGCGTGGGCCACTATCGCTTGGCTTCCTTTTCTTTTCTCATGCCTGTGATGGTTAGTGTCAATTGTACACTGGGCATGTCTTTGGGGGAAATTACCTTGATTATACTGAGGTGGGCAGAGAGATGGTGGGCTGTGGGAGTGAAGTTGAGCTGGGTACATGTGCATGTATTCATTGCTCTCTGTTCCTGATTGTGGATGTGAGCAGCTTCATCAAGTTCTTGCTGCGACCGTGACTTCCCTTCTGTGATGGACTACACTTTGGAACTATAACTCAAAATGAAGCCTTTCTCCCTTACATCGCTTTTTCAGAGTATTGCTTCATAGTGGCATAACAATTTCTGCTTTGTTGTTGTTGTTGTTGTTTGGTTTAGTTTGTTTATTTGCTTTGAATAGGTTCTCACTATGCTGTCCACAGCGACCTCAAACTCTTGGGCTCAAGTGATTTTACTGCCCCCATCTCTTAAGTAGCTGGGACTATAGGTGTGCGCCACCATATCCAACTGACCTTTCTTTCCTCATTCTTTCAAAAAATAATCCATTCAATCTCAGAAGACTAGGAGATTTTACTTTTCCCTAGTGACTTAGTTTAAATTTCTTTCTTTTTATTTTTCACTGTGCTGTGTGTAACTATTGTTTGCCATTTAACTCTGACCCTCAGTGTTCCTTGGTTGGTGCACATCTCCAACATCTGCCCTGATCTTCGCATGGGTCTTCAATGGTCTTCTCCCCGGTCTTTGTATCTCATAGTCTCTCTTGTCCTTATTTGTAAAAGCACATCTGTCCTTGGACATCTTGTATTGACATCTTTATTTTTATTACATCGGCAAAGATTTTTTTTCCCCTTTAAACATGGTCAAATTTACGGGTTCCAGATATTAGGGCAAGAAGTGGAACCAACGTTGCACTTACTGTATCCTCTGTTATATACTTAGGTGTGCACTTCTTTTTATCTGTTTGTCTTGTTATTTGATGTGCTTCTTAAGTTTGAGAATGAACACTTCAATTCTGGAAAAGCTCAATCTGTTGTCCTTTTTCTTTTTTTAAAAAAAATTTATTTATTTTCCATTTCTGGATCCTTGTGCACACCAAGCAAGTCCACCCCTAACTCATCTTTTAGGATGTTTGCCCTCCTCTAATTCTTTGCCATCCTTTTGATTCCTCTGCCATCGGACCACACCATTCCATTCTTTATGCTTATACACACACACACACACACACACACACACACACACACACTCTGAGGCAATTAGCTTAGAACGGTAAGAGCTTTCTTTTTGTTGTGTGTAGGGAGTGGCAGTTGCTCCGGAATGGCAGTTGCTCAGGAATGGCAGTTGCTCAGGAATGGCAGTTGCTCAGGAATGGCAGTTGCTCAGGAATGGCAGTTACTCAGGAATGGCAGTTGCTCAAGAATGGCAGTTGCTCAGGAATGGCAGTTGCTCAGGAATGGCAGTTACTCAGGAATGGCAGTTGCTCAGGAATGGCAGTTGCTCAGGAATGGCAGTTGCTTGCGAAAACCCGGGCTCTCTCCTCAGGCCCTCCTCAAGCAGTAGCCCCTCCCAAAGGGAAAATATGCTAATGAGGTGTGGCTTGTGACACCAATGAATGGGCAATATGCTAATGGGTGTGGCTTGGTGCACCAATCAGCAACCACTATGACACCCTTCCCCCTTCCCTGGGAGTGTATAAAAGCAGCAGCTCTGCTGCTGTTCTGGGTCCCTGGAATCAACTATCAAGGCGCTCCTGAATAAAGCTGACTGAGAAGATCCTGGTGGTGGCGTGACTTTCTTGCTGGTCGACGGAGGCAGGGAGGCGCACCGCAGTTGTGGCTCTGGTAGTTTGAGTTGAAAAGCAAATTGCTCCACCTCTCCTCCACTCTTGGTGAGGAGCAAAAGCTAAACAAATCACTCACTTTCTCAACTCCTGTTCATGTACAGTAAGCCAGGAAGATACCAGGGTCCTGCTGTCCATCACCAGTAGACCTCAAGTATCCTAGGGGCTCCTAATACATCACTACCTCTCAAAGCTTCTGTTGGTTCCTAACAGCCCCTCCCAGGCAAAAGTCTCTAATGTGTGGACCTTTGGGTGTACGACCCAGAGTTACATTGCTTCATCTTTTTTCCCCACGAGTTTTTATTTCTCTATTTTGGTCTTAGTATTTTGTTCCCTATCTATTTTGTAGTTAACATTTTTTTTTCTCTACCCAAATTTAATGTACAGGTTTAACTTTGTCCATCGAGATTTAAATTCCAATGATTATTTTATTTCCAAAAGTTTTGCTTGGTGGTTCCTTAAAGTTTATCGATATGTCATGCTCTCTTCACGTTCTGTAGTCACCTCAAGAAGGCGCCTAATGAATCCAGTGTGAGAAATCTTTGTGGCATCCAAATCTCTGTTATTCTTGCTCCTGTGAGCCTGTGTCCTTTCTTTCACTTGTCATTGAGACTCACCATGTAGCCCTGACTATTCTGGAGCCTTTCATGTAGACAGGGAAGGGCGTGGACTGTTGGTGTTTCTCTTGCATCTGTCTCCCCAGGGTCATGGTCACAGGCATGCGCCATCCCCATGTCTGGCTACAAAAGGTCTCTTTTTATTTTAGAGAGAATTTGCACCTATTTCTGCCTTGTATTTCACAAATTTGGAGCACGTTAGTGAAAAACTTCCACTTTTCTTGGCTTATGCATTTGAATTTAATAGTCACACATGCTTTAAGATGTGGTTATAGCCATTTAAAAGGAGGGGTTTTTCTTTCTCTTCTTCTAGCTTGGAGTTGAGACAGAGGAAGTCTTTATTCGGTGTACTCCTCCACTGGGGTTAAATGTTGTTATTGTTGTTGTTTTTTCCCAGCTGGTTCTTATAGAGATCATTACTTTTGAGGTCATTAGCTCTACATGGGGCCTCAGTACCAACTCCCACCAGTCTCCTGCTGCTTGAGTTTTCTCCACAGTCGTTAATGCTCCGAGGGCCAAGCTGCGTGTAAAATTGGAAACACGTATAAGCTCTCATTTTCTAAAGTGGTATTTTTCTATCTCCCTTGTCATTTGTGTTTTTCCCAATCTTCTTTAGACATGCTTTGTTAAGTGGCTAATTTGTTCAATTGTAAGGATAACCTAAAATAAAATCACTTATATCATTTGTATAACCATCGGTTCCCCACAATATTTTGCATATATAGCTAAAGCCAATATATGAGCCTAGTCTGGTAGCGGAGTCAGATTCTTTCTTTGCCACAGGTTTCTCCTGTTCTATGAAATCTATTACTGTTAATCAAAAAATTGTTAATTAGAAGTTATTTATTTTTGAACTTAAGAAAAAAAATGGTGTTTTCAAAGAACATGTAGTTTTGAAAAGTTCTTAGTGCTCATGAAATGTAATTACAAAAAGCAGTTTTATACCAGGAACATGGCTAAGTGAGGTGCTGTGGTATGATTACCTCTCTGGAGGTTTATTGCTCAAGTCAATGGATTGCCAGGCTGAACTCGCTCACTAATCAACGTGCTTGCTCTGGACTCTAGATTGCCACTCCCCCTTTGAAGGTGTCAAAGGAGAAGATAACCAAGAAAGAGAGTCCTCCCAAGTTGCCAACTCACAAACCACTAACTCAACGTACAGCTCCAACTGCTGGGTATTTAAGTCATTCTTTTCTGACTTTTGAGTGGGGGGTTTGAACTTGGGGGTTTCCCCTTGCAATTTTGTATCTCTTCCATATGCAGAGTGCCAATAATTTGTTTAAATGAGAAGGCTGTGACCTTAGGAAGGCTTAGGCAGAGGCAGAAATACTATATGTGGGGTTGGAGGACTGAGATTGTATCCTATTGACCACATATCCTTATTTCAGTTTCTGCAAAATTCACATTGTATCTTGGGCCTTACTTCCAGCTATTTAAAAGAGAGGGTCTTATGATGTAGCCCTGACTGGCCACAAACTCAGAGCTCCACCTGTCTGACTTCTGAGTCCTGGGATTAAAAGCGTGCACTGGCTCCACCTATTTAAAAAAAAAAACTTAAAAAAATTCTGTGTGTGTGTGTGTGTGTGTGTGTGTGTGTGTGTGCGCGCGCGCACATATATGTGTGAGTGTCTGTAGAGGCCAGAAAAGGGAGTTATAGGTGGCTGTGAGCCACCAGACATGGGTCCTCTGGAAGAGCAGTGTTTGCTCCTAACCAGCTAGCCATCTGTTCTGCCCTTCCCTGTTCATTTTTGTTCACGAATCTTGTATTGTGTTGACTCTTTAGATTTCTTTCAACATTAATATTATTATTTCAGTTATTTACATTTTATAGTATTACCAAATGAATCTCTTTTTCCAGATTTTT
The DNA here is from genome assembly GCA_902729485.2 of Mus minutoides. Classification (NCBI taxonomy): domain Eukaryota; kingdom Metazoa; phylum Chordata; class Mammalia; order Rodentia; family Muridae; genus Mus; species Mus minutoides. The sequence goes on along the minus strand of LR753337.1, from coordinate 176,359 downwards.
TTATTTGTAGGTAATGGGGGAGTGTGGGATTTCTTTCTTTAAGTTTTTTTTTTTCTGTTTAAAGATGTTCTTATTTGTCTTATATACCTTTCTTTAAAGAATAACTATGGCTTTGTACTAAGAGCAGGAAAAATTGGACTGGAGCCAGATGCTAAGGAGTCAGCATACTGACAAGGGCAGATTCTTCTCCATGCAGAATCGTTGTCACAAAGAAGCAAGATGGGAATTTTGGGGTGAAAATATCAAATCTGGAAATTCTTTTTTTTTTAAGATTTATTTATTTATTTTATGTATATAAGTACACTGTAGCTGTACAGATGGTTGTGAACCTTCGTGTGGTTATTGGGAATTGAATTTAGGACATCTGCTCACTCCAGTCAACCCCGCTCGCTCAGTCCCTGCTCAATCTGGCCCAAAGGTTGATTTATTTATAAATAAGTACACTGTTTCTGTCTTCAGACACACAAGAAGAGGGCATCAGATCTCATTATGGGTGGTTGTGAGCCACCATGTGGTTGCTGGGATTTTAACTCAGGACCTTCAGAAGAGCATTCAGTGCTCTTAACTGCTGAGCCATCTTGCCAGCCCCATGTGGAAATTCTTTAAGGAAGGTTCTCTTGGTTGGATTGTGGAGCACATGCCTGTGGTCCCAGCATTTGTGGGGTTAAGGCAGGAGGATCACCAAGAGTTCAAGGCTAGTCTGACTACGTGGTAAGTTTAACGAAGGCTGGGCAATTTAGTGAGGCTGTGTTTCAACAATTACCATAATAAAAACAGGCAAAATAAAGTTTCTTATGATTTCAGGATACTTAAAGTTTTGCTATTATTTTTAAGTTTTTGTTTTGTTTTGTTTTGTTTTTAATGAATGTCTTTTGTTGCTTTCTAATGTGACCCTTTCTCTGACAGGAAAAAAAATATACCTTCTAACCTCTCCCTGACATTATATGAACAAGTACCTGAAGAATTCTTAAAATACCAAGAACTAAATGGTAATAAGAAATTCTAGAACTCATATTCCCTCCCTCTGTCCCTCCCCCTCTCCCTCCCCTTCTCCCTCTCCCTCCCCCTCCCTTCCCCTCTCCCCCTCTCTCCCCCTCCCTCCCCCTCCCCCTCTCACTTCCTCTGTCCCTCCCCTTCCCTCCCCCTCTCTCCCTCCCCCTTTTCTTCCTCCTCTCCCTCTCCCTTTCCCTCCCTCTATCCCTCCCCCTCGCCCTTCTTCCCTCCCTTCCTGAGCCTATGCAGGTCACACTGGACTCAGACTTGCCACTTTTCTGGCCTGATTGGTATCCCTTTTAATTTTTGCCCCCATATTCTTGTGCTAATTTTCTTGGGGGTCTATTCCAAATTTCACTATTTTCTTCAAATTCTCACTTCTATCAGCTATTCTTTAGCTGTTTTAAAGATATATAAAAATTTTAAAATTTGCTTTTGTCTTAAGGCTCCAGTTCTCTCTAAGAGCTGTTGCTAAAGTGCTTGCCAGCTAGCATGAGAACGTAGCATGAGTCAGCTCCAGCATTTATATTAATAAGCATGGCATGGCTGTGCACACTTGTAATCCCGGCCCTTGAAGGCAGAAGCAGGCGGATCCCTGGAGCTCGCTGGCCAGCTACCCTAGCCTCATTGTCAAGCCTCAGGTCCCAGTGAGAGACCTTGTCTCAGAAGACAAGCAGAGGGCTCGTGAAGAATTTGAGGTTGACCTTTGACCTTCGCACATTTGCACATGTGCACACATATGACTTGCTTATTAAAAAGCCGGGCGTGGTGGCGCACGCCTTTAATCCCAGCACTTGGGAGGCAGAGGCAGATGGATTTCTGAGTTCGAGGCCAGCCTGGTCTACAGAGTGAGTTCCAGGACAGCCAGGGCTATACAGAGAAACCCTGTCTCGAAAAAACCAAAAAAAAAAAAAAAAAAAATCTATGAAAGTAAATGTTTTACTTTCCATTTCAATAGTGTTTAACATGAGAACTACCTCCTTAACGTCTTTTACGTGTACAATGTAGTGTTGCTCTTTATGCATATAATATTGTACAGAAGATCTCTAGAGTTTATTATATGCAATTGGAACTTAATGCCCATTGGTGAATGATCCCCTCTTTTCCCCTTCCCCCAGTCCTTAAAAACCACTATTTAGTCTTTGCTTTTTAGATTGAATTGTTTCAGATAAGTGGTGTAGTAGACTGGTCTGCCTTGTGACTGGCTGTGACTGGCTGTGACTGGCTGTGACTGGCTGTGACTGGCTGTGACTGGCTGTGACTGGCTGTGACTGGCTGGTTTCGCTAAGTGCAGCATTTTCCAGCTTATTCCCATCAGCTCATATTACAATACTTCTTTTATTTATTTATTTAAAAAAAAACCAACTAAGTGAATAATATTCTGCATATATACCCTGCTTAAAAATTAATTCATCTTTTGATGGCTGTAGTTTTTGTATTTTGATTCTGTCTTGGCAACTGTGAATACTGCTGGTCACAGGTGTGGAGGTGTTATCTTATTGAGATTCTGCTTTAAAGTTGTTTTTTTTTTTTTTTTTGAGATGGCTTCATGTAGTCCAGTCTGGCCTCAAACCCACAATGAGACAGAGGATGAGATAGCTCCATGTTAGCCAGGCTGGCCTCAGATTCACAATGAAGTGAAGGATGAGATAGCTTTTTTTTTTTTCTATTATTAGATATTTTCTTTATTTACATTTCAAATGTTAGCCTCTTTCCTAGTTTCCCCTCCAAAAATCACCTACCTCCCCCCGACCCCGGCTCCCCAACCCACCCACTCCTGCTTCCTGGCCCTGGCATTCCGCTATACTGGGGCATAGAACCTTCACAGGACCAAGGGTCTCTCCTCCCATTGATAACCAACTAAGCCATCCTCCGCTACATATGCAGCTAGAGACACGAGTCCCACCATGTGTTTTCTTTGACTGGTGGGTTAGTCCCAGGGAGCTCTGAGGGTACTGGTTCATTCATATTGTTGATCCTCCTATGGGGCTGCAAACCCCTTCAGCTCCTTGGGTCCTTTCTCTAGCTCCTTCATTGGGGACCCTGTCCTCTGTCCAATGAATGACTGTGAGCATCCACTTCTGTATTTGCCAGGCACTGGCAGAGCCTCTCAGGAGACAGCTATATCAGGCTCCTGTCAGCAAGATCTTGTTGCCAACTGCACTAGTGTCTGGGTTTGGTGGTTGTTTATGGGATGGATCCCCAAGTGGGGCAGTCTCTTGATGGTCATTCCTTCAGTCTCTGCTTTATGTAGCCCAGGCTGCCCTCAGACTTAAAATGAGGCAGAGAATGAGTTTTGCCTCTGACTGGCCTGACAGTCTAGGCTGTCCTCAGACTCCCAATGAGGCAGAGAATGAATTTTGCCTCTGACTGGCCTGCTCTGCCTCCCAAGTGCTGGGATTGTAGGTATGCTGCCATCATTCCCAGTGTAGCTGATTCCATTGTTTATTAAAAATAAAAGCTCAGAGGTAGGATTGCTAAATCATATAGGTTTGTTTCTTCATAGAGAGGTAATAAAAACTACTGGGAAGACTTACAATTCTTGCTTAATATCCACAGACTTATAAACACCTTTTACAGTTTCCCCTTCTCTCAGAAATGGTTCCCTTTCAACAGACCAATCCCTTTACATTTCATTTATACTTATTTATTTCTGCTTCTGCTGGGCCATATATATATATCTGTATTTATTTATTTATCTATTTATTTTTTGATTTTTCGAGACAGGGTTTCTCTGTATAGCCCTGGCTGTCCTGGAACTCACCTTGTAGACCAGGCTGGCCTCGAACTCAGAAATCCACCTGCCTCTGCCTCCCGAGTGCTGGGATTAAAGGTGTGCGCCACCACGCCCAGCTATATATGCATTTATATATTAATGATATACATGATAAATATATATGTTCATATAGATAATATATAACATAAGTATATATAAGTGCATATAATATAGACAACAAATATATATTTATATATGCTATGTATATATATATATATATTTGTCTTGAGACTTGGTCACGCAATGTAACTCTAGCCCACTATGTAGATCAGGCTGGCCTGGATCTCATGGAGATCCCCATGTCACTGCCTCCCAAGTGCTGAGATTAAAAGTCACAATTAAGTCTTGTTATGCTCTGTATTTGAAGTTTCTCTCCTCCGTTTTTATTCTTCCTCCTCCTCCTCTCTTTCTCCTCCTCCTCTTCTTCCTCTTCCTCCTCCTCCTTCCTTTTTTTATGTGTGTTTGCTTTTCCTGCATGTATGTCTATGCACCATGTGTGTGTTCATGGAGGTCAGAAGAGGCATCCGATGCCCTAGAACTGGATTCACAGACAGTTGTGACCTGCCCTGTGGGTGCAAGGAATGGAAACCTAGTCTGGAAGAACACCAGTGTTTGTAATCACTGAGCCACGGCTCCAGTCTAGAGGAGCTTCTTAAATACTTTCTGTTTTCATTAGTAACCCATTATTTTTGCTTCCCATTTTACTGAACTGTCTTCTATCTCCATTCCTCCAACCCCCTCTTTTGTTATTATTTTCCTTTCTCCCACCCTCTTTTCTATGACTTCCTCCTTTTTTTATTTGCCCATCTCCCTCCCTCCCTCCCTCCTCCCTCTCTGCCTCCATCCCTCCCAGGTTGACCTGGAACTCACTATGCAACCCAGGCAGGCCCTGAATTTTAATCATCCTACCTCAACTTTCCTGGCTATTGGATCTTTTTCTTAAATATTGTCTTCACTGAACTAAACAAAATTCAATTCGACAGCCTTTTTTTTTTTTTTAAATTTTGAGGGGGAGGAGAATCTGTAAAATATCGCTGGAAAGAGGAAAAAGGAAAAAAACTTGCCTTCTATAAACAATAAGAACATAAAACGTGTTGTTTGCAATGCACCCTGTCTGCTGCAGGAGCAGAGAAGGAAGGTTCACTTTTCTGGACATACCTAAATCACAAGTTATATCTGAAAGGGAAAGTCTGGGCAGGCAATCAACAAGTCTCTTTCTTGTTTTATTATTGTTTTCTCCTCTGGGAGTGTGGGACAATCATGCTGGCTGCTCACTTTAATTAATCAAGTGTTCTCTGTGTGTGCAGCCCTTTCCAAGGCCTGTCTCATTTTCAGTAAAGTTCGCAATGGTAAGATTTATGTGAATGACTTGCCAGTGGTCCTTCACACCTTGAAGATTTCTACCAGTGATTCAGAAATTTATCAGGCGCTGAAGACCGTTAGCATTGATGGTAAGTTGTCTCATCCTGCACGCATGAATGTCAGTTATGTTTATCTGACTAATTATAGATGATGATTGGAAAGCTAAATGGTAAATACAACGTGAAGCTTTATAATGTTTTAAAAGCATGGTTTACAGTGATTAAAAAGCTATGCCCCTGTCTCGAAAAACCAAAAAAAAAAAAAAAAAAAAAAAAAGCTATGCCTCAAGTGAATGTAGTTGGATTGATTACTGCACTGGACTTTGATACAATTTCATCATTGAACTACAAAGGGACTACTTTCATTTAGTTATTTTAATAGTAATGCCACATTAACAATGTAATAAATATCTGATCTAATCTCCCCAGATGAAACTCAAGATCTTCACAGTAATTTGCATCTAATCATAAAGTCCAAAAAACAGCTTTTCAGTTTCTCCAGTTTGAGAAAAGTTCTATCCCGAGTTATACGTTCTTATTCTTTTTTTTTTTTTTTTTTTTTTTTTTTTTTTTTTTTGAGACAGGGTTTCTCTGTGTAGCCCTGGCTGTCCTGGAACTCACTCTGTAGACCAGGCTGTCCTTGAAGTCAGAAATCTGCCCGCCTCTGCTTCCCAAGTGCTGGGATTAAAGGTGTGGGTTTTTATTCCCCTTTATATACTTTCATTGTTATGGACATGTTTTTCAGACTATTTAAATATCTATTTAAAACATTTTTTTTTACAAAGTCTATCATGATGTATATAATCTTTTGATTTTTATATCAATATTATATAAAAAAGATTCCTTTTGTATTTTTGTATCTACCTCTTGTTTGCTTCATCATTTGTATGCTGTTATGCTGTGAAACTACATCATATTTTGTTTTTCTGTTGCCTGAATCTTTCTGGAATAAGCACTTTGACATAATGAGAGTGAAATCCAGTGGAAGTCCCGGGAAGGCGTCGGTCCACTGGTGACATCTCCTGGCTCCACTGCTGTTGAGTTGGTCTGCTTATTCCAGAAAGAAGACAGCTTCATGTCCACTATCTCACAGGTGAACGTGAGACCTCTTTCCAAGTCTGTCATAATACATGCCTTGATGTGTGTAACTTTTAAATTTGATTTCCTTACAATTTTCAAAACTGACTGTGGGAAGATAGTTTATGCCAAATTATGTTTTGAAGGTTTTGATTTATTTGAAAGAAGCACAGGAAAAAAGTTTCTAATGTTTTATAGTCAGGTGGTGTACACATCATGATGTCAGCATTTTATGCCTGATTATATATGTCACAATTTTTAGGAGTCAAGAAAACACACAATATCTTGGTGCTTATAAATATTTGCTTACAATGAATGATGTCAGAATATGTGTGTGTGTGTGTGTGTGTGTGTGTGTGTGTGTGAGAGAGAGAGAGAGAGAGAGAGAGAGAGAGAGAGAGAGAGAGAGAGATCAGAGAATCCAGGTGTGGTGGATTTTTACAACTTTTATCCCAGTGCTTGGAAAGTCAAAACAGAAGAATTAGGTTATTATTGGCTACATAATATGTTCTGGGCCAGCCTGGGCTACCTGAGACCCTGTCTTGAAAGTCCGAAGGAGAAAAAAATGTCAATACAAATATCCATGGGCCCTTTGGTTTCACTTTGATTTCTGAATATGCATTGCAGAAGCTGGCATGCTTTTTTTGTTCTGTGTCATTTTGGGGGCTAGAGAGATGTCTGGGGCAATTAAGAATATTTGCTGCTTTGTAAAGGGCCAGAGTTTGGTTCTCAGCATCCGTGCTGCATGGTTCAAAACCATTAGTAGCTTCTGCTCCTGGAGATCTGACGTCCTCTTCTGACCTCTGCCCAAACTTAAACTTACATGCAGATATCCCTCCACAAATGCATAGTTACAAATATAAATTTGATGGAACCATGACTAAAGATCAGGAAAGTACTGATAATCTCTGATCCTTGGCGTTCAATTATGGAAATACTGTTTATCATTTAATATGGTATTCAAGTTCTTTCCTGGTCAGGTCTCTCTCTCTCTCTCTCTCTCTCTCTCTCTATATATATATATATATATATATATATATATATATATATATATATTCTCTATATAATAGAAATTTGAGATGGCTCTTGCGGACAAGCAATGAGATTCTGATATCAGTGAATTACACTCATGTTTTCTGTTTGCATTTTAAGCTTAATGAGTTTACTGACGCTCTCTGTCTTCTTGATTCTGAACCCTTTTTATAGTTAATGGAAACCTGGATTTTACAGAGTTCCTTAAGGTCATGAATGACATTTCTCCATCAACCTCTCAGGATACAGGTAAAGATAATATTGATCAAAAGTATAAAAGAGAATGGTTTGGATAGTAACTGATTTCAATGTCGGGCTAGAGAGAGCAACTTCTGTCTTCCTAGAACCTTATGTTCTTTACTTGGTAGAGTACACAAAATAGACAGGAGTTTTTAAAAAGTATTTTAAATGTGAATCTCTTTTTCTCTGTCTGTCTGTCTGTCTGTCTGTCTGTCTGTCTGTCATCTCTGTATTTGTCTGTCTCTGTCTCTTACCCTCTTTCTTCCATGTGTGTATGTGTGTGTGTGTGTGTGTGTGTGTGTGTGTGTGTGTGTGTGTTTCCCATATGTGTGAAGGTATCCACAGAGGTCAGAAGAGGGTATCAGATACATGGACCTGGTATGAGTTCTATGTATCAAACTGGTGTTCCCTGAGAGTGGCAAGCACTCTTAGCTGCTGAACCATCTCTTCAGCCCCTGATTTTTGTTTTGTCATTAAAGACATTTAAAAATTTAGAGCCAGTAAGATGGCCGAGTAGGTAAAAGCAAAATCTCTGAATCTCTCTCTCTCTCTTTCACACACACACACACACACACACACACACACACACACACACACACACGCACGCACACACACATGCTTGCACAGGAAACCATGGTCAGAGGACAACTTTCAAACTTTGCGGATTCAGTTCTCTCCTTCCACCGTGAGTTCTGGGGGATTGAACTCAAGTTTTCAGACTTGTTTGTTAAACACTTTTACCTGTAGAGCCATTTTACTGGCCCTGAGACTGGTATAATTTTGATTATCTAAATTTCTCTGCAGAATATTCTATAAAAAGAATCTTCTTTCCCTGGTTAACCATCAACCTCTATCCATGCAAGCCTTCATTTTTTATGCCTGCGTTTTTGCTCTTGTGTGTGCTTGTTTTCTTTTGAAGTTGCATTTTCTTCTCTGCTGATCATTCTTTCTCCACTCTATCAAAAATCAGCATGTAACTTCTCCCTGAACCTTCAGATTCTTATTGACTTCTCAGTGTTTTATTTTGGATTGCAAGTAAACGATAAAGCTATTGTAAGTACTGTTCACGTTAGTTATAGAAATACTACTTCCAAAACTCTGAGGCTGTTAGTGTTTTCCATTCCCATTAGGCAAGATCAATTTCTTAGCTCAGTCCTTGGGATCATGTATTTTACAGTCAATCAGGCTGTGTTGTCTTAGACTTGAGAATACGAGAGTGTGGTATAGTATTCTTATTCAAGGAAATGCAAGCAAAACTGCTTTTAACTCACTCACCTAATGTTATTAAATGCCTTATTTCCCCCCCCCCCCCCGCTTTTGATTCTTTACCTCCCATTTAGATTTTCCTTCAAGTTCCCATGATACTGGGCTTCTTTGTCTAGTTGTCATCCAATTAAAAGCGCTTTTTCTACCCATCTATTTATTTTTTGTTCATTTTTTATTGGTTATTTTATTTACATTTCAAATGTTATCCCTCTTCCCAGTTTTGTCCTCCACAACCCCCCTATCCCCTCCCCTTCCCTCTGCCTCTATGAGGGTGCTCCCCTACCCACCCACCCACCCACCCACCCACTCCTGCCTCAGCCCCCTAGCATTCCCTTACCCTGGGTCATTGAGTCTCCACAGGACTGAGGGGGCTTCTCTCCCAGTGATGCCTGATAAGGCAATCCTCTGCTACATATCCAGCTGGGGCCATAGGTACCCCCTGTGTACTCTTTGGTTGGTAGTTAGCTCTCAGGGGTCTGGTTGGTTGATATTGTTGTTCTTCCTAGGGGTTGCAAACCCCTTCAGCTCCTTCAGTCTTGCCCTAACTCCTCCATTGGGGTCCCTGCGCTCAGTTCCATGTCTGGCTGCATGCATCTGCATCTGTATTGGTCAGATACTCTGCCTGATCCTCTCAAATGACAGCTATACCAGGCTCCTGTCAGCATTTGTTTTGTGTTTATGGTCAAAATGTTTTGAGAGTAGTCAAGATCTCATATTTCCCATATTCCTTTTAAAACAAAATACAAAATAATATATTATTTAAAATTTAAATATAAGATGTCTAAGCATTGAACTCTTCAGGTCTTTCTAGCTTATTATAAGTTTAATATTCACTTTAGAATATTTTATCCTATTTTGAGACAGGGTCTTTTGTCATCTAGACTGATTTTGAATTTGCTTTGTAGCTGAGGCTGGCTTTGAATTCTTGATTTCCCCAACTCTACCTCCTAAGAACTTGGATTACAAGCCTGCAGCACTATATCCAGTTAGAATACTTTCTAATACACCACTGTTGCTCACAAATACATGTATATGTAATACAAATGTGTTTTCAAGGCAAACGAATTACCAATTAGTAGCAAGGGAGAATCAGAGGGCCTAGGCCTTACAGAATGTAAAAATCAAGCAAACAAAATGCCCCCAAAGAAAACAAACCATCAAAGCATACTATTGGGAATCAAGAGCTCTCTCCCTATTTTCCTCACTGGTAAGGTGCCCAGATCCTATAAATAATCCCTTACCCACGATCCTATAAGTAGCCATATTTAAACATCCGTTCAACAGTAGCAACAAAAGACTTGAAAGTAGAGGGGGAAGGGAAGGGTGAGTGTGTTCTGATTGGGAGGAAGAGGAGGGTAACGGAGGTGAATATGGTGGAAGTATGGTGTGTGTGTATGGAATGTCACAATGAAACCTGTGTGACTGGGGCAACCTTTTCCTTATTAGGTGACTGGTACAAAATCAGGCTGTTCTCCAGGAAGAGCTGTCCATTCTTGCAGTCCCATAACTTTTGTTCATTTTTTTTCCCCCTCCAGAATTTCAAAATGCCTTGAAGATATTTTCTAAGGTGAAAAATGGCCGCGTGGCCACCGCTGACGTGGCTTCTGTTTTGGAAAGCATGGATATCTCAGTAAACCTCGAGATGCTCAAGGATGTGATGCAGCATGCTTACGAGGACAGTGAGTTATCTGACTTTTTTGAATCAGTTGTGTCACACACTATTAGCCTTCAAGTCTTCTTTTCTCCCTTGACTTTACCTTTTGCTACTGGTACTGCTGACTGATAGCTGCATAAAGATCAGTGTGCAAGGCACACGAGAATGTTCTACAGTTGCTCTAGTTCCATATATTTTTGAAAGTTAATAAAATGAATTTAAAAAAAATCTCATCATGGCCAGGCAGGGTGTCAAATACGTTTAATCTCAGTTCTTGGGAGGCAGATGTAGGCAGACCTCCATGAGTCTGGTTTCTATGAGTTCTTGGCCAACCAGAATTAGTCACATAGTTAGACTCTATCTTAACACACACACACACACACACACACACACACACACACACACCCCTCAACACTGAGGTGGTTGGTGCTAAGTTGGTGAAGGGCTTGCTTTGTTAGCATAAATATGTGGCCACACAATATGACATATATATGTATATATGCACACATATGTATACATACATGTATATGTATACACACAATAAAAATAAACTAGACACTAAAATTTTAAAACATGCAGCCTCATCTGGTTTTCACTGGTCATTTCTTGTCTTTATAGATGAGTCATTTCTCTTAGGACAAAGGAGGACCATTGACTTCAGAAATGAGGAGACACAGAATTCTTGAATTCTCAATTTCCTTGTGTCGTTTTGATTAACATTTCCTATTCTGTTTGATTATTCTCTATGCAACACAGCTTGACTTCACATTTTCTACAAATTCATGAGATGTTCTATATCATGCTGATATTTGCCCAGAGGGTAGACAGCCTACAATAGATTGGTTAGTGATTGATGAAATGATTTATTCATTCAACAAGCCAGTTAGTTATTTAATACCTACTATGCTTGGAGTAATGATAGGTGGAATAAAGATAACAATAAAGGTGGATAAAACACAGTTCTAGTGTGGAGAGGACCATGGAAATGATACTGTTCTGTGGTGAATACCTACAGTCAGCTGTGTGTAAGGCTGCTGTTGGACACAGTGGAACTAGAACTGAGCTATGAATAGTTCCATAGGTTTGCTATGTATCTATCTACATAAGTTGTGTGGGCTACAGATATGTATACACACCACATGCACGTACCCACAGAGGCCAGAAGAAGGATCGGATCCCCTGGAACCAGAGCTTACAGACAGCTGTGAGCTGCCATGTGGGTGCTGTGGATTGAGCTTTGGTCTTCTGCACGTGTGACATGTTCTTAACTCTTATCTCTCCAGTCCCAGGTCTTTGTGTTTTTGAGGCAGGATCTCACTCTGCATCTCAGACTTGCCTAGAAATCATTCTATAGCCTTAGGCTGGCTTTGAATTTGTAGAAATCCTTCTTCTTTTCCTCCCAGAGCTCTAGGTTATTATTTATGGTGAGCTCTTGCATGGTAAGTGTGTGTAGTATTCATAAAAGAGGAGACTTCAAGAGACAAATTTCAAGCCATATTGTTTGATAGTCTTTAGGGTCTGCCCTACCAGGACAACTGATCTATGTGTAATATCGCAGAACCTTATGTTTTTGGTTTATGGATTCTCATCTAAGTCTTAAGGTCTCCAGATCTCCCATGTGATTTGGGAAGGTAGACTGAGCAAATAAAATTTGTTTCAAAGGATTTCTGTAGAAATTGGCTGTAAAGATCTATCACAGAGCTTGTAATTATAAATAGAGGGGTGTGTGTGAAGTAGAAGCCCAAGCCATCTTCAACAAGTCTACATTGTAAAGTTCTCTTAGTTTAAACTCTGAGATATTTCTGAAACCTACTGCCCTACTTTAATCCACTTTAATGAATGTACCTTTTCTTTGAGACTACGGCAATTCAGCCTCCCAAGTCTACCCAAAACAGCTTTGATCCTTTTATACTCCAGGCAGAATGATCAAAGCACAGATCTGATCATATTATCTATCCTCCTGGTGTAATGTTCAACAACAGCTCTTAGGCTAAAGAACATTTAAGGTAATATTCCAGGATGTGCTGGCTAGTTTTATGTTACTTTGACAGAAGCTATCAGAAGCTATCGGAGGGAACATCAGTTGAGAAAGTGCCTCTATAACAGGCCATAGGCAAGCCCATTGTGGGTGGTGCCATCCCTGGGCTGATGGTCCTGGGTTTTGTAAGAAAGCTGGCTGAGCAAGCCACAAGGAACAAAACAATAAGTAGCATCCCTCCATGGCCTCTGCATTAGCTTCTGCCTCCAGGTTCCTGCTCTGTTTGAGTTCCTTCAGTGATGAATACTTTCCTGTCAGGTTGCTTTCGTTATAGGGACATTTACTAGGAAACTTGCCTTGTTTTATCTGCCATTTACTTAGATCTTCAGTTCTATTTCAGAACCTGCTCTTGATTTCTGTGTCCTTTTAGAATTGCAGCTACATATGGTACCCTTTCCTGCCAAATAGCCATTGTTTTTTAAAAAATTTCCTTGAATATTCCTCTCTTCATACACACATACCATACATTATCACACAGAAGCTCTTGTCTTTCAATATTAAAATCACCCCTGTGTGTTGGGGGTACCTCAGGCCAAACACTCTGCCAGTGCTATATCTCCAGGACCCATGAAAATTATTTAAATAGGTGTATTTGATGATGAGAGTTAAAAATCAACTGGGAAGTACCTAAACTGTGCAGAGAGGCAAGTTAAAGTACACACAATGAGAAAATAACAGAAAGTTGATACAGAGTGATGGCTCAGAAGTAGAAGATTGACGGAGAAGTGGATGGGTTCGGTTCAGTACAAATTCAGACTGAAACATAATTGTGTGCTTTTCCCATTAGTTACAAATAATTGGTAGACGTTGATGAAAGCAGAAAGGTTTCTAAGTTCTGTGTTGGCTCTCCCTATTTTGGAGAGAAGATAGAGTCTGTGGATGGTGGTGTAAGATTAAGGATCTATGGGAGCTGGGTGTGGTGTGTGGTGACACATATCTGTGATCCTGTCACATGCCTTTGATCCTAGTACATGCCTGTAATTCCCATACTTGTTCCAGTTTGGGGCCAGCAGGGACTATACAGTGAGTTCCAGGCCAGCTTAAGTTATAGCATCAGATTTTATCTAAAAAAACAAAGCAAAAGAAAGCAAAAACAATCTATGAGAGTAGGAAAGTTGACTTCAGAAATAAAACCTGCTTAGGAACCTTAAATGTTTAGGTGGATATAGATTTTTGATACTATATGGTATGGGGGTAGGTTTCAAGCTGTTTGGCTTATATATTAAGGGAAACAAAGATTTGGAACATCACTTATGATACACTTGTAGAGGGATTACTCTGTAGATGCTCTTAAGTAGATTTTATTTAGACACTGTCACTCTTCAGACACACCAAAAGAATACATCAGATCTTGTTACAGATGGTTGTGAGCCACCATGGTTGCTGGGAATTGAACTCAGGACCTCTGGAAGAGCAGTCAGTGCTCTCAACCACTGAGCCATTTCTCCAGCCCCATCAAAATCATTTTTAAGTGGTAGGAAGTAGATGTTTTGCTAGGAGTTTGGGAAATGATTGAAATACACATTCTCCTTTCTTGAGCTCACAATCTAGAAACTGAGACAAAGGAGTAAATGCTTGAAGTGCTATCTATAGCAAATCATCAAAAAATATTATAAAATGATAAGCAGATTATCTACCATAGACACTTAAAGTGTGATTCTTTCCTTTAATGAAGAAAACTATGGTCTTAATTTTTTACTTCATCGTGTACTGAGTTGCTAATGAACAATTCCAGATAGTACTCAAAGCTCATAATGGCTGCCCCTCTGATGCCGCTTTCCCATGCTTCTGAACCATATTCGTATTGTACCCAGGTTGACAGCTATATCTATGTTCAAAAATAATGCAAATACTTTAAATTCCTCTTATTACAGATTACCACACTATGGACATTGGAGACATTATATTTACTTTGGATGAACTCCAGCAGCAGTATGAAGATGTTTGTAAGGCATCTCATGTGACTCTACCTTTTGTTTATAAGTAATCTTTAAGTTAACTTCTAGCCTACAGTTTAAAAAAATCTTTTAATGGGGAGTAAAGCTCTATTCCTAATTTTCTAATCAGGGAGACCAAAATATAACATTCTGTAAGCATTTCTTCTTCACATCTTAATATGCGTATCTCACTGACACTACTTCTTTACACATTCTGTACTATTTTTGATTATTCGGTATAGTTCTTTGTTAAGTACATCTGATTATTCGGTACAGATCTTCATTAATTACATCCCTTTTGATCTTTTGATGCACTCCATGCCACATTTTAAATTTCAAATATTCATTTGTTCAAATATAAATTTGTCTGGCATGCTTTTGCATATTTCAAACTATTTTTCAAATAATTCTCCTTTTGTATTTGCTGTTTAGTTCTTTGCCTATAATGGGTCTTGATGTCATCTTGTTTGGGTTGAATCTTATGGGAGTCCTCAGATTTTCTGGTACTTAAATATTTCCCAAGATTTAGAAAGTTTTCTTTTTTACTAATTAAAAAAAATGTTCTCTTTCCAATGACTCTTTGAATCTTGCTTTTTAAACATATGTATATCTATAGTTATCTAATTATGTGTACATCTGTGGTGGTTATAGGTGGATATCTGCATTTGGGTGCGTTTTGTCTGCAGAAGCCGGAGGTGTGTGATCTTCCTGGAGTTGGTTACAGGTGGTTGTGAGTCAGCTGACGTGGTTGCTGGGACTCAGACTTGGGTCCTCTGGAAGAGCAGTTCATGGTCTTTATAGCTGAGCCATCTCTCCGTCATTCTCTTGCTTTGTATGGAAACGTTCAACTTTTTTCGTTTTTTTTCCTCCTCACCCCCCCCATAAATTTGAATGTTTAATTTTAATCCTGTCCCACAAATCCACTAAGTTTTCTTTGTTCTTTTTAAATTATTTGCTTTTCTTAGGATTGCACACCGTAGTTTCCGACTTTGAGATCTTTCTCTACTTGGTTGGTTCTGCTGTACTTTGCCATATATATATATTTTCATCTCATGCATTGCATTTAAATTCCAGATTTCTTATTTTTATAAATTAATTTTCTACATTAAGTTTATAATTTTGGATACTATCTTTCAGATGCAATAGGATTAGTTTTTGTGTATTATGAAAATTTTCTTATATTTCTTAAAAAGAACTGTTTTGAAATCTTCTTCAGGCAATTTGTGGTTTTGCATTTTGGGGGAGGAGGAATCAGCTAGGTGGGGATTTTTGTCTTCTTCTAGTAGTGTTCTGCAATTTTCAAGGTTCTTATTGCTTTGTGATGATGATTATAGCAGAAATAGGACTTTTTTTTCTGGAAAAGTCATTGAGAGATGACAGCCAGCCTAGCCAGGTAACAGGCAGACCATTTTACAAGGTACAAATTTCAAAGCAGGAGTCTTAAAGATTTTTCAAAGTTTATTTCATTTTGTATGTACTAGTGTTTACTCTGCGTGTGTGTGTGTGTGTGTGTGTGTGTGTGTGTGTGTGTGTGTGTCTGGTGCCTACAGAGATCTGAGTAGGATTCCTTGCAACTAAAGTCAGGGATGGTTGTGAACCCCATGGTCTGGAAGCAAAACTCGAATCTCCTCCAAGAGCAGTTAATGCTCTTAACTTCTGAGTCATCTCTTCAACCTTCAAAGATTTAATTATTATCAATTTACACCATCTTTAGTGACTTTAAGAATTGTAGAACCCAAATATTTATCTTCAGTTTATTTTCGAACAGATCAAACTATGAAACTTCCATTTTCCAGAAGAAATGGCTTCATATTCAAGATTGCATTGCTGCTCTGTCAAAATGTTGTATTTCGTCTGATTTGTAGGCATGTGGTAATCTGATAGAGTTGGGCTGAAGGTCAAGTATTGAGACTCTTGAAGTATGTGAAAATGTGTTGTTATTCGTAAGGCAGTCTTCTGAACATGGAGTTTTACAAATGAAGTTGTGATGTCGGAAATTGGATTATTGTATACTAGAGTTGTGACTTCTGTACCTACAAACACGGAGAACATTCATGAGAATAATTATTTGGATTTTAGGTTTATTAACAAAATCTTCCCTTCTGCAACTTCTTCTAACTCTGCCCACTCACAGTGAGGTATTGCTAACTGTATTATCTTCCTACCCCGTTATTTTTCTAAATCGAGGAGTAGAGAATGATGCAGCCCCACAGAGTATTTCTTTTAACTTTAGATTTGAACAAATGTACTTAAATATAATAAGATGTATTGGCTAATAGTTTGATCATTTAATCACCAGCCCTTTCAACTTTGTTAAACTTTGTTTTACACATTTAAGTGATTCATCATTTCTGTAATGGGCTTTATGAGGACTTAGTTGATTTGTTTGAAATGTTGTACAAATCATACAAATAAATGACAGAGCAGAATATATTTCTCTTATTTAGCAGTTATGGATGAAGCTACTTCAGGTAAAAGAGCATCAACTATCTCGGGACACCACCCACAACAGAAGAAAGACAGTTTACTTTCCAGAATGCCCAAACCTAGCACACCAAAAAACCAGATTGTGCCCCCACAACCACATCCCAGTAAAATCACTGGGAAACAGGATGAGCCTGAACTTGAACTCTCCAAAAGATCTTCAGAGACAAGACAGCTCTCAAGTGGGATCATCAGCGATTTTGTGGGACTTCAGGAATCACAACTAAAGATTCACGATTCAAAGTCTAAGTCACCTTCCTTGAAGAGTACTCCAAGCCCCAGTAAGTTACCTGATAAAAGCAATACAAGCCTCAAGAAGTTACTGGATAAAAGTGATACAAGCCTCAAAAAATCACTGGATAAAAGTGATACAAGCCTCAAAAAGTTACTGGATAAAAGCAAAACAAGCCTAGATAAGTTACTGGATAAAAGTGAAACAAGCCTCAAAAAATCACCGGATAAAAGTGATACAAGCCTCAAAAAGTTACTGGATAAAAGCAAAACAAGCCTAGATAAGTTACTGGATAAAAGTGAAACAAGCCTCAAAAAATCACCGGATAAAAGCGATACAAGCCTCAAAAAGTTACTGGATAAAAGCAAAACAAGCCTAGATAAGTTACTGGATAAAAGTGAAACAAGCCTCAAAAAATCACCGGATAAAAGCGATACAAGCCTCAAGAAGTTACTGGATAAAAGTGTTACAAGCCTAGATAAGTTACTGGATAAAAGCAATACAAGCCTCAAAGAGTTACTGGATAAAAGTGATACTTCTATCTCAGAACATCAGAAGTTGGCTCTGAGGAAGCTGTCCGGCACTCTACAGTCCGTTGCATCTACAATCAGTGCCTTAGGTCAGTACCATAAGTCAGGACTTAGGTTCCCAAGCACTTCAGTCTATGCAGAAATAAGCAGCATGGGTCATTAACTGAATACTTTAACATTTCCCCTGAATAGTTAACATTTTAAATGTCAGCCTGTGTAACCACAACTTTTGATATGCAGACCAGTACATGTGTTTCTGTGATTTTGATGATAATTCCTGGGAAAGGTGGAGACAGTTGGATCTTTAGAGCTTGCTGGCCAGACAGCTTAGACTAAACAAAGATCTCTATGCCCAGTTAAAGACCCTGTTTCAAAAATTGAGGCCTATAGCACTTGAGGAATGAGCCCCAAGGTTGACCTTTGACCTCCATATTCACATGTCCACATACAATCCCACAACATGCATACTTACGCACACACACACACACACACACACACACACACACACACAAGAGAGAGAGAGAGAGAGAGAGAGAAAGAGAGAGAGAGAGATGGGGGGTGAAGAAGAAAAGTTCTTTGGTAAGCTTTTTTTTTGTAATTTATTAGAATATGTAAGAAACTGGTGAAATTTTTGTTTAGAGTCCTACAATTCAAATATGTGAAGATAACCCTGGTATGTCAGGTATTGTTTTTTTATGGATGGATATATATATATATATATATATATATATATATATATGTATATATATATATATATATATATATATAAAAGAATGATTACTACTATACTTCTTAGGTATCTTATGCTGTCAGGCCCTCATCAAAGATAATTAATTATTTCGTATTTTTGTTCTGCTTCCATCAGGGAAGTAACTTGTATGGAACTTACGTACTTGTTATAGTCTGTTGAAGTTATTTTGCCATGTCTTTTCTCTTAAAACAAAAAACAACCCCCAAAACTTTAAGGGACCTAGCATGACCATACTCCAGAAGATGCAACAAGCAGCTGAAAGAGTCAGATGCAGATATTTGCACCCAACCAATGGACAGAAGCATCTGACCCCTGTTGTTGAATTAGGGAAAGGCTGAAAGAAGCTGAGGAGAAGGGAGACTCTGTAGGAGGTCCAGCAGTCTCAATTAATCTGGACCCCTGAGATCTCTCAGACACTGGACCACCAACAAGGCAGCATATACCAGCTGATATGAGGCCCCCAACACATACAATAGAGAACTGCTGGGTCTATGTTCATTCATAGATGACATACCTAACCCTCAAGAGACTGGAGGCCCTAGGGAGTTTAGAGGTCATGAGGAGTTGTGGGTGGGGGCATCCACGTGGAGACAGGGGTGTGGGGAGGAAGTATGGGATGTGGAACAGTCTGAGGTTGGACAGGGTAGGGGAATAAAATATGGAGTGTAAATTAATTAATTAAAAAATCCTTTAAAAACAAAGTTAGCAATTAACGCAGTAGTTAAAAAATAAGATTACTGAAAAATAAATGATTCATACACTAACAAGTAACTCAATAACTTAGTTTCAAAAAGAATTATATCCATCAAGGAAAACTACGATCATTTATTGTGATCCCTCTACTACTTTGCTGCAATTTCTGTGTGTTCAGTAAGAATCAAAGTTCCAGGTTTACAGAGTAACAGAGTAGCAAACATTTAGTCAGTAGATAGAAGAGGTCTTCACAAGCCAATGTCTGCCTACTTGGCTTTATTAAATCAAATAATGTCATTTACCACTTCCATATGATGTTCTGTATGTAAGGAGGAATGGAGCCATTCATTTGGTATAAATATCTTCCTTAAAAATATTGATAGTGGGCTGGAGAGATGGCTTAGCAGTTAAGAGCACTGGCTGCTCTTCCAGAGGTCCTGAGTTCAGTTCCCAGCAACCACATGGTGGCACACAACCATCTGTAACAGGATCAGATGTCTTCTTCTGGTGTGTCCAAAGTCAGCTACAGTGTACTCACATACAATAAATAAATAAATAAATATTTAAAAAAATATTGATAGTAATGGAAACTCTATGACATGTGACTGCTTCCATAATTAAATGAGAAAAACTAACCCTTTATTTAAAACTGACATTATATTCACAACAGTTATAAATATAGTGTAACTATTCCCAAATATCCTTCACCTGTTATCTCTATGTTTTAATATCTTATATATCCATGGCACAATGATCTAAATAATGAAATTAACATTGATATAACAATTCTTACTGGCTTTTGACCTTATTCAAATATTATTAATTGTCTCAGGAACATCCTTTTTCTGATCACAAACTGACCCAGGATTATACATTGCATTTAGTGGCCAGGTCATCTTCATCTTTCATTCTAGAATGTCTTCTCAGTCTTTCATGATCTTGACACTAGAAGAATAGTGAACATACAAAAATTTATATTTTCCTTGTATTTCTTTATGCATAAATTCCGGTTATATATTTCTTACCTGAATGTCATGGAAGTGATATTGTCCATGCGTATATGGCCATAGGATTTGGTTATGTGAAAACTCACACTCAAAGCACAGCAGGGCCAGTTTATGGGAGGGGAAAGAACTCTTAACAACATGACTAGAGTTCTGGAATTTAAACAAAATACATTGATGCTTTGAAGTCTTCGACACCTAAACTATGTTTGAATCAGAGGCAAGCAGCCTGGGCCACTCCAACAGGTTGCTTTCTCTGCACAGGAATTTGTAGAATTTTAACAGTTTTATGTATGATCTAAAAGAATAAAAAAAAAAAGAGAATGTAAGATAACAGAATAAAGCAAACCCTTCTGCAAGGCGATGAGTAGATAAGACTGTTATCAGAGTATTCAAGATTTTAAATACTAGCTGTGCATGGTGACTCATACCTGTAACCCCATCACTCAGGAGGTTGAGGTAGGTGCCTGAGTTCAAGGCCAGCCGGGCTATGGTGAGGGTGCTAGTCAGTCTAAGATACAGACGAGATTTCATCTCAAAATGTATAAAATAAAAACAACAACAAAACAGATTTGGCAATCGTTATTGCTTTAGATACAAATAACCATTCTGCATTCTTTGTACTTAGAAAATGCCAATGAAGTTATCCTTAAACTCCGAGAAGATTACATCTCTCCAGAAGAACTTCAGTCCATTTTACCCTCGGTAGGGGTCACTTTATCCGATGAAGATTTCCAGAGCATTGTGCCAGAGCTCACTCAAACTGGTGAGAACTTGCTAACTTGAAACTTTTGAGAAAGCTAAATATTTCTGGGGTGGGAGTGGGAGGTATTCCTCTTACTGAGGAGTGGAACAGAATGGACCATTCTAAAGATTAAAAAAAGAACAGATAATAAGCTGAGAAGATGGCTCACCAGATAAAGTTCTTGAGGATCAACTTCGAGGACCAGAGTTCAGGTCCTTCTAGCCCCCTAAAAGCTAGGCAGGCATGGTAGTATGTGACCACCCATGTTTATCACCACACCATCTACACACTACATACACTCAGGACGAAAAGGAAGGAGAAAAGCAGAAAACTACCGTTGTGAAAACCGTTGTGAAGTCTGAGTTGCTGGATTGCTTTGGAAACTGGGCCTTGTTTCTGGTAACTCCTTACTGTTGTCCTCCCTGTGTCGTCTAGAGTGAGTGGAAGTGGCAAGCCTGCTGCAGAGTTCAGGGAGTAAAACAAGGGTTATAAAAATCTCTACTCAAGTAGCTTGGGTTTAAGGAGAAGTAAGTGAAGGTTCTGTGCATAGGAGGGATTTGCAGGTAGTGAATAAGGCAGCAGTTAGACCCATAAGTTCTTTCTTCTATTGCATTAGAGAGTTGTCTTTATCAGTCACTAAGAATTATCCACTGTGGAAGCTCATCTGGGAAGAGAGAGAGAGAGAGAGAGAGAGAGAGAGAGAGAGAGAGAGAGAGAGAGAGAACTTTTTCTTTGGAAAAAATGACTCGTGAATAAAGTAACATTAAGAGTGAATTTTCAGGATCTGACATAATTTCTTAGCTAAAGGAAGTCAGAAGAAAATTTAATTTTAAAATGCATAAGGAGTAAATGCTAGTAAGTGGAGCCATCTCTGCTGCTTATCAGGGTTGAGTGATTGCTGTTGGAGGGAGTCTATCTAAAATCTAGTAGTGAACTGGACTTCTGAATCCCAGGAATACTGTAGGATACATGGTCAGGGCTGCTTCATGCTCTCAAGATGTCTTAATGAATGCTGTGTTGACTCACCTTTCACCTTGACTTGAAATTGATTCCCCAACTTCCTTGGTCCATTGATGTGGACATTCCTTTTCCCTGTATCTGTCAAATCTTAGCATCCAATCCAGACCTTTGCATGTAACTACTAAAAAAACAAAGACTGTGTCTTACTTATTTTTGTGTCCTTGGTGACTAGTATAGTTTATGGCACTAATATGCCCCTAGTGGTTGTTAAAATAACATATATACATACATAGTTATTATATATTGACTTATTTAACTATATCTTTATACATATATCTGTATATATACCTAATATATGTATACATATACATATATCTTATATATACCACAACAACAATTAGTAAACAACAGAGACCATGAATTTGAAGGAGAGCAGGAAGGAGAATATGAGAAGATTTGGAGGGACTGAGGGAAGGGAGAAATGTTGTAATTAAATTATGATCTCAAAGGCTGGAGAGATGACTTAGCAGTTAAGAACACTGACTGCTCTTCCAGAGGTCCTGAGTTCAATTCCCAGCAATCACATGGTAGCTCATAACCATCTATAATGGGATCTGATGCCTTTTTCTGGTGTGAAACAAATAATTAAATAAAATATGTAAATAAACAAATCTTTAAAAAATTATGATCTCAAAGATATCAAAAGGCAAAGAAATGATATGAAGTATCCTAATTCAGAAAAACTCATCTTAGAAAGATTGGGAAATTAAGGACCAAGTAAGTTTTTCTCTTAATGTAATAAAAATAAAACATATTTTTAATGTAAAATATACCAGATTGTGTGACTTAATTCTTTATTTTACAGAAAGTGGAATGGTGAATTTAGATGACTTTATCATGGCAGTCTCCAAGGAACACAACTTTCCTGACTATGATGGTAGGTAGAAAATTTGATTTAAAATGAGTTCGAGGAAAAATAATTAGGCTGAAAAGAAATTTGGTTATGTGGGGCGTGGTGGAGCATACCTCTGTAGTTTCCACACTTGGAAGGCTGAGGCAGGAGATTAGAGAATTCCAGGCTGAGCTACATAGCTTGTCTTCAAACAAACAAAACAGATAGAGCACAAAATGAAACAAAGCTAAGACCAAGGAAAACAAACAAACAAACAAAAAAACTGGACTTGATTTGGGACAGACACTCGCTGCCTCTGGGACAGACATTTCCTGCTGCTGGATCTCTTAGGCAGGTCAAAACCAGCTTGTAAGAAGTTACTGTCTCAGGATGACAGAGCTAACTTACTCATCTCCTTGAGCTGGCATCTGAATTTTGTAAACCCCAAAGTGCTACACAGAGATCCAGTAATCCAAGTGATAGCAAGGAGAGCCAACAGGTAATTGGCCTCATTAGTTAGGAGTTGGTTTTCAAGTATTCATGAAGAACTTGTCTGAATGAAAAGTTTCCTTTTGTTTTAGGACATTCTGTGGTGCTCTTTTAAGGCTATAATTTACCCACATCACAGTGGCCCACTCACTGAATTTTAAGTAAATTTAGAGAGTTGTGCAATGCTCACCACAACCCAGTGCTGCTTTTATTTTGTTGTTTTTGTTTGCTTGACCTTATTTTGTGCATACAAGTGGTTTTTTAAAAACAAGATTATATTATGAAATAAAATACTTTGTCTGACTCTTACACTTGAGAGAACCTATTAAATCCCCCCCTCAATGTACCTGTGTGATATTCTTTCAGATCTCACTTTTTCTTCAAAGGACTTATGTTGCCCCTTTTACTTAAAAATCTAAATTTTATTAGCTCATTAAGAGTTCCATACAATGTGTTTTGATTATTCTCATCTCCCACCAACTCTTCAATGATCCATCCCACTTCACTACCCACTGAGTTTTGTGTCCTTAAAAATACCCTTCAAGACCAATTTGTGTTGGTCAAATATTCTTGGATGTGTGGTATTCCATTGGAGTATTATCACTTCACTAGGAACTATACTTTTAAAGAACTCAGTGTTGTCTTCTCCCAGAAGCTCACATTTTGCCAATAGCTTGCATGGCTAGAGGTGGGATTGTGTATGCAGCTTCTACCTCCACACTAGAATTTGGTCTGGCTTGGGCTTGCACAGGTTTTATGTATGCTGCTGCAACTGCTATGAGTTCATATCTGCAGCTGCCCAGTTGTGTTCAGATGATACCATTTTCTGTAGTCATCCACTGCCTCGGGCTCTTACACTCTTCCCATGCTTTCTTTCACAATGACCCCTGAGCCTAGAGAGGAGGGCATATGATATACATGTTCCATTTAGGGCTTGGCATCCCCTACATCTTGTTCAGTTGTTCTCTGTGTTGATCGCTGTATAGTCTTTCAACCTCTTGAAAAATTATTCATAAAAATGTAATATTTGCTTGATTTTAAAAATTATTTTTCCCTCAGTTTTGTTAGGTCCTTGAGAATTTAATACAATGTATTTGGATCACGTTTGTCCTTCCTCCTATTCCTTCTGGACCTACCTCCTTCCCTACTCACCCACCTTTATGTCCACTTTAAAAAATAACTCACCAAATATAGTTGATACTGCCTTATACTCTTGGATGTGCAGTCTTCTAGAGAAGTGTGTTCAATCAACTTCTCTTCTCCCCTCCCCTCCCCTCCCCTCCCCTCCCTTCCNTCCCTTCCCTTCCCTTCCCTTCCCTTCCCTTCCCTTCCCTTCCCCCCTCTCACCTTCTCTCACTTTCTTTCTTTTCACAATAAGATTTCTCTGTGTAGTCCTGGCTGTCCTGGAACTCACTCTATAGACCAGGCTAGCTTTGAACTCAAAGATCTGCCTGCTTCTGCCTCCCAAGTGCTGGGATTAAAGACATATGCACCACCATGTCCAGCTGCTTAGTCTACTCTTAAAGAAAATTCAAACTCCCTTTCTCAGCTTCTATCAGTTGCCAGTAGTTCCTTAGTCAAGAGAGGTGCAGAGAACGAGCATCTGTGGAGTGTTCAGCACTAAGTGGAACATCTTTATCTATCCCTCTTCCCAAAGCTCAGATAGGGGGTGAAAAGAAATCAAGAGACAGGTGGTCTATGCTTGTAGGGAGTCTCTGTTTTCTGGACACAGCAGAGTAGCAGCACATAAAAACTCACAGCACTAGGCCAGGCGTGGTGGTGCACGCATTTAATCCCAGCACTTGGGAGGCAGAGGCAGGCAGATTTCTGAGTTCGAGACCAGCCTGGTCTACAAAGTGAGTTCCAGAACAGTTAGGACTATACAGAGAAGCCCTGTCTCAAAAAACCAACCAACCAACCAACCAACCAACCAACCAACCAACCAACCAACCAACCAACCAACCAACAAAAAACCAAGAACTCACAGCACTGGTGACAGCAGACACAACACAAGACCTGTTCTAAGCTCAAACTAGACCCAAATCCAAGCATGGGAAAGGGGAGGCAGGCATGAAAACCTGTATAATTTGGAATCATTTCTTTTAAGAATGCTTTCAAAGCCTGGCATAGTGGTATTCCCTTTATGCCCAGCACTTGGGAAGCAGAGCCAGGCAGAACTCTGTGAATACAAGGCCAGCCTGGTCTACACAGTGAGATCCATAATAGCCAGAGCTACATAGTGTGACAGTGTCTCAAAAAAGAGAAGAGAAGAGAAGAAAAGAAAAGAATTCTTTCACTGAAACACAAATTTAGCAATTTAAATATAATGAAGAAATCACTGCCCCAAATAGTAAAATATAGATTCCAAGAGATGTAGAATAATTATTTCTAAGTAATCATATTTATTATGGCAGAAGATTAAAATAATGAATTTACCATGGATCAAACTGCACATTCCTACATGCACTATCTCAAGTATCAGTAAGGATCGAAGATTTTCTGCTTATGTTTTTTCTAATATGAAATAAATCATTGTGGAATTTTAACTTGTTCAATTAAGTGGGATTTTTGCTTCTAAATATTTTCAGTAGTGATGCTGTCAATAGGATAAAGTTGGCACTTCTTGGTATAAATGACATAGCAAAATAGAATATTTTTGACTTTCTCTAATACTTACAGATTTTTAGCATTTGAAAAGTTTGAGGCTAGAGATATGGCTCAGTTTGTAGAGTGTTTGCCTTGCATGTACATGTCTCTGGGTTCAATCCCCAGCATTTCAAAAACCATGCATGGTGGTTGAGCATCAGAAGTTCAAGGTTATCCTCAGTTACAAAGGAAGTTTTGAGGCTAGCGTGGGCTGCATGAGACCCTGTCTTCAAACAACAGAGCGTGAACAAACAAATTCCTTAAAGCCTTCTGATTACGCAGTTGCCATCCAACATGTCTAAAGTGATTTATATCTTTGTTTAAGGTTGGACCTAACATTCATCTTAATACCTGTGTTTTTTGTTTAAAGTCTGCTTAATTCTAAAATGAACAATTTGCTTTATTTTCAGCATTGAAAAATGCCATTAAAGGCATTAGTAAAATTCAGGATGAGTATGTTGAATATGAGGATCTGGACTCTTGTCTTCAAAATTTTGGAGTTTACCTTCCTAAATCAGAACTACAGAAGATCAAAGAATTAGTTCAAGTTGACGGTAAATGATAATGTGGGAACTATTCTCACAATCATGACTTTATCCCTTTTGTTAGAAAAAGTATCCAGTCAATCAGGAAAGTTTAAAAGTATAGTGAAGTGCTCATAGCCAGTGTTCCTAGTCTTTTCAGACACTTTTCCTGAGGTAAAACTGCAAAGAAAAAGAGTTTTGGGCTTACTGCCCGACAAGGTATGTATGTGTAAGTGGTACAGGAAATGAGAAACCTATAGACGTCAAGATAAAGGACAACTGTCTATGAGCATACATGGAGATAATGAGATGCCAGGTGACATATATTTAAAGTTAAAATCCTGTGCACTACTTTGAACAACTTCCTTCTGTGACTGATTTTTGATACTAAATTGATTTCTAAACATGTTTTAGGGCTTAGTATTATATGGTGGATATAATTTTATCTTCATACAATTCGGTATTTGTCATAATAATTTAATACTTGGCAATAGTAAAGGAAATGTTTCTTTTCCTTTTAGAGACAAAACAAGTGAATATTAAGAAGTTTATTGATGCCATGCTGAAAAACACACACCCTTTCTCCGAGGTTCTATGTATGTATGACTCTTACTGACACCTTGTGCCTTTTGTGGACCAAATGGTCTGAAGGATTTTGGAGGGTAACTGAGTTATATAAGATACTGAAAGAGCTAGTCATCTTGAGAGGTCATCAGGCAATTAATGCCCAACTTTGTGCTGCTAACTTCAGCTGAAATCTTTTTAATACTGAGCCCTAATTCTAGATTAACGTCTACATTCAAGCAAACTGAGAGGTATCATAGTATCACTTTGACCTCTATACTTAGTTAAAACAGAATCACGCAAGTGGGGTAGATTCAAAGCATCTTGTCACCCTGAGCAAGTGATGCTATTCAAAATCTGGACATTAATATGCTGAGGTTCTGGCTTCAGCTGTTCACCAGCATCATTGTCAGTCTTCCAACCTACTGAATGACATCCAAGAATCTGGACATGTATGCTAAGCTGTCAGTAAACAATCATGAACTAGTATATGACACTGTGAAGCTCAATGCAGAGGAAAATACTACTATAATCACCTATGTAACAGTATTTAATTATGTTTACGTTTGTATCTAGGGTGGAGGTTGGGTGTGTGCACAGGAGGGTGGTTTCCTGTGGAGGCCAGAAGCAGATTTTGGGTCTCTTGGCGCTATAGTCACAAGGATTTGTGAGCTGATGACAAGAGTGTTGGAACTGAACTGAGGTCCTCTTGAGGAGGAAGGAGTGCAGGCTCTTTTTTTTTTTTTTAAAGATTTATTTTATTTATTATATGTAAGTACACTGTAGCTGTCTTCAGACACTCCAGAAGAGGGCGCCAGATCTCGTTACGATGGTTGTGAGCCACCATGTGGATGCTTGGATTTGAACTTATCACCTTCGGAAGAGCAGTTGGGTGCTCTTACCCGCTGAGCCATCTCACCAGCCCCGAGTGCAGGCTCTTAACTGATGAGCCATCTCTCCAGTCCCATAACCATCTGCTCTTAATTGAGTGACAGTACCTTAAACATTGTGGCCAAACTAGAGTCATGTTACTTGATGCTTACACATTGAATGATAGTACATTTTAATTAAGAGTTCTCTTTACCTTGTAAATAGAGTTTTCTATATATTATGTTGTAGAATGGTCAAAGACGAAGAAATTATTTATATTATCTAGTTCCTTTTTTTTTTACCTTAGGATTTTTATCACCATGGAAATCAGTTTTTTTTCTTGGTACAATTACGTGGTTTGTTCTTCACTCATCTGTTTAGTTATATCTTCGTTGTAGGTGTTAGTATTATATAATTAGGGTTACTCCTTTTCCATTTTCACCAGATTGTTCAGGGCCTATCTTTTTAGTGGTTCTAAAGTCCTTATGTTGTGGACTTCAGTCCATTTACCCCTGTTCTCTGCATCGGTCTCCACTCAATTCTACTTTTCTCATCTGATTTAAATCGTCTGATATATGCTTACACAATCTCCTAAACTCTCTTGCCTTTCTGGAGTTCCTTGGAACTGTTGCAGTGAAACTCCTGGCTTTTGCATGAGTCTGATTACAATCAGCTCACTCCTACTCTCTGAAACAACAGTTTAAAATCCCTGCTCTCTTTTTTT
>LR753337.1:61442-147203 GCA_902729485.2 Mus minutoides | reverse complement strand
GTCGAATCGCTCTGGCTAGGACTTCAAGTACTATATTGAATAGGTAGGGAGAAAGTGGGCAGCCTTGTCTGGTCCCTGATTTTAGTGGGATTGCTTCCAGCTTCTCTCCATTTAGTTTGATGTTGGCCACTGGTTTGCTGTAGATTGCTTTTATCATGTTTAGGTAAGGGCCTTGAATTCCTGATCTTTCCAAGACCTCTATCATGAATGGGTGTTGAATTTTGTCAAATGCTTTCTCAGCATCTAAGGAGATGATCATGTGGTTTTTATCTTTGAGTTTGTTTATATAGTGTATTATGTTGATGGATTTCCGTATATTAAACCATCCCTGCATTCCTGTGATGAAGCCTACTTGTTCATGATGGATGATCATTTTGATGTGTTCTTGGATTCGGTTGGCGAGAATTTTGTTGAGTATTTTTGCATCGATATTCATGAGGGAAATTGGTCTGAGGTTCTCTATCTTTGTTGTGTCTTTATGGGGTTTAGGTATCAGAGTAATCGTGGCTTCATAAAATGAGTCGGGTAATGTACCTTCAGATTCTATTTTGTTGAATAGTTTGAGAAGAACTGGAACTAGGTCTTCTTTGAAGGTCTGATAGAACTCTGCACTAAACCCATCTGGTCCTGGGCTAAAAAAAAAAAAAAATCCCTGCTCTCTCTAGGGTCCAATCCCTGCTCTCTCCAGCGTCCAATCCTATCCCGGCTCCCGCCCTCCTCAGGCTTAGCTACTTACTGGCTCTGCCTTCACACAGAAAATAGATTACCCAAGTCTTGATCTTATGAAAGTAATTCCCAGTGTCTACTAAATGGTTCTAGTTTTTCATTTCATGTATAAATACTGGAAATTGTTTTTATGCAATAAGTGAAGCCAGGATTCAACTAAACATTTTCTCCTAAGGACAATGATGCTAAAGGTCTCTGGTGCTAAATGTGGGGTTAGCATCATGCGAATGTCTGACACTCACAGATGGTAATCTTGGGCTTAGATGGTTAGTCTAGATCTTAGGTAGAGTTCAATCTTTTCATTTACAATCTTGGGGGAAAAAAGTATCAAAGGGCTGGGCGTAGTAGCACACACTTTTAATCCCAGCATTTGGGAGGGAGAGGCAAGTGGATATCTGTAAATTCAAAGCCAGCCTGCTCTACATGGTATCGGGACATTCGGGGCTCTATAATGAGACCTTGTCTCAAACAAACAAACAAACAAACAAACAAACAAACAACCCAAGGTAGTAAATGTTCTTTTAGTCCTAATTTTCACTTAGACAGACTTTGTAAACATTTTTGTTATGACTAAGACTTTATTGTACGACATCATAGGAATTAAAAATATTGTATTATTGTTATTCTTACATAGTGTTTATAGCACACCATTACCCCATGGATTCCCATACTAACTGTATAATGTTTGTAGAAGAGAAAACCGAGGTACAGGGCTTTCCCTATGTGAGGCCTGCTTACTGCCATACGTTTGGCATACACTAGCATTGTGACCAGACACAGCTTGTGTTTTCCACATCACACCATCCCATGAGCACACACACGGTTCACAAGTCTTACTCATTCTTGTCCTTTGGCGCTCCCTCCTCTATCTCAGTATACAGTTGTGTAGATCCAGTGGTGACTGTCATTTTTGTTTGTTTGTTTTTTTGTTTTTTGTTTGTTTGTTTGTTTTTCGAGACAGGTTTTCTCTGTATAGCCCTGGCTGTCTTGGAACTCACTTTGTAGACCAGGCTGGCCTCAAACTCAGAAATCTGCCTGCCTCTGCCTCCCGAGTACTGGGATTAAAGGTGTGCACCATCATGCCCAGTGATGACTGTCATTCTTTAACCAGTTCCCTCTCTTTGGCCACAATGCCAG
The DNA here is from genome assembly GCA_902729485.2 of Mus minutoides. NCBI lineage: Eukaryota > Metazoa > Chordata > Mammalia > Rodentia > Muridae > Mus > Mus minutoides. Next base: position 145,340 of record LR753337.1, on the reverse strand, counting down.
GCTCCTCCTCCCCTCATCTAATTCATCATATTGTTTTATTTGTTGTTAATGATTTCCAAAGCTGGTCTTAAAACTCTCCAGCATGGGTTCAGGTAACTTTCCTGCCTTAGCTTCCTGGGTGCTGGTACCTACCCATATACATAGAATTAAAAAGGAAACCATTAATAGTTTTGAAATGTTTGGGAATTCAGGCCTCTATAAATCTAAAGTTCAAGGAGAAAATGACTCTGGTGTTAAGGACTATACTAAGATCCTTAAGTATGCTGGGAAGCAGGTCTATTGATCTACGTTCCCAGTTAGAATTTGTATGCATATGTGTGTGTGTGTGTGTGTGTGTGTGTGTGTGTGTGTGATATTACCAAATAGTGAGGACATTGTATTGTTTTTGAAATAGTTCAGAAATTTCTAAGATATATTACAAATATTTTCTTGTTTTGATACTTGAAAATTGGGTATTCACTTGTGCTATGTTGATATTTATTTTAATCCCTAAATCTTTAATGGTCAACTATTTCAAGTAACAGTTAGTTGTATTATTACCTTGGGTAAATATATTGTAAAGCTTGTGTTTTTTTATCCATGATTTAGTTTTGCCCACTGCTATCGAGAACCTGCAAAACCTCTGCAGTGACCAGATGGATATTGATCAGCTGTGGAAAACACTGTCCAGTTTGGATAGTAACTTAAAAGAGAATGAATTCTTAGATGTAGCGAAATTAGCAATGGTTGATGGTAGGTATTCCAAATGTTAAATTAAGAGTTATCCAAGGATAAAGCTTTAGTGTCTGTCTTTAGTGATAATCAGACAGATGTGATGTGATATGGGAGCTCACTGTGAGCTCAGCATGTATTTTTCTTAAGCCTAGAGTATTTATTTATTTATTTATTTGGTACACCTGTGAGCTACCTATGTATTTTCTTGGAGGAAATATCTATGCAAGAATTTTTGTCTATTTAAAATACGTTTTCTTGCTAATAAGTATTTTGAGTTCATTATATATTTTAGATAATATGTATCTCTTAGTTAATGTATGACTTGAAATTTTTTTCTCAGTTCATGGGTGAGTGGTTGCTAGCTCCCTGCTCCTGCTGGGTGTATGTGTCTGTCTTTCTGTCTGCTGTCTGTCTGTCTGTCTGTCTCTTTCTCTCTCTCTCTGTGTCTGTGTGCCTGACTATCTCTTGCTCACTCTGGTTATTGTTGCTCTGACAACGCCCTCTTTTTGATACAGTCTTATTTGTCTGCTTTTTAGGGGGTTGGCTGTGATTTTGGGGGTTCATCTGAGAATATGCTGCTTAGACTACATGCCATGGAGCATTCTTCTGTTTTTTTTTCCCCAGTAGATTCATGTGGGGGTCTCTGGAACCTTCATGGCCAGCAGAGTGACAATCATTTGCAAGGAAGAAGGCAGTTCAGCCCAACATGGCTCAGTAGTCAGTGCTGGCTCAAACTTCTGTTGTCTGATCCAGAGTAGTTTATTGTAGGCATATCTAAGTGCAGCATAATTTGGTGAAAACTATTTTGGTGATAGTTAATACTGTGTGCATAACAAAGCAGCCGTAAATCTCCTTAAGGAACAAAGTAAGCTAAATAAAGATCAGACAGGATTATATCGATACTCTGTAAAGTCCATAAAGACAGGCTCTGTAGACTAAGGAAAACATATTTACCATAAGGGTGTGGGGAAGAGTTCAGTGCTACAAAAGTATCTTGTCACACAGATAGTGCAAAGGTCACCAGGCTAGAAAGCACATCTGCTCCAGCCTTCTGGTTGGCTAACAGGTATTGCAGTCTTTCCCCTGAAGAAACAAGTCTGTGTACTTGGCATTCTGGGCTTCCATTTTGCTTATCTGTGTGGCCAAGAACCTCCATGCCTCCTACAGATTCAGATCTCAATGAGGTGGTATGTCTAACAGTTAAAATGCTAATATGAAAAAAAATGCTAATATGAGCCGAGCATGGTGGCGCACGCCTTTAATCCCAGCACTTGGGAGGCAGAGGCAGGTGGATTTCTGAGTTCGAGGCCAGCCTGGTCTACAGGCTGAGTTCCAGGACAGCCAGGGCTATAAAGAGAAACCTTGTCTCGAAAAAACAAAACAAAACAAAACAAAAACAAAATAAAATAAAATGCTAATACATGGATTTAGGAATCATAAGGGAAGCTCATATTATTTGGCTGTTCTATATAAAACATCAGTATCTATATTTTATTTCAATACCTTCAGATTGCATAGTTTGTTACTGGTGAGAACAGACGGGGAGACTGGGAAATTTGATATCTATTTGAGGCAGGGTATGTCATGGCTCATGCATGCCATTCCAACATATTTGGATGGTTGAAGTAGGAAGATTTAGAAGACCAGCCAAGGTTACATAGTGAGTTCAAGCCAACATGAATTAGCTAGCTGTCAAAAAAATGCAAAGAAGGAGGAAGAGGGGGAGGAGGTAGAGAGAAGACAAAAAGAAAAAAGGCAGAAAGGAAGAAATAAAAGGAAGGAAGGAGGAAGGAATAGGAGGAAGAAGAGGAGGATGGGGAGGGGGAGGTGGAGACAGGAAGGGAAGAAAGGAAGGAAGAAAGGAAGAAAAAGAAAGGAAGGAAGGAAAAGGAGGAGGGAAAGGAGCTGGAGATATTGCTTGGTAGACCCCCCTGCCTAAAAAAAAAAGATAAATTATCTGTTCAAATCTTATGGTAACATTTTATTATTACATTAGTCAGGATGGCTGACAGACTTAGAGGCAAAGTCTTTGTGCTTAGATGGGATTCTGGATATGTCTATAAGAAACAGAAAATCATACAGCAGTATTGGGATGTAATTCTATTATATAGTTCCTAGTCATCCAGTGCTAATTTAAACAACATATGCTGGATAAAAGGCAAGACATCATATTTGTAGCTATCTATTGAAACCCATGAAGCAGGGTTTTGGCTGTGTGGGGATGTGTGATGCTGACCGCCATGCTTTGCTCTGGCTTGCAGTCATCAGCGATAGTAATTCGAAATCTCTAGACTAAGTTTCCATGATGGTGGCTAAGAAGCTAAGTTCTTCTCCATATTTCTCTCTCGACTTGCAATCTGATAGTTACATTCTCTTGCCTAAATATGAAGGGGTGTGGGTGTTTGTTGGACTTTTTGGTCAAAGAATCTTTTAGATTGTCTGCCACAGATTGTTCTTCTTCAGGCAAAGCCTAAGTTAAGACAGATATATCTCCTCTTTTTACTTAGTATTCTAGCTACGTTTTATAGGACTGCGGACTGTATGGTTTCTCTTAATTGATGGAACCTGAGAACTGAGTTTAAATTCTGTAGTCTCTTCACTCACTCTGTAAATCAACCTGTTACTAAAAAATTTTATATATATATATATATATATATATATATATATATATATATATATATATATATATATATATACACACATATATATATATACACACACACACACACACACACACACACATATATATATATATATATATATATATATATATATATATATATATATATTTCTTAAATGTATACCAGATGATTACATTTTTATAGATTGCTTCATTGGCTCTAACTTTTGTTTAGTGAGGGTAATCTAATAAACTATTTTTCTCACAAAAGGTGACAAAGTACAATTGGAAGACTTTTCAAAGGTAGTGAAGGATATGCATGACTCCATCAGGTTAAAAGGTAAATGTGGGCTTGGGGTGGGATGGGGAGATGGCTCTGAAGATCAAGTGTTGCCACGAAAGCCTGAGAATCTGGGTTTGGATCTTTATAACCCACATAAATGCCAGGTGGGCATGGCATTTGCCTGTGATTCTCATTCTTAGAAGGCAGAGACCTGGGACAGAGTAAAAGTAGTTAGCTCCACTAGCCGTATCGATGAACTCTGATCTCAGTGGAGAGATCCTGCCTCATTGAATCCAGTGAAGATGTGATCGAGGAAGGATCCCATGTCAACCTCAGCATGCATGTGCACATGCACACATGCACTCCCACACATGCATATCTCCACACATGTGAGCATACATGCAAAGAAGGAGGAAGAGGGGAAGGAGGTGGAGAGAAGACAAAGAAAAAAGGCAGAAAGGAAGAAATAAAAGAAAGGAAGGAAGGAGGAAGGAATAGGAGGAAGAAGAGGAGGATGGGGTGGGGAGGGGAAGGGAAGGGAAGAAAGGAAGGAAGGAAGAAAGGAAGAAAAAGAAAGGAAGGAAGGAAAAAGAGAAGGAGGGAAAGGAGCTGTAGATATTGCTTGGTAGACCCTCTGCCTAACAATGTGCACTGAGGTCTTGGGTTCAATCCCCCTCATCATCATTAAGAAAGAAAAACAAAGGTAAGTAAGTAGATTATTTGAACCTGTTTAAACTGATTTTGGGGGGGTCATTTTCTTTGATTTCTACTTAACATATTTGCATTGTTCTAATAGAAGGCAGGCAAAGCTTAATTTGATCAGAAGTTGATAGCTTCTAGCAGAAAAAAATAGCCTATTGAAAGATCGCTTAAGTTCACTTCACTTCATGGGCCCTGTGAAAATCTTCATTTATTTTTTTTTTTTTAGATTTATTTTACATGCTTGTGCATCGTGTGTGTATCTGTTACTCTTGGCAGTCTGAAGAGGGTGTTGGATCCCCTGGAAATAGAGTTATAGATGGTTGTGAACCACTATGTGGATGCTGGGAACTGAATTTCTGTCCTCTATAAGAGCAGCCAGTGCTGAGCCATCTCTCTTGCCCCTTTGTTAGTGATTTTTAAACTTTTCTGGGCATACATTTTTTTCCCATGCCATTTTAAGCCCCGGACTTAGGACTATTCTATGGATAACTTTGTTTTTATAGAATCTCCCATGGATCTACTGCTTCCTTTATTAGACACTCCTTACCATCTGTCATTTATTTTCGTCTATGCATCTAATCTTTAGGTTCCTCATCTTCAGAATGAAGATACTAATAGCATCATATTTATAGAGCATTTAGGATCAAAAACAGTAACCCCTGTGCAGCTTCTAACATAGTATTGGGAGCATGTTGTGACTGAGTAAATAGTCATAACTTTATATATAATTTTGAAATTAGAAGGCAGTGCTCAGAAAGACTGTCATTCTGGACTGAGAACACTTTATAAGATGGGGAAAAGGGTAAACGAAGTCATGGAGAGCTGATGTTAGTCGGGCACCTGAGTCTGAGAGATGACCCCAGTGATTAGGAGGATGGTATTGCCACCCAGTACAGAATAAGACTGAAACTTCTAGGAAGAGTTATGAAGGGCAAGAAAGAGTCACCACAGCAGAGCTGAGGCTGCTGTCTTTGGGAAAAGTCTATTTGGAAGTTAGGTGGCATATGGGAACTTGGCTTCCAGAGCGTTTCCTCCATTCCCAACTTACTATATATATTGACTATTTATGGGAGAGCTTGGAAGTGCCCAGAGACTAGTGTAAGTTTCTATGCCTTCCTTCAGTATGCACACGCAAAGGTTTAAAAATGATGATGAAGAAGAAGATGATGACAATGGCATGTATGGTGAATGTGTACTGGCACATAGATGCTACAATGTGTGTGTGTGTAAGTTAGAGGACAACTTTCAGGCGCTGGTTCTCTCCTTCCACTGGGTACCTGGGGATTTAACTGTGGTTTTCTTCAGGCTGATGTAGCAAATGCCATCACCCACTGAACTGTCTTTGAGACCCTGAACTCAGAACTTAATAATTAACCACAGACCACACAGACAAAGTCTGTTTTTGAAATCAGAGATGAGTTCAATTGTCAACTATAATTTTTATATCTATTTCTAGAGTTGCAGGAAATAGTTTCGGCTCTTGATTCGCTTGAAGGTGAGAAGATACCTGGGAAGAATGTGGATGATTTCCTAAAGAGTCTTGGGATTACATCATTTAAAGATGAATTGAAAGAAATCCTTCAGCCAGAGATTGTTTCTGGTGAGCATTTGGGCTGTTCTCAGGGTTTAAACAGTTTGTTGGTTTGTCTCATTATTTTGTCTTCCTCCCTCTCCCCTCCTCTTCCTCCCTCCTTCTCTTCCTCCCTCTTCCTCCCTTCTCTTTCTCCCTCCTCCTTCTCCTCTTCCTTCTCTCCTTCTTCATAGAATGATCTACAGCAAGGGTATTCGTGTTTAGAGATGTTTGGTTATGTTTCTGAACACATTATCTTTGAACAGGAGCTTTTTCTTAAAGATCTACTCTTTTGCTGTTAAAAGAACACTTCCAAGAAACAAGCCTAAATTTTGTGGGGAGCAGCCTTGATAAAATCTTTCTCCTCACTGTTGCCTTGTTCTTCTCAGTGAGGAATGGCTTGAGAATTCAAGCTCAGTAGAACTACTTCGCCACTTTGAGCCAAGCAAGTTTTCGGCCTTTCTTGGTACTTTCATTCCATTTTAGACCCAGTGGGAACCCTGCCTGCAGCCTTGTACAGGTTTCATCAAGAAACTGGCTGGCAACAAATTCAAATGGACTTTGTACAGGAAGTGTTTTAAAATGTAATTTTAAAAAATGTTTAGTTTGCCACTAGGTTTTGAAGATTCTGATATCTAGAAATCCATTTTTTTTCACTGCTCTCTCTTTCTCCTCTCTCTTTTTCATCCCAGACAACATGTTGAGTGTTAAAGACTGCATGGAAGCTTTGAAGGGCACTTTGAAGTTTTCTAACTTCACTGGTAAGGGCTTTCTGCTGAAACTGTTTCAAGGCCACTCAGCATCAGTCAGAGGTCATTTGGTCAAGCATCGCCCTTAATGCTTAGGTTCCACAGTATTTGTTATGGTTGATCCCCTCGAAAACTCATGCTGGAATTTCATCCAAATGTGTGTGAAGAGAGAGAACTTGCCTGAGAGTGGTGCTTAGAGGTGGGGTCTTGGGAACTGATTAAGATTTGATAGGGTCATTAGGGGGTGGTTCACACAGATTTGCTGCTTGAGACCCATTTCCCTGGCCCCGTTGTCTGCTAGATATTTCCAACTGTGCCTTGATTTCCCCTAGATCTGATGGTTGCTGGGGAGGTAATCTCAAACTTCACAGTGTTGTGATTTCACTGCTACCCCATGCTTATTCCTTCTGTTTTAGTTAATTGGAGCTAGAGAATGAGGTCTTTAGAAGAGGGCTTGAAAGTTCCTCAATCCACTAAAAGCCAAGTTTTAAAAACTTGTATATAGTGGTTTTAAAAATCAAAATCAAATTACTCGCAGGAATAGGGTAAAATCTATGAAACATAGTTACTTTTACATAAGATTTAAATTATATATTATCTCTCTCTCTCTCTCTCTATATATATATATATGTATATATATATACATATACATATATATATATATATGTATATATATATATGTATGTATATATATATATATATATATATATATATATATATATATATATATATATATATATATTCCATCTAAACCCTAGGCTTTACAAGATAGTTTAGAAACATAAACAAGGATTGTAAGTGTATGCCTGTTCTGGGCTACATAGTGAGACTCTGAATCAAACCAAACCAAAATAAAAATGGAAGGTGGGTTTAGCTCTCACGTTCAAAAGATGTAGATAGAAGATGGCTGACATGAAGAAAACTATCAGAGTGGAGAAGGATTACCGTGGCCATGTCTGGTTAGTCGGAGCCATCTGGGAAATGCAGATCTAAAAGAGGTTATTGATGACCTTCCTGTGCTCAAAAAAACTTAGATCTACAAACTGGATGATATATTGAAGCATGCTGTATGTATATTGTATGTGTATGTCATTGGTACATTTTCTGTATTTCTAGCATTGAAAGAGGCCATTGAAATGTTGGACTCCGACAAAGGAAGTTATTGGTCTGATAAAGAGAGATATCTGGAGGGGCTGGAAGATCTAGAGAGTGAGTTGGTTAAACTGATAGCTAGCAGCTTGTAATTAACATTTACTTTCCATCTTTAAAATTAAGGGAACTTATCTATGGGCTTTTTGGTTCTAATGGTTAACATTACTGCTTTTCTAATTTTCCCTAAAGATTATTTTTAATTATGTGTATGTGCCTGTCTCTGTGCATGGGTAATGTGCACATGAATACAGATGCTGGAGGAGACCAGTGGCTTTGGATCTGCTTCTACCTGGAGCCATAGGCAGTTGTGAGCGGCCCCAGGAGATCCTCTGTGAGAGCATTCGAGCCATCTCTTCAGCCCCATTTCTAAATGCTTATTCAAGAATTTCAAGCTATTTTACCAGCTACCAATTAATTCTTAATAATTCCTTAATTTTTGCATGAACACATTGGAACACTAGTATAGATTAGATTTTGGACTATATATTGACAGAGATTAAATTTTTTAAAGGATATATTTATTTTACATATATGAGTGTTATGTATGCACGTATGTGTGTGCATCATTAGCTTAGTTGGTACCTGAAGAGACCACAAGAGGGTATTGATCTCCTGGAAGTGGTGTTACATATGGTTAAGAGACACTTGGTGTGTTCCGGGAATTGATCTTGGGTTATCTGCAAAAGCATCCAGTGCTCTTACCACTGAGACATCTCCCCAGACCCTAAAGAGATTTTATTACTGAAATTAAATGTCTATGTGAGCCCATGAACTAGATTGCAAACTGGGTCTTAGATTATTTCTATATGTTGCTGTGTGGCTTCAAACTCATTTTTATTTCTATGTAAATTTCATTATACATTAATACATTTTTGTGTGTATTTTAGATGATGTTCACGCTGTAGTAGTAAGGAGTACTGTGGTCACTCTCCTCTTCTCCCTTTCTCTCTCTCCCTTCCTCATCTCCTGCTCTTTCTCCTTCCCTTCTTTGTAAAAGGGAATTAGGTAAAGTATTGTTGAATAAGTATTGTCTGTTTTTGTTAACAATTCTGTTATTTGTTTATTTACAAAAAATTTACCTGATCATCTACATGGCAATTAACTATATTTTAAAAGATATTTACTGCCTTTGAATAGAAATTTAGCAAAAAGTATAGTTAGAATTGTACCAAGGAATGCCATGAGTGATGTTGCTTAGTGGATAGAAATGTCTGACTGCCACAGGCTTGTGCCCCCCCGCCCCCACCCCGACCCCGACCCCATTCCTTCAGTCTTCTGAAGGAATGTTTGGCAGGTCTACAACAGTTTTATTGCTAGTACCAATGAGAAAGGACTACATCTAGAGTGTGGAGGCAAGAGCTGTGGGCTAAGCATCCTCACCCTGCAGTACATATGGCAACACCACTGCAATTAAATAGCCATCTAGACCAAAATGTGAATAGTGCTGAGGTCCAGAAATCTTAGAGTTAACTACAAAATTGTCCAACCCTACATTTTGGAAGTATTTTTTTTTTTTTTTTTGGTAAGGATTCTTCATACCCAGACAAAAACTTAAGGTAGAAGTATGATTCTCTGAGTTTTAACTGCCTTTTATTTCAAGTGATACCCTGCTAACTGTGAGTTATTCTATAATGTTTCTAACTGCAGCCAGACTCATTTATACAAGTAGAGAGGGGTGGGGGAGATGGCTCCATTGTTAGAACACTGACTGTTCTTCTTAGGGACTTGGGTTCAATTCCCAGCACCCACATGACAGCTCACAAATGTCTGTAATTCCAGTTCCAGGGGATCTGGGGCACTCTTCTGTCCACAGGTACACATGTGGTCACAGATCTACACAGACAAATATCCATCCATATAAAATAATAAAAATTTAAAACTCAGAATGATTTCTTTTCTATCATCTATCCTCAGTTTACATCTCTGTAGGAAAGATGTGGGATAAATGAGCCAACTGCAAATGGCACATAAGAAAAGTTCCAGGCTTAGCAGCTAGGTAGACAAGAGAGGGAGAGAAAAGGAGAGGGTGTCTTAATTAGGGTTTCACTGCTGTGAACAGACACCATGACCAAAGCTACTCTTATAAGGACAACATTTAAATTGGGCTGGCTTACAGGTTCAGAGTTTCAGTCCATTATCATCTAGGCAGGAACAGGGCAGCATTCAGGCAGGCATGGTGCAGGAGGAGCTGAGAGTTCTACATCTTCATCTGAAGGCTGCTAGCAGAAGACTGACTTCCATGCAGCTAGAATGAGTGTCTTTAAGCCTACACCCACAGTGACACACCTACTCCAACCTTCTAAGAGTGCCACTCCCTCAGTGGAGCATTTACAAACCACCACAGTGAGAAAGAGAGGAACAGAAGGAGGGGGGTGAGAGGGACGGATTTCAGAGTAATAAACACACACTTTATTGAACAGGCGCTAGGAAAGCAGAGGGACTTTTTATGTTAGGAACTGCCACGTTTAAGGAGCACAGAGGAAGCAGGGAAACGAGAGTGCAGACTGGGAACACGATTGCCTGAGAAGGGAATAGCCACCTTTGTCCAATGTTATCAGGAGAAGAGCTTACATTATCCCTTGTTTCCTGTCAAAGCAGGTAAGGTCAAACGCTGCTCTTCATTTCACTGTTTCACTGTGCACTTTCAGGTTTAAAAAAAGAAGTGTTGTCTTCAAACCTGATATTACCAACAGTAAGCGGTGAGTTTGAACTTTATTTATACAAATATGTAGGATGTGTATGTATGTATTTATATATTTCATGCAGCAAGAGAATTTTTTTAGGTTGTTGTTGTCAAATGCTGATTTATTCCTAATGTAGCTTGCCCAAATCTAGAATATGATTGTGTGGGAAAGGAGTCCATTTTTCTTTATAGACAAATAGAATTCCACAATATCTAAGCACCTAACATTCCTTATCCATGGACATCAAGGCTGGCTCCATTTCTTAGCTCTTGTGAATATGGTAGCAGCAAACACAAGGAGCCAGCATCTCTGTGGTAGGGCTTAGAGGTCTCTGGGCATCCATGTAGAAGAGGTATAGCAGGGTCACAGCGCTGTTATGTCTTCAGTTTTCTGAGGAACTTCCAGATTGTTTCCCACAGTGTTCATGTTGTAATTCTGCAGTGTTTCTGTGTACCACTTACCTTTCAAACTGTATTCCTTTAGCTGTATTGGTTCACCTGTCCCACCACAAATTCCGTACTTCCTCTCTACCCCTAAACATTTATATACTTTGTATCTTGGAATATTCTTCTCTGACCCCTTTTGCTCTCCTTGTTTACTGGTGAGCTTGTATCCTTGGTGACACCTCCTCCTCATCCCATAGCTTAATTAGCCTCTTTTGTTGTGTGCCCTTACCGGTTATTTTCTGTTTCAGAATACTCATTCCATGTAAATGGTTTGCATTATTAGATTAATGTTGTTGTCTCTTATTTTCCTAGAATTGCCATTGACCAAGGGGAAATTGTAGCCCTAAAATGCCATGAAATCTTGGTCCTTGTGAGAGGCCCTGCCAGAGCCTTACCAATACAGGGTTGGATGCTTACAGCCAACCATTGGACTGAGTGTGGGGTCCCCAATAGAGGAGTTAGAGAAAGGACTGAAGGAGCTGAAGGGATTTGTAGCCCCATAGGAAGAACAACAATATCAACCAACCAGAACTCCCAGGGACTAAGCCACCAACAAAGGAGTACACATGGCTCCGGCTGCATATATAGCAGAGGATGGCCTTGTCAGGCATCAGTGTGTGTGTGGGGGGAGAGGTCCTTGGTCCTAATGAAGGCTCGATAGATGCCCCAGTGTCGAGAGTGGGGAGGTGGGAGTGGGTGGGCAAATAGAGAAAGACCCTCATAGAAGCAGGGGGAAGGAGGATGAGGTAGGCAATTTCCAGGAGGTGGGGTGAACTGGGAAAGGTTATTACAAAATGTAAATAAAGAAAATATCCAAAAAAACAAAAAACCAAAAAAACAAAACCAAGAGTTCTAGAATATAAAAAAAAAAAAGAGAATAACTAATGTTTATAAGCTAATTAAATTTAGCATGCCAGATATTGTTTTGGCTCTTTCGTGATAACTCATAATTGTAAATATTCATTGAATGAATGGTCTCTTCAGCCTCATTGCTTGTCAGACTTTCATCTGCATTTATTCTGTAGCCAGAGTGCTTACCATAATCTAAATTGCTTTGGCTTGCTCTTGGTTCCCTGTTTTTGCACACTGTATTTACTTGGTATGGGTTTTCTGTTGGATCAACTTACTTTCCCCCACCCCCGCAGCTTGGCTCAGATGCCGTGTTCCATTTCATAGAGCTTTATTCCAAGCTTATCAGTCATTAATGAAGTGAGAGGGTTAATCTGAGATTGATCTTGTGTTTACTTTTCTCATAGCACTAACTACGTGATAGATTTTTAATTTTGTCTAGAGATGACAGAGTCGGTCTTTCTTGTTAAGGAATTTACAGGAAACTCTTTGATAAGAGAGATCGGGTTTTCAACATCGTTTCTCAGTAGCTGTAGAGTGGATGTTGATGGGAATGATATGGATGGCGTTTTTTTTTCCCAAGTGACTTTCACGAAGGCTTGAACTACTTTGTGTAATTTCGGAATATGAAATGCACAGAACTTCATTTTGAGGTTAAAAGAGAAATGATATATATAAAAAAATAAAAACACTGATGCTTTAAATACATCTTATATTTTAAATTCTGTCACATCAATAGGACTGTCATTTTGGCTATAGAGGTTGTAGACCAAAAAACTTAGTTAAGAGAGGTCACTAGTGATTGGTAAACTTGCAAGACAGTTCTATGAAATGGAGTTCAGGTTCCTGTCTGACTCTCCTTAATAAGTGACTCTAAGCTATTAAGGGAAGCCAACCCTTCCGTCTCTAAGTTCTTTGACCAGGTGTTTATCACAGCAGTAGGAAGCAAGCTAGAATATCTGTTATCATCTGTTTGCCATGAACTTTAAAAAAAATAACTTTAATATTGTTTGAAACAAGGAAGTCATCATTGCAAAGAGAAAATATTTTACTTCTGCCAGAGTTTTGGTTCAGATAAGTTTTTGACACATGGGTTTGCCTGAAGTAGGCTCTGAACAAATGATTTACATGTACTTTTTGTTTTTGAGACAGGTTCTTTATTATGTGTCTCTGGCTTTTGTGGGACTCTCTGGCTAGCCCAGGCTAGCCTCAGACTCATGGAGATCCACCTGCCTCTGCCTTCTGAGTGCTGGGAGTAATGATGTGCACCACCACACCCATCCCTTTATGTATTGTGTAACAGCATATTGCACATATTCATCTTTTTAGAGATCAAAGAAGTTGCTAGCATCTTGTCCCAGGTTGAAGATGGCACGATCACTATACCTGACTTGGAGCGTGCCTTGAAATATTTGAATCTTAATATAACTGAAGAGGACATTAAAGAAGTTCTTAAACATTGTGATATCAGTGGTGAGATATTAAGTTTAAAAAAAAAACTTCTTAAGAGTGTCTTTATTTTTTTCCTAGTCCTGAGAAATATAATGTTTATAAATAAAATTATATAGAGATACAATACACATGTCTATTATTTATAAATAATATACAGACAAATAGTTATATATATTATATTTGTAAAACCACTATATATTAATATATTATATAATAAATGTAATGATTATCTATATGGTTAAAATGGGAAATTGAATTATGCTATTGAAAGCTTAGGTGGCTATCAGTTTGAGCCAATCCTACTAATTTACATATTTATTGACATATCTAACTGCTCATACTCATCTGGTTATGTTATATATTTATTTCTATTCATTACTTATAAGGCTGAATGGGAAAATACCACACATTGTAGAAAATACTGTCTTGATATAGGATCTTTCTTAAAGGGGAACCATCATCACCTGCCATTTTACAGTGCTCGCTACATTTTGATTTTTTAATCAAACAAACTAAAATGCATTTTAAGGGTGCAATGATTTTGTTTGGGAGGTGCCTGTCTCGTGTGTTTTGGTTATTGGTTTGATTAGCTCCTCTAGATTATTTTTTATCTGTGTCAGTTTTTATCTGATTTGGTCATTTAGGCCTCCTGATTTATACTGTCAGTGAACATACCTTCCAAGGTTATGTCTTAAGATTTGTTTTAATTTGTGTCTGTTTGTGTGTATGTGAGAGTGCAGACAACATGTGCAGGTGTCTGATGCTGGAAGAGGGTGTTAGATCCGTGGGAGCTGGAATTAAGAAGGCTGGGAACTTCTGGGCATGTGTGTGTGCTACATGTATGCAGGTACCTGGTAGCCAACAAGAGGGTACAGGGTCCTTTGGAGCTGGAGTCGATGAGGTTGTAAACTACTGGACATGGGTGCTGAGAACTGAAGTTGGGCCCTTTGGAGAAACAGGAAGCATCCTTAACTTCTGAGACTCTCTCTCTCTAACCCTAATGTGTCTCCTTTTAGTTGCTGAAAGAAATCTTTTATGCATCCCAGTTTGCTCGATATACACTCTAACTCCCATGTTAGCATAGACTTAGGTCTTTTTTATAGTTTGGCATGAACACCTGCATAAACTACCTAGTCATTTCTGGGTCTTAATTTTACTAACTCACTGCTCACCAATCTATATCTTAGTTTCTAGTTAACCTTTCTCCTTTCTCCTTTCCTTTTCCTTTTCTTTTTTCCTTTTCCTTTTCCTTTTTTCCTTTCCTTTCCTTTCCTTTCCTTTCCTTTCCTTTCCTTTCCTTTCCTTTCCTTTCCTTTCCTTTCCTTTCCTTTCCTTTCCTTCCCCTTTCTCTTTTCTTTCTTTTCTTTCTTTATTTTACTTATGGGAGTACACTGTCGGTCTCTTCTGACATATGAGAAAAGGGCAGCAGATCCCATTACAGATGGTTGTGAACCACCATGTGGTTGCTGGGAACTGAACTCAGGACCTCTGGAATAGCAGTCGGTGCTCTTAACCACTGAACCATCTTTCCAGCCCCCTCTTATTTTCTTTAAAAGACTCCAGTTATAGATTTTATGGACTACTTCTTGGGGTTTATGTGGGATGGTTTCTGTGTTACCTACATTCTCGTTTCATTAGTGTTCCGACTCTTTCAGGACTTCTGGGGCTGTGTATCAATGTGTGTTTATGTCAATACTGCCACTCATCAGTGTTTGTATATGTAGTCAACATTGCCACTCATCAGTGTGTGTATATGTAGTCAACACTTTCACTCACCAGTGTGTGTGTGTGTGTGTGTGTGTGTGTGTGTGTGTGTGTACCTATCGTTAACACTGCTACTCCTGCAATGAGACTGGATCAGTCTAAATAACTATCTCTTCAGCTTTCTGGTTTTGTCATTTGAATAAGTTAACGTCTCTTTGTTTTCATCTTTTAACACTGCCATATTAGTGATACACAAACGTGTAATTTTGTGAAGATTAAAGTAATTAATACATGTCAAATATCATTATAAGAAACTAAAATGTTATTTAATATTAACTGAAGAAATATAAAAATGTTAGAAATTCTATTGAAATAGCTTCTATAATTTGAGAAAAGTGAACAAAATGAGTTTTATATAGTTATTATGAATTAGAATCTTAACTTCATGTGCTGATTAATACAAGTTTTCTAATGTCAAATATGTTTGATTTCTGACCTTCCAGATAACATGGATGTGGACTTAGAAGATTTCTTAGTGAAACTGAAAGATAATCCAAGCTTTAAAGACTCCATAGGTATGTATGTGAACACTTCTGGTTCAAGAGAGTGACTATTGCTTTATAATCTATGAAAATTTACATTAGATGTGTACTTTAAAGATTTAAGTGTGTGTGTGTGTGTGTGTGTGTGTGTGTGTGCATGTGTACATGCATACATGTGCATAAGCATGGCCATGTGGGCGTCCATTAAGGCAAGAGACATTGAGTCCCCTGGAGCTGGAATTACAGGTGGTTGTCAGTCCCTCAACATGTGGGATGGGAACTGAACTTGGATCCTCTGCAAGAGCATTCTGTGCTCTTAACCATTGAGCCATATCTCTAGTTCCTGGATGTGTGTTTTTAATTGATAAGTGATTTATAACCACATACATTTTCCTTTAAAATATGTAATTTATTGGTTTTAGTCACTAAGTTATAAAGTCTGTTATGTAAACTGCCCCGGCCTTCCCAGTACCTGGGACTACAAGCATTCACTACCATGTTCAACTTATTTTGTTTTATAACATATTTTCTTACAGATCTCTTCTTTTTCCTCAGGTCTCACAAAACTATTAACATACACAGGCTTATTTCTTCAGATCTCTGGTTTGCAATGTCCTCTTCTATCTCCTATTCATCTAGCTCTTGTCTCGGCACTTAAATCTTTACTTCTATTCTGCTACTCATGTGTTTCCTGAATATGCATTTTTCCTTGCTATGATTTATCCTGTAATTTGTCAATATCCATTTTCTCATGAGAGTCCAAGACAGAAAACATGAGAGTCTGGAGTTTTGAGTCTTTAAATGCTTATAAATATATGTCTTCTACCTTTGTCTTCTTTGTTATCTGTCTGGTATATTTATTACTTTGCTTAATGCTGTAACAAATTACCAGACAAAATTAGCTTGAGGAAAGAAGGGCTTGTTTTAGCTTGTAGTCATTTGAGATCCAGTCCATCAGGGTGGAGAGGGCATGGCGGTAGGAGCCTAAGGCAGCTACTTGCACTGAGTTCACAGCCAAGAAGCAGAGATAGACAAGCTGATAGATAGCAAGAAGCTGGTGCTCAGCTTGCTTTCTTCGTTTTATTCAGTTCAAGACCCTAGACCATGGGATGGTGCAGCCCACACTTGGGATGGGGGGGTGGTCTTCTCATTTCAGGTTAATCTTTCTGGAACCCACCCCACCCCCATAGACCTAACCAGAGATGTATTTCCATGGTGATTGTAACCCTGTCAGGAAAGATTCCTGGTTACATACTGGGTAGTAAATGCTACATCTATTAAAATGCTTACCATTTAATAGTTGTTAATAAGTGGAAGATGATTCTGTTGTTGGAGTTGTTTGCCTTCCTATATCCAGCCAGCCACACTTTCTACTTTGTCTATATATTTTGTAATATATATGTTATATACATCATGTATATATTATATATTATATATGATTTGTATATATTATAATATGTATATTATATAATATATGCATATATATTATATATGATATGTATTTCTCAGTTGTGGTCAGCATGAGCAAAAGCTAGAAGAAGAAGCTTCCTGTATTAACTGAAGTCTGGCAATTATATCTCACAAGAGCAGTATTTTTTGATAAAACTTAGAACAAGTTGGTGACATGTTTGCATTTCATTCATCAGGTTAACCCTCTCTTTATATCATCTATTTTGTCCCGGCAACACAGCCTAAAACTAAACAATGCAATGTAATGTTGACTTAAAGGTTATTTGTAAAGCTTCCTGGTGGTCTCAGAGACCACATATGAATGGTTAAATGGCCCAAGAGATAGCTTGACTATCCAATGTGTCTGCCTGAAAAGGTACAGTAGTTAAAAGCTTTGGGTTTGGACCTGTATTGCCCGAGCTTAAATCTTGTTCTTACCACATAATTACCAATGTCACTTAATTTTGTTAGCCTCAATTTCTTCATCTGAAGGGAATAATAATGATCACTTCAAAGATTATTGCGAGATTAAATAGTTAAAGTGAGAGTGCTTTGAACAGTGTCTAGCACTAAAGTTTTAAGAATTTTTACCTCCTGTTTTTAAAATTATATCCAAAGTCTCATATAATGTTCCATTGTTTTATGCAACCTGAGTCAAGTGGTGGGCAGTGTCTGCCATTGACACATTCTCTCCTTCTGTCTTTCTGTAGTCACACAGCTGCTGCTAGCCACACCCCAAGTTCTCGAGAATGATCTAATTAATGTCTCTGACTTAAAGAAGTTATTGACAAATAATGACCTTCATTCAGCTAAAGCCATATTGACTGAAGTATTAAAACATGTTCCGGAGAATGGTTTGTACTTTTAATCTATCTACCTTAAATGGATTGTTTTCTACAGGTGGAGGAGCAAGGTGCCTGGGTGGAACACACAGGATGGAGGGTAATCCTGTACAAATTGTAGTGTGATGGCTGGTCACCCTATCCTGCTGGTATGCCAACTTAGAGCTCCACAGAGCCAAATTCAGCAGGGAATCCACAGCCATCCTGTCCCAGTGGGAAGCCAGTGGTGGCACTTATGAAGTGAGATTATCTTGTGAACTGACTGCCATGGGCTGTAGAGAGTGGGTTCCTGGAACACCAAGCCAGGTGCTCACCCATCAGAAGCTGATTCATAATGCTATCCATGGATGATAGGGAATTCTGCACTCTGTAGTTGCTCATAGAAGAAGGTATTTATTAATGTATAAGTTAACTGCATTTTTTTTTAGTAACAGGTATAGTTGAGTGTTATCTTTATCAAGTTCTTGAATATTTAGTAGAACTCACAAGTAGAGACATGTACTGAGATGTTTTTAAAATAAGGTTTATTTTAAGTGTGTGTGTGTGTGTGTGTGTGTGTGTGTGTGTGTGTGTGTTGTATGGGAAGTGGTGGTGACTGTAGAGGCCAGAGGTGTCAGATCACTAGGAACAGAGTCACAGGGAGTTGTGAGTTGACTGACAATGGGTGCTGGCAATCTAGCTCAGGTCCTCTGGGAGAGTAATTTATACTCTTAACCACTAAACTATCTCTTCAGGCCCAGTTGAGAATGAAGTTAAAATATTATTCTTGCACTGTCTGAAAGATAGCAAAAATAACTGAATTATTATTCTAATACAGAGAAATACAATGGAACTTATTCCATTATAAAAAAGCAAAATTCCCAAGATAAGAGGAAAATACTCTAATAATGGCATCCTTTTTTTGAGAGATGACTCTTTCCTCCAACATTTAATACTATTTAGTAGGGACTTAATCTTTAATTGAGTTCTTCCTCCATACCTACAAACACTGTTCTCTTCCAGAGTTTGTCCTCTAACCCAAAGGCAGTACCATTTCTAGACTGCCATTATTGGTCCCAGGCATTTCAATCTAAAACCTGATGTTTCAGCTTTCCAAAGATTAGGGTTCTGATCCTTCAGATCTTGGACCTATTTCTAGTTGTTTTCTACTTAACACAGGACTCTCTTCATGTGAATAGATTCTAGTCAATTTCCACTCCTAACAGTGCCACTCCCTATGGGTCTACGGGGCCATTTTTATTCAAACCACTACAATTCTTACCATAAGCAGTGATATTCTTTTCTCTAACAGTTGTTTTCCTGTTGTCATTGCCCTATAGGACTTACCTTGTTCCTAACTACCACCTTCCTTGAAAATTTAATCTTATAGACATGCTACATGTCTGATTGTATACTACAGATCATTGTCGTATATAAGATTTTTCTTTTATCTAAAAGCCAACTTTATTTTGCGAGGGTTATATCACCCTTAATGAGTGTACTTTTTGTGTGCCACTAAATCCTGTTTGCTAGTCTTTTACTTAAACATTAGCATGCTTACCTCACTAATGTTGGTATGTAGTTGTCCTTGTAATCTCCTTGTACTTCACAGGTTTGCAAGTGAGTGGAGCTACTGAAGAGTTTTATTATTGAAGTGTTCAGATATTCTTCTAAGAAGAAAGGCCTCTCTTGTTAAGTTGTAGAAAGTAAATGGAAAAAGACAAGATTGATGTCATAGATTTTTTTTAATGATGCTATTTTAATAGCATGTATTATCATGAATATGGTAAAATCAGTATATGTTTGTTTGGAAAGAAATAGAACTACATATTTCTGATACTGTAAGAGACAAGCGAGAAGAAAGTCTTGACTTGAGTGTTATCTTGAATTCTTATGTATTTAGAAACATTATTTCCTTCAGCTAAATTTTTCTCTTGCATTACAGAAGAAGGCAAAATTACCGTTGAAGAATTTGTAAACAAGCTTGCAGATATCTTGAGAACTCTAAAATCTGAACGTGAGTTTTACTTATAATTTATTTTCATTAATTAATTTATTTATTCACTTTATGACTGGATCACACCTCCTCTTTCCTCTCCTCCCAGTTCTGCCCTTACAAATTCCTCCCCCCACCAACACTCCCTCTCCTTCTCCTAAGGAAAGGGGAAGCTCCCCTTGGGTACCATCCCACCCTGAGGCATCCAGTCTCAGCAAGACTAAGTGCTTCCTCTCCCACTGAGGCCCAACCATACAGTCAAGTTAAGGGAAGGGGATCCAGTGGTAGGTAACAGAGTCGGAGACAGACCTAGCTCCAATTGTTAGGGGACCCACATGAAGACCAAGGGGGCACATCTGATTTAAATGTGTACGGGGCTAGGTCCAGCCCCTATGCTCTTTGGTTGGTAGTTCAGTTTTTGTGATCCCCCATGGGCCCAGGGTAGTTGGCCCTGTAGGTCTTCTTGTGGTATCCCTCCCATCTTGCTCAGTTCTACCTCCAACTCTTCCCCAGCTCCGCTTGATATTTGGCTATGGGATTTTCCCATTTGTTTCCATTTGCTGCTGGATGAAGCCTTTCTGGAGACAGTTATGCTAGATTCTTATCAAAGTATCATCTCTCACATGGGATAGGTCTCAAATTGGGGCAGTCCTAGATCTCTGTTCCATCTTTTCCCTGTCTATCTCTTAGGCAGGACAAATTTTGGGTTGAAGCTTTTATGGGTGGGTTGATGTTCCTCTCCTTCTACTGGAAATCCTGCCTGGCTATAAGAGGTGGTCACTTCAGTTTCCATATCCCCTGTTGGTAGGAATTTTAGCTAGGGTCACCTCCATAGACTCCCCAGAGCCTCCTTAGTCCCAGGTCTCCTGCTAGTCCCAGAGATGCTCCCTTCCAATTCCATTCTCACTCCCAGCCCTCTCTTGCTTCTTCTTTCCCCACACCTGATCGCTATCCCCTTTCCCTTCCTTGCCCTCTCTCCTACCCAGTTCCCTCCCTCCATCTACCTCTGATGACTATTTTGTTTTCCCTTCTGAGTGAGATTCATGCATCCTTCCTCGGACCCTCATTATTTAGTTTCTCTGGATTGTAGCATGCTTATCCTGTGCTTTATGGTTAATGTGCATGAGTACAAACCATGTGTGTCTTTCTGGGTCTAGGTTACCTCACCTAGGATGCTGTTTTCTAGTTCTATCCACTTACCTGCAAATTTCATGATGTTCTTGTTTTTAATAGCCAGGTAGTATTCCATTGTATAGTTGTACCACATTTTCTTCATCCATTCTTCAGTTGAGAGACATCTAGGTTTTTTGGTTGTTTTTTTTTTCCAGTTTCTGGCTGTTACAAATAAAGCTACTATGAATATAGTTGAGCAAGTGTCCCTGTGGTATAGTGGGGCATCATTTGGGTATATTCCCAGGAATGGTATAGATGGATCTTTGGGTAGAACTATTCCCAGTTTTCTGAGAAACTGCCAAACTGATTTCCAAGGTGGTTGTACAAGTTTGCATTCCTACCAGCAATGGAGGAGTGTTCCCATGCTCCACATCTTAGCCAGCATGTGCTGTCACTTGAGTTTTTGATCTTAGCCATTCTGATTGGTTTAAGGTAGAATCTCAGAGTCTTTGAATTGCATTTCCCTGACAACTAAGGATATTAAGCATTTCTTTGGTCATTCAAGCTTCCTCTGTTGAGAATTCTCTATTTAGCTCTGTACCCCATTTTAATTGGGTCATTTGGTTCATTAGTATCTAATTTATTGAGTTATTTTTATATTTTGGGTTTTTGTCCTCTGTTGGATGTAGGGTTGGTGAAGATCTTTTCCTATTCTGTAGGTTGCCATTTTGTCCTCTCATCCTATTGATGGTGTCCTTAGCTTTGCAAAAGCTTTTCAGTTTCATGAGGTCCCATTTATTAATTGTTGATCTTAGTGCCTGAGCCACTGGTGGTCTGTTCAGGAATTTGACTCATGTGCCAATGTGTTTAAGGCACTTTCTCTTCTGAGATTTAGTGTATCTGGTTATGCTAGGGTTCCTGATCCACTTGGACTTGAGCTTTGTGCAGGGTGATAAGTATGGATATATTTTCATTCTTCTATATGCAGACATGCAGTTAATTCAGCACCATTTGTTGAAGGTGGTTTCATTTTCTCATTGTATGGTTTTGGCTTCTTTGTTAAATGTCAAGTGTCCATAGATGTGTGGATTTATTTCTGTGTGTTCGATTCTATTCCATTGATTAACCCATCTATTTTTATGCCAATACCATGCAGTTTTTATTACAATTACCCTGTAGTATAGCTAGAAATCAGGTACGGTGATACCTCTGGAAGATCTTTTATTGTACAAGATTGTTTTAGTTATCTTGGGTTTTTTGTTTTTCTGTATGAAGTTGAGAATTATTCTTTCAAGTTCTGTAAGGAATTGTGTTGGAATTTTGATGGGAAAACTTGAAGTTCTTGTCATACAGGTCTTTCACTCTCACTTATTATAAATTATTTTTTTGAGCTGATTTTGTATCCAGTCCCTTTGCTGAAGGTATTTGTATTTATCAGTTATAGGATTCTCTGATAGAATTTTTGGGTCACTTATGTATACTACCATATCATCTATGAATAGCAATACTTGGACTTTTCCTTCCAAATTTGTATCCCTTTGATCCTCTTTAGTCTTCTTATTGCTCTGGCAAGAACTTCAAGTACTATGTCGAATAGATAGGGAGAGAGTGGGTAGCCTTGTCTTGTTTCTGATTTATTGGAATTGCTTTAAGTTTCTCTCCATTTAATTTGATGTTGGCTATTGGTTTGCTGTATATTGCTTTTTATTATGTTTAGCACCTTGAATCCCTGATCTCTTAAAGACTCTTTTTCTCCATTAATTAATTTATTCATTTTAATATCCCAATAGCATCCCTCCTTTCCTTCCAGTCCCCTCTCACATACCTCATTTCCCATACCTCCATGGCCTTCTCTGAGAAGGGGGAGTCTCCCATCCCCATACCAACCCACCCTAGCACATCAAGTCATTGTAAGACTAAGCACACCCTCTCCCACTGAGGGCAGGAAAGGCAACCCAGTTAGGGGAACAGGATCCACAGGCAAGCAACAAAGTTAGGGACAGCTCCCACTCTAGTTGTTGGGGGACCACATGAAAACCATACCTGGATCCTTGGAGGCTCTCCAAGACATTTTATACCAGGAACATTGGATTTTCTATGTATGTATGTATGTATGTATGTATGTATGTATGTATGTATGTAGTTGCACATCTGCTACAAATGTGTGGGGGTTCAAGGTCCAGCCTGTGTATACTCTTTGGTTGGTGGTTCAGTCTCTGGGAGCTCCTAAGGAGATCCATCCTATGAGTAAGAACTAATCCCTGACATCATTTGTGACACTCTGCTGTGCTTGCAGTTGTGTTGGAGCCGAGCAATACTGTCCTGAGAGGCTCCACCTAGCAGCTGACTGAAACAGATGTAGAGACCCATAGCTGAACATTAGATGGAACTCGGGAGTCTTGTGGAAGAGTTGGGGGGAAGATTTGAGAAACCCAGAGGGAATAGGAGACCCCACAAGAAGACAAAAGTATCAACTAACCTGGACCCTTGGGGACTCTCCAAGACTTTTCACATGGAAGAGTATTGGATTTTGTCAAAGGTTTTTCAGCATCCAATGAGATATTCATGCAATATTTTTTTCTTTAAGTTTGCTTATATGGTGGATTACATTGATGCATTTTTGTTTATTGCATCTGTGGAATGAAGCCTGCTTGATTTTGGTGAGTGATGTTTTTGATGTGTTTTTGGATTTGGTTTGTGAGTATTTCATTGAGTATTTTTGCATCAATGTTCATAAGGGAAATTGGTCTGACATTCTTTTTGTTAAGTCTTTGTGTAGTTTAGATATCAGGGTGTCTATGGCCTTATAGAATGAGTTTGGCAATGTTCTTTCTATTTCTATTTTGAGGAATAGTTTGAGGAATATTAGTATTAGCGGTTCTTTGACAGTCTGGTAGAATTCTGTGTTAAAACCATCTGGCCCTGGGCTTTTTTTGGTTGGGAGACTTTAATGATTGTGTCTATTTTCTTAGGAGTTATAGGATTATTTAGGTCGTTTACCTGATTTTGATTTAACTTTGGTAAGTGGCATCTGTCTAGAAAATCATCCATTTTATTTAGATTTTCCAATTTAGTGGAGTACAGGCTTTTGAAGTAAGACATAGTGATTCTTTTAATTTCCCCAGTTTCTGTTATTATGTCTCCCTTTTCATTTCTGATTTTGTTAATTTGGATACTCTTTCCCTGCCTTTTAGTTAGTTTGGCCAGGGGTTTGTCTATATTATTGATTTTCTCAGAGAATCAGCTCTTGGTTTACTTGCTTTTTCCATACTGTTCTCTTTATTTCTAATTTCTTGATTTTATCCTTGAGTTTGATTATTTCCTGCCATCATCTCCTCTTGGGTGCACCAATTCTTCTTCTTCACCCCCTTCTCCTCCTCCTCCTCCTCTTCTTCTTTGTGTAGTTTTTAAGTCATCAAAATAATTTATATTAGTTAAATTCCTCTTAAATATACATATCTTCTGAAGCTAAAAGTAATATTCACCTAGCCAGTTTTTAAAATCTATTTGGAACGTCAAACATGATAGAAGTAAAAAAAAAATCTCTTATGAAGTCCTCTATGAAAGGAAATTGTGACAGGTTCCTGATTAGACAGAAACCATTCCATCTCCAAGGGAGAATATGCAGTGTAACTGTGGCTTCACAGGATGAATTGGGTAGTGTTCCTTCTGTTTCTATTTTGTAGAATAATTTGAAAAGTATTGGTATTAGGTCTTCTTTGAAGGTCTGATAGAATTCTGCACTAAACCTACCTGGTCCTAGGCTTTTTTTTTTTTTTTTTTTTTTTTTTTTTTTTTTTTTTTTTTTTTTTTTTTTTTTTTTTTTTTTTTTTTTTTTTTTTTTTTTTTTTTGGCTTTTTGAGACAGGGTTTCTCTGTACAGCCCTGGCTGTCCTGGAACTCACTTTGTAGACCAGGCTGGCCTCAAATTCAGAAATCCACCTGCCTCTGCCTCCTGAGTGCTGGGATTAAAGGCATGTGCCACCATGCCCTGCTTCTTGATGATTTTTTAATTTCCTCAGTTTCTGTTGTTATATTTCCCTTTTCATTTCTGATTTTGTTAATTTGGATACTGTCTCTGTGCCCGCTGGTTAATCTTTCTAAGGGTTCATCTATCGTGTTGATTTTCTCAAAGAATCAGTTCCTGGTTTTGTTGACTCTTTTTATAGTTCTTTATGTTTCTACTTGGTTGATTTCATCCCTGAGTTTGATTATTTCCTGTCGTCTAGTCTACTCCTCTAAGGTGTATTTGCTTCTTTTTGTTCTAGAGCTTTCAAATGTGCTGTCAAGCTGCTAGTGTATGCCTTCTTCAGTTTCTTTGTGGAGGCACTTAGAGCTGAGTTTTCCTCTTAGCACTGCTTTCATGTGTCCCATAAATTTGGGTATGTTTTGCCTTCATTTTTCATTAATTTCTAAACAGTATTTAATTTCTTTCTTTATTTTTTCATTGACCAAGTTATCATTGAGTAGGGCATTGTTAAGCTTCCATGGGTATGTGAGCTCTCAGTCAGGTGTAGTCTTAAATTGCTAATATGAGAATTCTCCTATTTATTTATGAAGGCACTTAGTTCTATGAATTTTCTTCCTAGTACTCCTTTCACTGTGTTCCATAAGTTTGGGAATGTTGCACTTTACTTTCATTGAATTCTAGAAAGTTCTTTCTCTCTCTTTCTTTCTTTCTTTCTTTCTTTCTTTCTTTCTTTCTTTCTTTCTTTCTCTTTCTTTCTTCCCTGACCCAGTGATCATTGAGTAGAGACTTTTTTTAGTTTCCATGAGTATGTGACTTTCTGTTGTTTCTGTTATTGTTGATGTCCAGCTTTAATCCATGATGGTCTGATAAGATACAAGGGATTATTTCAATTTTCTTATATCTGTTGACACTTGCTTTGTGACCAACTATATGGTCAATTTTGATGCAACATGGAGACAAAACAGTACAAGGTAGAGATTTGTAACTTTTATTTGAATTATGAAGCAAACATTGCTAAGTACAACATAAATTTAAAATTGCCAGTAGTTTTACTGGTGATTATTGAAAAATTTCCAATTATGTTATTCTCTGAGGTTATTCAGTGTTCACAGTTAACTTCTGAAATTATTAGAAAATTATAAATAGTTAGAAAATAACTTTTAAAAGGTTTGACAAACCTAGTGGAATAAACTTTCAAGACTGTATGTGTGTGTGGGTGTGTGTGTGTGTGTGTGTGTGTTATCAATTGCTGAATACTATGTGCTTCACCAATTCATGTTATTAAAGTCTAATATATTAACTTTGTTAGCAGTTTAGTTCTGTATAGCTGCTACCTTAAATAACATGTGAACATATGACCCATAAAAGGTCCTTTGTACTGTTTTGATTTTTACCTCCTCTACCCCTCAGTGTACAGAGCCCACTGTTGCTTTGCTCTGTGATAAACTTCCAGAACTTACTCATCCTGCCTAATTATAACTTTCTACCCTTTGACCAACGTAATTTTCTTCTTCTAGATCATTGCCATATTCTTTGCTTCTATGACAATGTTTTTCAATTTCTTACAGGTGATACCCAGCAATTGGCCTTCTGGGCCTGACATTTCACAAAGTTAAATGTCCCCTTGGGTCATCCATGTCATTGACAAGATTCCTGATTTTTTTTTGAGGCTGAAAAGTATTCCATAATTACTTTATTTTTGAGATAGGGTCTTGTCATAGTACAGGCTGGCCTGTCCATATTATGTAGCTCAGTCTGTCTTTAAACTCTAGATAATCCTCCTGCTTCAGTAGGTAGGGCGATGTACACCTGTAATCCCAGCATTGCCATATCTGCACTTCCCATTATGTCTCTTTTTGTGATCAATAAAATATCAGTTGCCTTTCCCTCAATCTGTATATTTAATACAGTCTCAATAAAAGTATTAACAGATTACTTTCTGAGCCAGACAAGCTTGATGTAGATATGTTAACATATAAGAACAAACATGAAAACACTGAAAGGGAAGAGCTGCTAGAAGCCTAACCCTGCCAGGTACTAGTGTTTTCACATCTTTATACTACACAGTCTTTATAATCAAGTCATTTGATACCATTGCATGGAAAGGTAGAAATGTCAAGATGAGAATATGCAATATCCAGGAATAGACCTCATTATGTTTGTGAACCAATGCTGGCATCATTTCAGGTTGCCATGGGAAGTAAGATGAGTCCTCTTCCAGTGAGGATAGTGGGAAAACAGAGTAGGCAAAGGAGAAAGTAAATTTAGAAAAATATTATATATGTGTCATGGATAAGAATAAACTATAGCTGGGCAATGCTGGTACATGCCTTTAATCCCAGTACTTGGGAGGCAGAGCAGGTAGATCTGTGTTCAAGGCCAGCCCAGCCTGGACTTCAGAGAGTGAGTTCCAGGCCAGCCAGGGCTACACAAAGAAACCCTGTCTCAAAAAGCCAAAACCAACCAACTGACCACCACCACCACCACCACTACCACCACAACCACCAAACCAACTAACCAACCAACCAACCAACCAACCAACCAAAAACCATGAAACCTTTCAATATTCAAATGCAAAAATGAAATCCCAAGTGCTTCAGTGGCTTGGATATATGAGAAGTATTTCTGGTTTTGTTTCAAAACATAGATGGAATTACAGTGTTTATTGTTTTATTTATTTATTTTGCTTTTTCTACAAGAATACAGTTTTGAATTATTAAATATTTTATTTTGTAGTTTGTGTGTTTTGGTATCTTATCTGCATGTATATCTGTGCATCATGTACTTGTCTGGTAACTTGGGAGGCCAAAAGGAGCTGTCAGATTCCCAGCTATAGACAGTTGTGACCCATGCATGATGTGAGTGCTGGGAATTGAACCTGGATTCTCTGGAAGAGTTCTTAACTGCCTAACTACCTCTCCAGCCTCAAGAATACAATGTTTATATTTACCTCACATCCTATCATCTTACTAACTTATGGTTTTTTGATGTTTCAAGTGGCATAGTTGTCTACCATAGATGGTAACTTTCCCTCTTATTTAGCAGATGGTTGCCTTTGATCTTTTCTTAGTGTGCTGGCCACAGTCTCTGGCACAGCGCTGGGTAAGGGAGAATCTATCTTTCTTTTCTTTTCTTTTCTTTTCTTTTCTTTTCTTTTCTTTTCTTTTCTTTTCTTTTCTTTTCTTTTCTTCGTATTTTTTATTTTGAGGAAGCCAGACAGTGTTTCAGTGTTGTGTTTGTTGGTAGTTGTAGAGTGTTGTTGTTGTTGTTGTTGTTTTCAGGCTGAATAAATTCTCTTCCAATTTTGTGGTTCTCTAACTGAAAGTCATTATGTCTTCCCAGGAAAGAAAGAGATACTTTACAACACCAACTTTGACTTAAATAATGTAAATGCCACTTCTGAAATTAAGCAGAATTTAGATGCTTTGGGAATCCACACAACAGACAGCAAGATACAGAGAGCAATAGAGAACATTGCTTCTTCGGGTGAGTAATCACCTCATTCTTTTTTATTCTTCTCTCATGTATGACATCCTGACTGCAGATTCCCCTCCCTCCCCTTCCTCCAGCTTCTCCCCATCCAGACCTAACCCCTCCCACCAGAAAAGAGCAGGCATCCCAGGGACATCAATCAAACACTGCATAACAATCCACAATAAGGCCAGGCAATAGCAACCATCAAGGCTGGACTAGGCAATCTGGTAGGAGGGGAAGGGGCCCACAATAAGGCAAAAGAGAATAGATTTTAAAAATTCTTTTTACTTTACATCAACAAGGTGCCATATTTCTGAAGTGTCACACCGGAAATGCCCGAGAAGCTACAGCCAATTTCTTTTTCTCCTTCTTCTCTTTCAGAAAAAAAAAAGAAAAAAGAAAAAACCCTGATTTTTCTTCCTTTTTAAATTAATAGATTTATATTGAAGGAATATATATATATATATATATATATATATATATATATATTTTTTTTTTTTTTTCAGGGGATGGGTTATTTTACTCATACTTCTATATAACAGTTCATAATTGAAAGCAGTTAGGACAGGAACCTGGAGGCAAGAGCTGATGTAGAGGTCATGGAGGGTGCTGCTTACTGGCTTGCTCCTCAGAGCTTGCCCAGCTTACTTTAAAAAAAAGAAATGCTACTTTTTGTTTATTTTTGAGTCTGTGATTAATTACATTTCTTTCTTCCCTGTCCTCACTCCAAAACCTCCCATACATCCCTACCTGCTTTCCTTCAGTCCATGACCTCTTTCTTCATAAATCGTTATTATATGAATATATGTATTTGTATATCATATATTCATAAATATAACCTACTGAGCCCGTATAAAGGAACATACTTTAAAATATCCCCCAACAGCTTTTTACAGGTCTGCTTATCATATTTTCAAAGATAATTGTCAGGTTTCCTCTTTATTTTTGTGTTTTAAAATTCTGGCTTTATAACATCAAGTGGTCTTTTTTTTTTTTAAATCAGAATATCAAAACTGTTCTTTCTTTTTTGTTCTAAAGGTGAAGTGGTAATGTTGAAGGATATCATCAAAGAGCTGGCCAACAGTGATATATTTAGTGAGTGCCAAAGTAAGTATAAATTTGGAAAAAAATGCAAACAAAAGCTTCATGGTTGTAGGCTTGTCTTTAGTTTTTGGTAGGTGTGTATGCATGTGTGCATGCATGGCAACATTTATGTGTGGATGGCCTTTGTATTCAAATAGCCAGAGGCTGATGTTAGCTATCTTTGCAATTGCTCTCCACCTTAGGTATTGAGGCAGGGTTTCTCATTTGACTCACCGATTGGGTCTTGTCTATCTAGCCACTTTGCTCTGGGGATCCCTTGAATCTTTCTTGGACTGGGATTACTGGGTACTTAGGAGGGTGCTGGATATGCAAATTCTGGTCCTCACTTTTGTAAGTCAAGTGCCTTAGGAGACACCTGCTGTCTTGTGTGTCTGCAGCTCTTGTGTGTGTTGATTTCAGCAGAGCCCCTTCCCAGCTCCTTGCCCGCACCTCCCCCATGCTGGAACCCAACAAGCTTATGTGGTAACTGGAGATGGAATGCATGACTTTATGCATGCCAGGGCAAGCAATCTTAACAACTGAACTGTGTCCCTGGGCTCTGGCACCATTAGGGATCACTTTGCTCGTTTGTTGTTTAGCTTTGAGAGTTGACAAAATGTCCCAGTTTATCTTGTTTTTGAATCTGAACCTCAAAACCTCTACATTTTATGGCACTTCCTGCTTAACAACAACAACAACAACAACAACAACAACAGGTATTCTGGAAAATGAATACATTTCACTTAAATCAGGTTGTTATGGGGCTGGAGAGATAGCTCAAGAATTAGGACCTGAATTTGATCTGCAGGGCTCATAAAAGCTCTGCACATAGCATGCAGGAATAATGATAATGGGTGCTGCTTGTAACCCCAGCAACAAGGAAGTGGAGCCAGATGGAGTAGTTTAATTGGCTAACCAAAGTCCCATTAAAAAATCCAGTGTCAATAGCTAAGTACCTGTGTACACGTGCACTTACATAATCAGGCTGATGTATGTTTAGTGATGTATGTATGTATGTATGTATGTATGTATGTATGTATGTATGTATCAGGCTGATGTATGTATGGTGATGGACGCACTCACCCTGCTTTTATATTTTGCCATCCAATAGAAATAGAGGACATCCACAGTGTCATTGATGTAGTCAGTGATGGCAAAATGGATGTTAAAGACCTTTTGTCTGCCTTGAATAACTTTACAAGATCTTTAGAGGAGGAAGGCCAGTCTGACGTATCTCAGACCCCCGAAATGGATGGTGAGTACTTAGTTACTTCTTGGGTCTTGATTTAGAGCTCACACAGGCTCTTTTTAAAGTGGTGGTGATGTTGTGTGTTAGAGAGCTCTTTATGGAACTGATGCCCACCATTGGCCTTAGGTGTGGAATGTTTGCATAGTCTCCATTTGGATGAGACTAAGAGAAGGAATCTTGTTATTAATGTCTTTAAAATGGATTCTCATTTCTTGGGATACAACAGTTAAAATATAAATATGGTGTTTCTCTTTCTTCAGCACTGGATTCTAGCTGAGACACAGAGCTCCACGGGCTTTCGATTCCTTTGATACAGAATATGATATTAACCCCATTCACTGATGTCATAGTCATAGAATTCTTAGGGTTAACAAGCTATTGAAGGACGAGATGTGTGTGACTTCTAGAGTCACCAGAAGGTGTCACTACCATCGTCTTGTTTTCTTTGCAAGGGGGGCAGGGGCAGAGAGGGGTGCACTCAGAAACATCTTCCCTCCGTTCTATCGTTCCTTTGTAACCACACGAATCTGCCTTCAATACTTGCTCCACTGAGACGCTTTGACAAGATATGTGAACCCATGAGTTACATTACGATTATTCAGTATGGGACCTTTGGGATATCTGCTCTGTTCTGTTTTGATTTGCTGTTTTGAGACGGGGATTCCTGTATTCTAGGCTGGCCTCAAATTTATTGTGTAATTGGAGATGAGCTTGAATTTCTGATCCTACTGCCTCTGCCTACTGATGGCTGACGTGAGTACGCACCGGCATGCCTAGTTCATACAGTCCTGTGAATCAAATCTGGGGCTTTGCATAGCTAAGCAAACACCTTTCCAGTTGTGCTTTGTCCCCAGAACATAGGATATATTTTTCTTTCATATATACATATGAAAGATATATATTTATATATAATATATAATATATATTTCATATATGCTTCAAATATATTTATTTAATATACATCTTGAATGATAATATATATCATACATATGTATTTTTATCTTGCTTATATATGTTTTTAAAAGATTTGTTTATTTTATATGAGTACACTGTAGCTGTCTTCAGACACACCAGAGGAAGGCATCAGAGCCCATTACAGATGGTTGTGAGCCACCATGTGGTTGCTGGGAATTGAACTCAGGACCTCTGGAAGAGCAGTCAGTGTTCTTAACCACTGATCCATCTCTCCAGCCCCTTGCTTATACATTCTAATGTATGATTTAACTAACTTTAAAGTGCTTGAATTTCAATTGGTATTAAACACTCTTAGAGGATAAAGACATGAGTGTGGCTCTTTGCTGAGATCATTTTTATCCTCTCATATAAGACATTTGGATACAAACAATGACCTGTAAAACTCAATTAATTCAGAAATTTTATCTGAGAGTAACGTTTGTAAAAAGAATAAAGAAATTGGGCCATCAAGATTTCTGTGAAAACATAATGAAAAAGTGAGAAAACCTGGGTATTCAACAACCATGCAAATTATCTGCTCAAAAGATAACTATGCAGCCATTGAATAACACTGTAATAACACAAAATGGAAGGAAAGCTACACAGAGGATATATACACACCACCAATAGACTTATAGTTAAAATACATGCATCAGAGAACTTGGGAGAATGCAAGTGGAAAACTGAGGAAGTGATGGGTAGATTTTGTCTCTTTCTAGGGGGCAAACATGTGTGCTCTGATGTCTCCTGACAGCAGAGGGTGCCTAGGACCATGGCATCTGTGATGACATTCCCTGGCTGCTGAGAAATCTTTTTTTCCCCTGACTGTTTGGGGGTTGAAACTGATTTCTCCATATTATTTTTTTTTTTGTATTTTTGTTCAAGGCTTTTAAAATGACATTTTATAGTCTGTTGACATGTGAGGTGGCTGTCACTCTGCACCACACACTGTGAATTGATTTCTTTGTAGTTGATATTAGTAAGGTCTTAACCTTGTTTTGTTTGATGTCAATATAGCTTTGTTTTATATTTTCTCATGTATTTAGTTTTGTTGTTTTAATTTTGCTTATTCTATTCTACTATTAAATAAATAAAAGATAAAGTTGATGAAGTGCAAAAGAAGCAGAAACATTTTTAAATGAAGAAATTTGTTAAAAAATAAACAAAATGTTTAGAAACTAAAGATATTAAAATTAATCATCTGCTAAAGATATCAGTACATTAAACAAAAGCCAAAGAGTAAGCATGAACTGTAAAATGATCTGAGGGTTTATATGGGGAGAATCCAGTAAAGATTTGGAATATAGGAAAAGGTTAAAGGCATAGGAAACAGATGTCTAACATTCATGCATACAGGTGGCTGTATTGAAAATATTTAATAGGATGTGGCTGATAACTTTTCAATACAGAGAGAGAGACCTTCAGCTGTTAATTATTGAAGTTCAAAGACTTTTATGCAGAATAAGAAATACATAGTAAAACATTCCAGAAACTGCACCAAACCAAAAGAGAAACCTTAATTGTATGCTAATAGAGAAGTCAAACTCACCACTTTCAAAGAAAGAATGTATCACAGTTCTTGATATTTTTTCTTGGGTGTTGAAATGTTCGGAAGTTTTCATAAGTTGAAGAAGGGACATTTCCCAGTTTTGGAGGAATCTAGACAGTGAGATTTTGAAAGTACAAAGTTTTCCATTTGTGTTTAGTCTTTCAAATACTCTGGGTGAAACCCCGTTGCTGTGCTTCTGGGTTAGAGCCAGCAGGGGGAGCCAGGTTGGAGCGAGCTAGACATTCAGTACTGGGATGCGAATTGATGGTTTAAGATGTAGAAAAACTCTCTTCATTTAGAGTTTTTAGTACTTCCAGAGGATTAATCCAGGTGTCTAACTGCTTCAGTCCCAGCATTTCATTTAATTTGGTTTAATTTAATGAAATTGAATCTAATCTGAGGACTGACCTCATGAGTTCATGGTTGGAACTCCCGTGCCAGGACCATGCCATAATGGGAGAGAGACAAGGAAGGGAGAGGAAGACCTCAAAACTCAAATCCCTTGGAACCCTTTTATTTCTCTCAGCATCTTTTTGTTTTTGGAGATGAGGATGCTGTGTCCTTACGGGTGGTGTGTCCTTATGGGTGGTACATCTCTCAACTGAAAGTCTCATGACCTCATTCAGCCGATATGTCCTTCTTTCTGATCAATTCTAGGATCTAGTCCCTTAACATATTCACTATACTACCAAGCTACAAACATTGCCTTCTTCTTCATTTGATTTTGTGCATATCTTTGTTGTTGTTGTTGTTGTTGTTGTTGGTTTGTTTGATATTTTTTTCCCCACATTGAACAGGGAGTATTTGCTGGTAAGAAAAAAAAAAAGAAATTGTCCTTTTCATCAACAGACATTTAAAAAAATGATCTCTTTGCAGAATGTGATCTTGCATACTATCCTTTAGTTTTACTTATATATACTTTAATAATCATTGCTGTATACACACACACACATACACACACACATTTATCCTATATAACCTGTGTATGTTTTAAAACTGGGGTCATGTAATGAGTTTTGTAGTGAATGTACTAGGTCCTGAATATCATTAAAAAGCAAATGGAACACTTTGAACGGTAGCTGAGGGTTTTGGAGTGTATCACAGGTGGGAATGATAAGTGCTACGTTATGAAACTTTGATCCCTGCGTGTTGTGTTTGTGTGTTGTGTGAGTGTGGGAGGTATGTGCCCATGTATCCAGTCAAATCAATGTGTTGTGATCACAGAAATATATTACTATATTAACTATATTAAAGATAGTAGTGAGTAGTTGCCTCACTACTGTCTTAAAAAAAAGATTTCGTTTTCTTTTATGCGTGTGAAGATTTGCCTTCATGCATGTAGGTGTATCACATGCGTGGCTGATACCTGCAGGGGCCAGAAGAGGGCGCCAGAGTCCCTGACACTAGAGTTACAGATGGTTGGTTATAAGCTGCCTTGTGGGTGCTGGAAAGTGAACCCCAGTCCTCTTGAAGAGCAGCAGATGCTTTGAGCTGCTGAACCATCTCTTCAGTCCCTGTGGTAGTAAGTTTGATTCATTTAAG
This sequence comes from Mus minutoides, assembly GCA_902729485.2. NCBI lineage: Eukaryota > Metazoa > Chordata > Mammalia > Rodentia > Muridae > Mus > Mus minutoides. The sequence goes on along the minus strand of LR753337.1, from coordinate 110,674 downwards.
CCCCACTCTCTTTCTCTCTCTTTTTAACATTGCAGAAAATGAGGCGATCTTAAGAGACACAATTAAGTATTTAACTGGCATATCTGGAATAACACAGTTCAAAAGTGAGTATAATAAAAATGAAAGTAAGTTTCTGGAACCACTGCATTGTATTTTAAACTTCTCTCAAACGCCATTTGTTTTTTCTTTGAGTATTTCCCTAAAGTTTCCTTTGCCTCATTTTAAATGTTGTATCCAGACTTCCTACGCCTTTGCTAATTATTCTAATAATTATTTAGAATGTCATACCTGTAATGACTCTTAAAGGCAAATTACTTTACAGTATACGTACGCTATATTGTAGAAATAACTCTATTGCTCCAGCAGCACACACCCCTCTCATTTCTATAAATCTCCACATGGTTATTCTCTCACTTAAGAAACATGTTGTAAAAGAGCGCATAGTCTGGGGCGGGAAAGCTAGCCAGCATGCTCGCAAGGGAGGAAGGCTCCTGGACTCTGAGAAGGACTTTCCCTTTTGAGACCACATTACTTCTCCTGTCCTCAATGGCTTGCCTTCTGTACCCACCTCTCGACCATCCCGAACTCGTGCCCAGCTGTTGGCACAGTTGTGCCTTACTGTTTGTGTTAGCGTGGAGTGTGCAGCAGAAACGCCTTTGAGAGCTAACAGTGAATGAATAAAACATGAGCTTCCTCAGAAATTATACCCCAAAGGAACTTTTACCTGACTACAGTCTGACTTTGTTAATTGTTTAATTGACTTTAAAGACAAAACCCACTGATGTGTTTTCAAAAGCCTTTTGACTCAGAATTCTTTTTTTTCTTTAAGTTTATTTATTTTTTTATTCTTTAATCTTTTTTTTTAATCCAGACTTCATCCTCCTTCCTGTCTGCCCTCCCCACCCAACTGCTTCCCATCCCATACCTCCCCTCATACCCTGTCTCCAAGAGGATGTCCCCATCTCCCCCACCCCATCAGACCTCCACATTCCCTGGGGCCTCAAGTCTCTCGAGGATTAGGTGCATCTTCTTCCCCGAGTTCAGATCCAGCAGTTCTCTGCTGTATATGTGTTGGGGGGCCTCATATCTGCTGGTGTGTGCTGCCTGGTTGGTGGTTCAGTGTCTGAGGGATCCAAGTCAGTTGAGACTGCTGGTCTTACCATGGGGCTGCCCTCCTCAGCTTCTTCAAGTTTTTTTCCTAATTCAACCACAGTCATCTCTGGCTTCTGTCCACTGGTTGGGTGTAAGTATCTGCATCTGACTCAGCTGCTTGTTGGGCCAGAATTCTTTTAAAGATATACCTATTTCATTTCTGTAGGCCGTGGGTACCAAGGATTAAAAAAGAATTGGTCTCAATGTCAACCTTCCTTCTCTTTTACTCCTGTATTTTCAGGATTATTGAAAGTGATCAAGACTTTTGATAATATCAGAAATAATAAGATGCCTGTAGATGAGCTTGTCTCCAACCTCATGAGTACCGGAATTCCAGTAAGCCACAGCACAATGCAGGAGATCCTGAGACAAGCCTCTGTCAACGGTGAATTCTCCTTTCTTATTGTACAGTTTCTTCCTTGTAACTATTTTAAAATTACGTTTTTTTTTTTAACATTACGTAACTTTTTTAACATTACGTTTCACATGCTGTATAACCTACCCTAAAATGATGCTGATGCTGACTGATGATGGTGATGGTGGTGGTGATGATGATGATGTCTACATGTGCATCTGTGTGTATGCGTGTGTGTGTGTGTGTGTGTGTGTGTGTGTGCGCGCGCGCGCGCGCGCGCGCGCACACGCGCAGGTATACATGCATTTGAATATATCTGCCGGTGAATGTGTGAGAGACCCCGAGACATCAATCTTCATCGTCATTTCTCAGCAGCCATCTACAATGTTTTTTGTGGGACATAATCTTGGGGCTTGCTGTGTAGGCTAGGTCCATGACCAGCAAGCTCCAGGGAGCCTTCTCTCTCTACCTCCTCAGTGCTAAGATCACAAGTGGGTGCCACCACACCTGGCTTTCCTGAGGAGTCAAACTGAGATCCTCTCACTTGTGAGGCAAACGCTTTGTCAACTGAGTTACCCCTCAGCATTGTCTTTATGATTATGTTAAGATTTATGATCTTATTTCATTTGTGTGTGTGTGTGTGTGTTGCGTGTGCATGTGGAGGCCCATGGTTGATGTCAGGAATCTCCCTGGAGCACTCTTCACCTTATTTTTTGAGGCTGACTCACGAAGCTGAACCCAGAGCTCACTGATAGAGCTTGCCTTGCTAGGCAGCTTGCTCTGGGATCCTCTGCTCCTCCTTCCTTCTTCTGAGACTGGAGTTACAGAGGGCTGTTATGCCCAGGGGCATAATGAAGGTCTTGAGCTTCTCAGCTGTTTCCTCACCCTTCCACGGCAAATGCTTAAGGATTCCATCTTTTCTCTACACCCTTCAGTAATTGTTTTAAACACTGGATATTCTCCTAACCCCACGCCACCCCATTACTTTTAGCTTTTTTTTTTTTTAAAGATTAGCTAAAATATAACATTTTCTTAGAGCATTTTCTAACATAGTTTCAGTTGATTCCTCTCTCCTCTTCCTTGAAGGACCAATCTGTGTTGAGCATACTGATGTCTTAGTTCTATTATATGCTCGAAATCTTGTTGCATATATAAATAAATATATTTTTCGTCAATGAAAGGGTTTATTTCTTAAGTGGAAATGATCGACTGTATGTACTTGTGGTGTACAATGGAGTATCTTGATATAGGTCTGTCTTGTAAAATAATTAAACCAAGATAACCCATACCTTATCTCACATCCCTATACATTTATACGTTTAAAATCCATTTCAGCAATTTTCAAGTAAAATGTGTTATTATTAATGTAGCCATTTGCTGTGCTGTGGATCTCCTGAATTCCAGCCCACCTGTGACTGAAACTTTCTTTCCTGTCAACACATACTTGTCCCCAGGCCTCACTCCTGCACCCCCACAGTCCCTCCCCTCAACGGTCTACTCTGTTTCCAGCTGTTTCTCTTGCGCTTTGTTTTCTCCGCCTGGTTCTCTTTACCTTATCCACTCAAGTTCATCTGTGATGCATCAAATGAGAAGCTTCCCTTTTAAAAGCCAAGTGATATTCTGTGGTACGTGTCTGTGTGGTTGTCTGTCTCTTTCATTCATTTAACACACACCTAACATTTCTTTAATATTCTGACTATTTGAATAAAAGTGCAATGAACATGAACATGCAGCTGTTGATCTGATACCCTGATTCAGCCTTCTTTAGTATACACACATAATTAAAGTTTCTGGAAACAGTTGTATTTTTACTACTATTTTAATTTTTGGATGAATCTCCATAATTTATTCTATAATGCTATATCAGACTCCCATCCTTCATATATGAGTTACTTTTTCACTATATTCTTGCCTACACTTACTATCTCTCTCTCTCTCTCTTTCTCTCTGTATGTGTGTGTTTCTGTGTGTGTCTGTGTGCGTATTTGTGTCTCTGTGTGAGTATGTGTGTATTTGTGTGTGTGTGTGTGTGTATGCCTGTTTGTGTCTGTGTGTGTATGTGTGTATGCCTGTGTGCATATGTGCTTACATGTGTGTGTCTTCAGTCACTCTCCACCTTATACACTGGGGCAGGACCTCTCACTTGGACTCAGAACTGCCGATTTACTAGTCTAGCTAGTTGCTTTTCTCAGGGAATCTGCTGGTCCACTTCCCACAAACTCATCTTACAAGCCACACCCACTGGTGTGTGCTTGGGGATTAGGGTCCTCATTCCTGCAAGGCAAGCACTTGATGTGCTGAGCCATTCCCCAGAACCCTCTCCTGTCTCTCTGATTAAAGTTGTTTTTCCAGTTAAGAGACAAACTGCCCTTTGAAATATAACAAGAAATAAACGCATATATAAGGCTAGAAGACAGAACAGAAGGTAGTGTCTATTGAAAATGCATTAAAATTCATACTAGTTTCTCCTGGAGATAGTTATCAGAGACAGACTCTGTTTATTCCAGATCATGTCTATTTTACATATATATACATTTATACTCATATATAAAATATATTTAAGCCAAGTAAATAAATATAGTTGCAAATTCTTTTCTGAAGGAAGAGGTTCCAGGTAGAGCTCTCTCAGGTAGTTTTAATCCTGTTGAATTTCATAGTTAGAATATTTTCTTATTTCTCTCCTCTGTCATAGTTATTTAGTGATGGACAGTTGGTGTCTGCCTGCCACTCACTTTGTCTTTGAGTGGCTAGCAGCACTAGCACTTTGCCGTTTCATAATTATGACCTTCTATTTTTTAGAAAACGAGGAAGTAAGTCTCAAAGAAATTTTGAAGAATTTAGCCACACCTAAGCCAGATCCTGTACTGGAAGGTGGGTCAGCTGACATCTGACTTAGAATATTTGTCCTTGTCTTAAGATAATACTTTTGAAGTAGCATTATGAAATATAGCCTATCTACAAAATTATGTGTTCATATTTAAATTGGATGATTTGGTCAAGTGTTGGCCTGTGCATACCCTTGTCACTCTCTCATCATAACCAAGATGATAAGCATACCCTGCCCCCAGATTTTCGCCCAATCCCTTGATAATATCACATGCCTTCTCTACCTTCTTTCTATCGATTACCCCTAGGCAACCACTGGTTTTTGGGTTACTAAAGATTTGTGTTTATATTTAAATCCTTTTCGATGGTCCCCTTTATAAAGCACAGTGTTTTGAGGTCTGTCAATGCCTGCTATGTTTCAGTGACTCATTATTACTGAGAACAATTGCATTTAATAGCGGTAATGCTGCTCTTTATCTGTTTACTTGATAGCATGTATTATGTCTTCAGTTGGGGCTTTCACCTAAAAACTGCTGCAACCATACACATATGGGGCGTTGTATAGGCGTGCTTTTACTTCGGGCTAATTACTGGGAGGTGGGTAACTGAGTCACGCATCATGAGGTCTCTTCAAGTTTATAAGAAACTGTTGAACCGTTTTATAAAGTAGTTTCAGTGTTTTATATCCATTTGCGTCAGCAGTGCCTATATGGTTTGGCTAACTGTGATGAAATAATTTAATCATTCTTACAAGTGTGAGTAATGGGTATCACTGCGGCTTTTTGCCTATTCCTGGTGACTAATGATGTGCAGTATCTTTTCATTTTCTTATGTTCTTTTTGAATTTCTTCCGCTCATGTTTTTGCTCATTTTTAGGTTGGGTTATCTTTGTTATTTCTTTGTATATTGTGAATTGAAGTCCTTTATCAGATATATGCTTAGCAAATATTTTCTCCAAGTCTTTTGTTTGTTTCTATTTTCTTAAGTGTCTTTAGAGTCATGCATCTCCCCTCGAGCGCCCGTTGTTACTTAGCTTCTCTGGCTCTGTGTATTGCAGTGTTGTGTCTTACTTTACAGCTGGGATCCATTTATAAGTGAGTACATGCCATGTTTGTCTTTCTGGGTCTGGGTTACCTCACTCAGGATGATTTTTTTTCTAGCTCCACCTGTTTGCCTGCAAATTTCATATTTTAAACAGCTAAGTAATATTCCGTTTTGCACATCCACCATGTTTCCTTTTTTCCATTCGTTGGTTGAGAGACATCTAGGTTGTTTCTAGTTTCTGGCTAACAGAGAGTGAACTGACAACCAGGGAGTCTGCATGGGACTGACCTAGTCCCTCTGCATGTATGTTATAGTTGTGCAGCTTGGTCCTCTTGTAGGAATCCTAAGAGTGGGAGCAGAGACTGTCTCTCTTTTGCCTGCTTTTGGTACCATTTTCCTCTTATTGGGTTGCCTCTTCCAGCCTCAATACTATGGGAGGTGCCTAGACTTATTGCAACTTGGTATGCCATATTTGGTTGATATTCATGGAAGACCTGCCCTTTTCTTTAAAGAGAAAGGGAGAAGGAGTGGATGGGAGCAGGGACAGAGGTGAGGTAGGGAAAGGAAAGGCAAGGCTGAGAGGAAAGAAGGGAGGGGAAACCATAGTTGGGATGTAAAAAAAAAAAAAAGCATCTTTAGAAGTGCATTAATCTTTTAATGAGTCTAGTTGATCTCTTTTTAAAAATGGATTGTACTTTTGATAACACATGTAAGAAATCTTTGCCTTGCCAAGTTCTTAAAGGTTTCCCCATGTCCTTTCTTTCCCTCCTCACACCCCTCCTTCCTCTTTCCTCTACCCCCTTCACTGTCTTCTTGCTCAAGAGCCCAGGTGGCTTCAGACACTTGATGTTCTCGCCACAGCTTCTTATGGCCATGTGACCTTTATGCCTAGATGCTGAGTGCTTTCTAAATGTTTTATAGCTTTACATTTATAACATATGGTCCATTTTGAGTCCTTTTTTATTTAAAAAAATTGGGATTCTTTCATTTTCTATTGGCATGCCCAATTCTTATTATTAATTTATTCATTTTGAAACTTAGTCTTACTCTTTTTCCAAGCTGGTCTCCAACTCTTAAGTAGTCCTCTTTCTTAAGGCTTTATTTCCATTTTATACTGAGATAAAACAGCTGGTTATCTCAGGAAAATACATAGGATAAAGGAATTTATGACAATTTGATTGGTTTTGGAACCATGGAGACAGTGTTGTGATTATTTTATTTGGCAAGCAACCTGAATTATTATTGTTCATCACATAGAACATGAAAACATTTTCAAAGAAAGAAAAAACACAAAGTGACTTCCAGAATTTCCATTTGCTTTCAGAGATAGAAAATGCCCTTAATTCTGTCAAGTTGATGACCTCTGACAAAATTCAAGTCGCCAACTTAAAAGAGGCTCTTAAAGACCTCAATGTTCATTTAAACCCAGAAGATCAGCAGCTGGTAGAGGAAATGCTCCATGTTGATGGTAAGTATAACCCCTGTCAGCCAGTTTGCCTTAACAACTTAGCTCTACTGACACCAATCATCAAACTTAGTAGAATACACTTGTTTGTTTGAGCTTTTGAAGCAGTCTTTCCTTATGTAGAATTGGAATTGTGTGTCCCAGGCTATCTCAAACTCTTGATCCTGCTGCTTCAGCCTCCTGAGCCCTGGGATAACAGATGCACAATGCCCCTCTGGCTGATGGAACATCTTAAATATCTTTAGTAAGCATTTTTTAAAAAACTATCCTTTAAGGTCTCATGTGTTGATTCCACGAGGTTAAGACATATTTGTGTGTGTGTGTGTGTGTGTGTGTGTGTGTGTGTGTGTGAACATCTGCTGAATATCAAGGAAGGGGAAGTAATCTGAGAACGTCAGGGTGACTGGAGACTCTTTGGAAGAGAGTGAGAGAGGGGTTTCTACTCTGGTTGAGGTATTTAGGATGTGAGGTTGAGTGAGAATATTCAAAGCTTCCAGACAAATGGTAATTAGAAAGTAACTACCTGGGATAGCGAAGAGGGCTGGGGTGTGAGGAGAGCCAGAAGGGCAGCGGGAGCAGAGCAGATGTGAGCAAAGTGCATTGTACATTAATAAATGAATGACATGAAACTACATGTTAGTTTGTGTGATGAATATATAGCAATAGTAAATAAAATTAAAAAATTAAGACACAATAAAGTAAAAATAAAAGGCATGGCAAAATATACCCAAATACATAGGATGGTTAAATGAGCTGTGGATATTGCCTCAGTAGTCATATCAACTGAGAGGCTACATGGCCTAATATCAAGGATACATTGTCACCTATGTGACTAGAACCACTTCATGTTTGCATAGTGTGATAGATCTGATCACCAGGGGTTATGTATTGTGTCACATATGCGAATAAATAAAAATATTTACACTACAAAACATTTAGTGAGATAAGATATGAAAAACAAAAAGGCAGTAACTAGAAATGGAACTCAATGGATAGATAGCTTGCTCTGCATGCAGAAGCCCTGAGCTTGATCCAGTACTGCATAAATCTCATGTGGCAGAATGTCCCTGGAATCCCCCAGCACTCAGTGGGTAGGGGTGGAAGCATCAGGAATTGAAGGACTTTTTCAGCTATGTAACATGGAGCTTGCTATATGAGGAAACATATACAATAGGAACCAAATCTACACAGGGTTTGATGGTGTAATCAGAAGGGACTTGGGGCTGGTGAGATGGCTCAGCAGTTAAGAGCACTGACTGCTCTTCCAAAGGTCCTGAGTTCCAATCCCAGCAACCACATGGTGGCTCACAACCATCTGTAATGAGATCTGACTCCCTCTTCTGAAGTGTCTGAAGACAGCTATAGTGTACTTACATATAATAAATAAATAAATCTTAAAAAAAAGAAGGGACTTGTTAGTAGAGATGATTTTGGAGTTGAACTTGAAATAGGAGTGGACATTAGACAAAATTCATATATACAGGAAATGAGGTTCAAAGGGGTTAGGAAAGACTCAGTGTGTGCAAAATGTAGAAGTTAAGGAGTTTTAGGGGACTTCAGGTAGGCCAGAATATCTGATATATTTTCATGTGTGAGATACAGGAGACCATCAGGTTTTGGCACAAAGATGAAACATTTATCTCAGGATATATTTGTGGCCAAGAGTGGAAACTGTGTAGTAGCCACGAGCCCAGACCGGAAACAGAATCTTAGACGTCAACCACACATAATAACATGGTTACTGGATAACTAGGTAAAGATGAGGTGAGGTGAGCATAAGGCTGGGGACAGAGCAGTAGGCTCTACTCTCAGTGAAGCAGCAGCAAGGAAGGCTGTTTATAAGAGCTTTAAGAATTAACCAGAGAGATGGCAAAGAAATCAAGAGGAAGCTGTATTATAAGTAAAGCCAAGTCAGTTTAAAGCAAGAACATATTAAATTAGATAAAATTAGAAAATACTCTTTAGCTTGGTGATAAGTTGTGTATAATATTTAAAAAAAAAAAAAAACCCTGCCTCTACCTTCTCTGGAGCTCTGCCCACAGCACTGGCAAGGCTCTAAGGTCAGCTGAAGTGGTTCTCACTCAGCTCTGCCAATGGCCAGCTGGCCATAGTTCTTGGGAGCTGGGATCATTCTCCCAGCCCCTCACAGCTAGCTTTGCCAAGCCCTGAACAACTGCCCCAGCTGCCCTCTTTCTTCTCCAGCCCACCTTAGCCCTGTGGATGGAAAACACTAGACAGTTTTATTGTTTAAAACTAGCCAGATAACTCAATGGTTGGGCAAAGAATTTCCTGCCTTAATCTTATCAACTAGCTCCCTTCATCCCCCTTGGCCCCTGCTTGCAGTGGAGGCTACAAACTCTAGGTGCCCCAAGACCTACATGACTGTAGCTCCTTCCTTGTTCCAAAGCCTGGGCCAAATTCTCTTTCTCTGCATCTTTTCTCTTCGCCCTGGGACCTGGAAGTCCCAGCTTTTTCCCTTCATCTAGCAATTGGCTTCTGCCTCCTTTATTGACACACTCAAGAACCAATTAGGGAATCAACACCTCCCTCTCCAATAAGTTAACTGGCAAACTTAGTAAGAACAGGTTTTGTGGTAGTTGATAAAAGCTAGCGACCAGTAGTTAGAGCTGCAAATGAATATATGAATGAAATTTTCTCTCCAAAAACTAGGCTGTTACAGGAAGAGAAGAGATAGAGTTAGCAGAGAATTTGGGACAAAGGGAAAGGTTTGGAGGAAAGAAAACATGAACTGGTTTTAACACAAGTAGGGTTTGGATATAGATACACAGTAGATCCTATTCAGGACAAAAGTCTGTGATGCAGAAAGCTGTAACTTGCTTTAAGGGGGAAATAAGCAAGCTGATGTAGCATGTTGTGGATATCCACTGTGTTTCTTGACTATTATTGAATCATTGTACTGCTTTTCTCTATAGAAAACGGAGAAGTTTCCCAGAGGGATGTTCTTTTAGCATTAAAGAGCAATAAGCGTTTAAAGGATTTTAGAGGTAAGGATAATTGACAAGTTTTGCACAATCAGAATTTAGGGAAAGAGTCATAATTGTGGAAACTTATGGTATATTTATATGCATATATAGCTAATATTTTATGATATTGAATAAATGGAACACGGCAGTTTAAGGGCTCAGATGAAAGTGAACTTCTTATGTTCACATAAGTCTATCATTTAACATTACTTATTAATTTTCTTCCTTTTTTCCTTTCTTCCTCCCTCCCTCCTCCCCTCCCCCTTTCTCTCTCTCCTTCCCTTTCCTCTCTCCCTCTTTCTTTCTTTCTTTCTTTCTTTCTTTCTTTCTTTCTTTCTTTCTTTCTTTCTTCCTTCCTTCCTTCCTTCCTTCCTTCCTTCCTTCCTTCCTTCCTTCCTTCTTTCCTTCTTTCCTTAGAAATATTGGGGATTGACCCCAGAGCTTATACAGCTAGGCAAGTACATCTATGTGTCCAGTCCTATTTATGAACTCTGTGTCTATTGTATGAACATTTGCGTGTGTGTGTGTGTGTGTGTTCATGTGAGAGGTGCATAGATGTGGAGAACCAGAGGTCAATTCTGGGTATTTTTCTCAACTTGAGCTTTTGGAGTCTTATCTAAAATTATTTTGCCCATTTGAATGTTCTGAGGCATTTCCTGGTTTATTGTAGTTTATTTATTATTCACTACTTAGTTTCAAGCTTTAATGTATATTTCTCATTCATTCACTCTGAGTTGATTTTTGAATATACCTAGAGATAGACTTCTAGTTTCATTCTTATGCATTAATTTTTTTGAGCAATATACTTTTCTAACCACTCACCGAGGAGATTGTTTTCTTAAGCATATGTTTAGCACCTCTGTTGAAGATAATTCATATTTTCTTGACTGGTCTTGTACAAGCTACTTACAGTAAAACACATACATGAACAACTAAGTATATAGGGCATAGCATATGCTCTGTATATTTCACATGGATGTTTTTACATTTGTTTCCCTTATATGACACAATAAGCTTTGAGTTTATTAATGAATATTATTATTTGTGCCAATTATTACTATATTAATCACCTATTAAAGTATTTGTTTTTAAATAGAAAGGAGATAGGGATGTGGGAGAAAATTCCCCTTTACATTAGCATTAGTTTCCAGTTATTAGCCAATGTTTAATTTCTTCTGAGTTTGTCTTACATTTGAGGTGCCAGTTTTCATGTGTATTAAGTGAAGGTCAATATTTAACACATTTAGAGCAAGTGAGTACTGAATGCAAATGAAACTGGTCTATTATGTCTTTAATTAAAAAAAACAAAGCTGTCTATATTAACTTTTAAATTACATTAAGATTTTTTATTTAGAATTTAATTATATCTAAACTGAATTTTTTTGATAGAGGTTAATGAACTTGCAAAGGCTCTAGACAAAATCACCAGTGAGAAAATCAGAATTGATGATCTGAAACATGTTTCCAAAGGCCTGGGATTTGGTATTCCAGATAAAGAATTACAGGATTTGGATGAAAAGGTTTCTATTGATGGTATGTATTTCCTTTTCAGAGTCTTGTATGTATGTATGTATATATATATATATATATATATATATATATATATATATATATATTGGTTTCCAAGACATGGTTTCTTTGTATACCCTTGGCTATCTTGGAGCTAGCTCTGTAGACAAAGATGGCTTGAACTCAGAGATCTCTGCCTGCCTTTGCCTCTCAAGTGCTGAGATTAAAGGTGTATGCCACCACCACCTGGCCAGAGTTATTTATTAAAATTCCACACAAAACTAACTGTATTTCATTTCAGTCATAGACCCATGAAGCCAGGTGATCTGGATCAATTTCAGTGAGTTCAGCAACAGCAGATTTCCCCTTTGGCTGGATGGACTGTTTTTCCTCTGCATTATCCTTATACTGAGCATTCCAGGGAACTATAACCGTCCCTTCTCTTCCCATCTCTTTACCTTTTGAGACTTAAATAACAGGTTTCCACTGGTTAGAAGCTGTGAAGCTGGGCCAACCCCCAACCCCATGGATGTTTTTGTCAAATAAATCCAATTTGATTTCCTTCCCTAGAATTCTCAAAGAGTTAGGTTGGTGATTTTCAACTCCTGCCATTAAAAAGCTTACCCTACTGGGAGTGCCTTGTGGTGCTGTTTTCTCCCTAGGTTCCAAGTATATGACTGATGAAAACCAAGAGACTGTACATGTCCTTTTTCTGATATATATATATATATATATATATATATATATATATATATATATATATATATATATATATTATATAATGTATATGTATTATGTATGTGTATACACACATACACACACACATGCTTTATCTACAATGGCTGAGTTTCATTTTCAGTACTAACTTTCTGGTGGGTAAACAATCCCCATAAGAGTACAATGATTATGTAGCACCTGTAAGGCTATGAGACCAGAAAGTAGAGCATCAGGGCAAGAAGTATTCCAAACAATGGCTGGAGCTGGTGTAGGATTCACAGAAAGACGTAAGAGTCATTCTAGCCATCGTGCCTTTCAGTTGTTCTGAATTGTGTATACCAGAACCAGACCTAGAACCACAAGGGAACAGCTTTGGTTTTAGGAAGGTAAGCAAGCATGCATAACTTGTAACCAGAAGCTGCCCGTTCTACTTCATTTTCAGAGGAGGGAAATGTGGATTTAAAAGAATGGCTGACGAAGCTGAAAGGGACATCATATTTCAGTAAAAGTTCAAGTAAGTGGGAATTCTTTTTAAAAGACAGTTTGAGAAGAATAAGTTTATTTCATTACTTGCATTGGGCAGTTTTCTAATTTTACAAAGCAGCACACATTTCTACAGCAAATGTGCTCTGCCTAAAGAGTCATCAGGGACCCCATCATGAGCTTTTCTTGATTTATGTTTTCTGGAATATCTCTGTGTCACTAATACAAATAAAAAGACCAAAAACAAGTGAATAAGTAAAAAAAAAAATTTAAGAAAGCCTCCCACATTTGGCTTCTTCCAAAACCAAGCCAAACCAAACCAAACCAACCAACCAACCACCACCACCACCAACAACAACAACAAAAACCAAAAACCAAAACTAAACCAAAACAAAACAAAACAAAAAAACATCATGGAATGCCTCAAATCTATCTGGAGAATTCATTTCCTGTCCAAGTTGGGATACAAAATGGATGCCATCAGTTGGCTCTCAGCTGTTTTACTGAAATCCTGAGGAAATAAAGCTATTGCTCCCTCATGAAATTTACTGTTGAAACATATAGGAACATACAGGAAGATACTCAAAGTTACAGAGTTTCTCAAGGCTTTTTCCTCTTCATCCACCATTGCAGTCATGGGACACTGGATGTAATCTGAAATGTATTTTGGTAACTACCTATCCCCATTTTTAAGAATGTCTTTAGAACTTTTAAATTGTCAAATTTTAAACAAATTGAAACCAGGTTATAAATCTACAACTACTTTGGATTCTCTGGGTCTGCTAGGAGAAGCCTGTTTTTTGAGAAGAGTTGAAGTAGCTTAATTATCCCTGTAGTCTTTTCAAACTTGAAACAGAACTACATTTAAGGTTCAATTTGGGTAGCTACAAAAGTAAATTGTTCTTCAGATCCAGTATTTGGAATGTGTTCAAAGTTCACATAGGCAAAATATTTTTTGTTTTCTTTTGTTTTCTTTTCTTTTGTTTTGTTTTAGAAAGGATTTCTCTGGGTAGCCTTGGCTTTCCTGAAACTCTGTAGACAAAGCTGGCCTCAAACTCAGACATCCACCTGCCTCTGCCTCCCAAGTGCTGGGACTAAAGGCGTGGGCCACCACTGCCTTTTTTGATATTTTAATAGACAAAAATATTTTATCCTTGATCCTTTAGAGTGGGGCCAATAAGATTTTATAAATAAATTGTTGATAAACTTCTTATAGAGTTAGTGTTTATAAAATGGTTACAGACTTTAAGGTTTTTTTTTAATCTGAAGATAATTTATGCATGTAATTTCAAAAGTGAATATTACATTTTATTGATATATTAATGTCATCTTACTATTATTTGTGTGATTCTTTTTTGTGTATTGGTACATCAAATAATTCACTTTAAGGAAAATAAAGAATAGTCAAACTATGACTAGTTTTTCCAATTTAAAAAGTTTTAAATTAATTTTATTTGATAATTTATTCGTGTGTATGTATGAATACCTTGCATGTTTGTATGTTAGTTGACAACTTGTGGGAATCAGTTCTCTCCTTCCACCCTGAGGTTCCAGGGGATTGAATTCAGGTCATCAGACTTGGTAGCAAGTGTGTTTACCCCCTGGGCCATCTTGATGTCAGGCTTGGTAGCAAGTGTGTTTACCCACTGGGTCATCTTGCTGGCTACCAATTTTCTAATTTTGACTTTTGGATAACTTCAGAATATCTGGAAGAATGTAAGCAGATATTCTAAGGTTACTATTTACATTTAATTTTTTCTTTGATGTTTTTAAAATTGGGATATAAAATAATATACTTCATTAATGGAATTTTCGCAAATGCTGAGTTCTTATTGCTCCTCCTTCATCCCCCTCTCCAGTTTCCTGTACCTCCCTTTTGCTGACACCCTCTTCTTCTCCAACATCTCCTTATCTATGTTCATGGCCCAGTTATTCTATTACCCTTACCTTTCTCCCAACTCCTTTCTTTAAACCCCGCTCATGGTCCCTTTCTTTTTCCATGATTCATATACCAACATGCCGTGTGTGTGTGTGTGTGTGTGTGTGTGTGTGTGTGTGTGTGCATATTAAATTATTAACTCTCAATTTAAATATCTACAATGACTTTGTTTCATAGTGGCTACATTTTTGACTATAAAATTAATTACTTTGGTCTTTAAACTTGACATCACAATAACTGTATTTGGGTGAAGAATAGTCTTTCCCACACTGTTTTCCTTTCTTCATAAGTCAAGGAAAATTTCACAGTGTCCTTGTAATTAAGGGGGTAGTTTAAATTATCTGATGTTACATGTAAAGCACTTCTCATAGCTTAGCAAGCTCTGAGTGCAATAAGTGATAGAGGTGTTTGTTATTATATTTCAAATGTTTTTCTATTTTCCTACATTGTGTATTTTATTTTCACATAGAAATACAAACTCCCTTGAAAACTCTGGCCTCCATTAGGAAAAATGAGACAAATCATGATGATCTACCTATCATTTTGAACAGTATGGGGCTTGCATTACCCCAAAAGATAATTGAGGCAGCACTAAAGAACATGGCCCAGAGAGGTGAGTATTTAATGTTTCTAATTACCTTTACCTCAGTAACATGAGTCGTCTTGAACTTTTTGTGTCTGTGGAGGTGCATTTGCTTCATGAATTATCTCGAGCTTTCTTTGACCTACCACCTAATGAGATTCTGGACACTGTTATCCAAGGTCCAATTCTATTCTTAGCAACGCCTTGCAAAGAAGGGCACACAGCGCTAGTGTGTGTGTGTGTGTGTGTGTGTGTGTGTGTGTGTGTGCATGTGTGTTTGCATGTGCATGTGTGCATGTGTGTGTCAGAATGATACTGTGAGTCTGCCTGACTTGTTATATCTCCGCATTTCAAAACCAAGCCTACAAAGTGCTTTCCAATAGAGCAATCACTCTCGTTGCTTGTATACATTATCGTATCACTGACTTCCCCCATGTTCCCTGACATTTTCTTTTTCAGAGGATGGGAAACTGAACTTAGAAGAGTTTCTGACCCAATTGATCAAGGTGCAGCTTTCATCTCTCCCTGGAAGTAAGGTTTCTCTTTTTTTTTAGTTGAATAGAGATAGAAAATGACATGGTAAGCCCCTTTCCAGATGACTGTAAACTCAATTTCTCATGCCTTTGTGACACACACTTAATCTTTAGCACAACTGAAGAAGACCGCAGTACCAGGGAAATGTTAGTTTCTTTCTAGTCTAGACACCAGAGTTTTGATGCCTATATTGTTTCATTAAGGGCATTAGTTAAAAAGAATGAACCATCACCTAGAATTAATTTACTTGGTTGCCATCAAACCCCACTTAGGAGACATAGTAGCATATAATAAGTCATTAGTTCTTAACATAACTAACAACCAAGAGGAAAATTTTGTTGTTGATATTAAGAGAATTTCTTTGTTTAGATTTTGCTATTTTAACTTTGATTTTTGTGTCTGAGCCTCTTTTTTTTCTTTCTTTCTGTTTTTCCTTGTAACTAAACTTAGCCTGCTAAAATTTTGACAGTACTATACAGTGTGTTGTATAGTACTGTCAAAATTGTATAGTATACAGGATTTTATTTTAGATTTTTAGTGTTTGTGTTTCAGCTTTCTGAGTTTTTGGATGCACTCTCATTTCCAATATCTACAGTACTGAAAACAATAGTGGGATGGATAAGTCTATCATTAAGCTGAAATTATATCCCCTTCCTTCATGTCATAGGGGCTTACAGTCTAGCTATTGCTTATTGTTTTGGGTAAACATAACTGTACAAATTTGACAAATCAAAAATCATTATGGAGAAAAGGGTTTATTTATTTATTTATTTATTTATTTATAGAAATACCTCCTTTGGGGGAATTTCTTTTTCTTTTTATTAGATATTTTCTTTATTTACATTTCAAATATTATCTCCTTTCCTGGTTTTCCCTCTGAAAACCCCCTCCCTATCCCCTCTATGGGTACTGGTTAGTTCATACTGTTGTTCCTCCTATGGGGCTGCAAAACCCTTCAGCTCCTTGGGTCCTTTCTCTAGCTCCTTCATTGAGGACTCTGTGCTCAGTCTAATGAAGCTGTGAGCATCCACTTCTGTATTAGTCAGGCACTGGCAGAGCCTCTCAGGAGACAGCTATATCAGGCTCCTGTCAGCAAGCACTTGTTGGCATCCACAACAGTGTCTGGGTTTGGTGGTTGTTTATGGGATGGATCCCCAGGTGGGGTAGTCTCTGGATGGTCATGCCTTCAGTCTCTGCTCCACACTTTGTCTCTGTAACTCCTGCCGTGGGTATTTTTGTTTTCCCCTTCTAAGAAGGATCGAAGTATCCACACTTTGGTCTTCCTTCTTCTTGAGTTTCATGTGGTTTTTGAATTGTTTCATGTGGTTTTTGAATTGTATCTTGGGTATTCCAAGCTTCTGGGCTAATATCCACTTATCATGTGTATTCTTTTGTGTTTGGATTACTTTGGGGTGAATTTCTTAGTAATATTCTCTGTCTATTTTATTTTGTATTTGTGTGTGTGTGTGTACATACATGCATGCACACATACACAAAGCCATCTGTGGAGGCTATAAGAGTATGTCAAACCCCTTGGAACTGGAGTTTCAGGTGGTTTGAAGCTGCCTGAAACGGGTGCTAGAAACTGAACTTTGGTCTTCTGCAAGAACAGAGAGGTCTCTTTATCACTCAGTCATATCTCCAGCCACCTACCCCATCCCTGCAAAATAAACAATTACCATATCTCCTGAAAATAGTATCCATCATGCAATTAGTAGTAAATAAAAAAACGTCCTGAAGCTTAACAGAGAAAACTTTTTGTTTCTTTTTACAGATAATAAATAGCTTGAGGTAAAACTTTTGCCTTAGCTACTAGGAGCTGCAGCTCTAAACTTAATGTGTAACTACTTTTTAAAAATGCATTTATTTGATTTGTTTTATTTACTATCTTTGTACTACATTTTATTTCTATTTCTACATTAAATGCACTGAGTTTTCAGTGAATGATTGTTCAAATTACTATAGCTAATGGATGTTGATGTCCCAAGAATGTGTATTTTCACACACATTCTTGGGACATTTCTTTTTCTAATAATTTCCCTGTTGATCCAGGGATTGTTTGGAAGTGTCACTTGATTCCCTAATTTTAAATTTTAATTTATTGTTATTTTTAATTCCATCATAGAGAACATATGATACATAAATTATTTCAATAGCCAATTTACTGGTATCTGCTTCATGGTGCAGAATATGTTTTTTTTTTTCCTGTGTGCACTTAAAATCAGTGTGTGTGTTTCAGACAGAGAGCATGGCTGACAGTTTTCTCAGCTCTTCTCTGTCTGTCATTTTCTGAGAGGGAAGCACTAAAATCCCCATCACGATCATTGCGTTTTCTGTGCGACTCTTGAACGTCACTGATCTCCTTCAATGCTTCGTGCCTTCACTGTTTGCGTGCCCCCTCATGGTGACCCTGTCTTTCTAATGAGAAAGTTGCATTTACCATTTTGAAAAAAAAAATTACTTCCCTGCCCCACAGCTGCCGAAAACCTAGCTCGCTGCAGTGTAGTTATAACCCTTTTCACACTGGAATTGAATATGATAGGAAGATAGTCCTTGATTTTCTACGTTCTCATAGCTTTTCTTTTTATCGTCTCCTAGGAGATAGGGCTGATGATGGCAAACTAGATACTTTTCTAAGTAGCGCGACAGCCATGATGTCAGTTAGTAAACATTGTGAAAATCTGAAGGTACATAGTAGACATGGTTCAAGTGGCTCATGTTCTGAGAAGTCCTTTTATCCATAAAAACCCCTTTGCTATCAAAATTACATAAAAAGAGCCATCAAGAGCTCAAGAGGGCAGAGGAAATCATCAAACATGACTAGGTTAAACAGTTGAGTCTGCCAGACTTCCCTGAAACCTCTCCTTGCCTACTTGAGAAAGCCCTCAGATGCATGACGAGAACCCATAGACACAGCACCTAATCAGGGCAAAATTCAAATTAGAAAAACAAAGTAGAATTTATTTTATTAACTTCATCTAAACGGAAAGCTTCCAGCATATGCTGTTTGAACACCAGAGCTTTCTGAAGCCTTAATGCCAGGAGCAGTAGGTTTATAGAGATGCCAGTCTGTTCTCAGCTGTGAGGCAGGTGCTGAGCTGGGACTGTTCCTTGGTTTCCTGATCTGAGGTGCAATCCAGGGTCACTCATTGTATTTACTTATGGATCTCTCTTGAGTTTCCTTTGATTCTGTTTCTGTGGACTTTGATGACCCTAACAGGGAACAAAGTACCTATTCTGACCCTCACTTGGGTTTGTTAATTCCCTCATGAGAAGTTGAATCATGTCCTTTTGACAGGAGTATATCAGTAATGATGCCATATCCTCTTTGTTCATTGTATTAAGAAATGCATGACACTAGGCCTTCCCTTTATTCATGGTCACTTTGTTCTTATATTTAGGTGATACTCTTATATTTCATGCTTATGTATGCTCTTTGTTCTTTATAGAGATTGAGAAAACCTGGCAGAGTATTTGAAAGCAGTTAAATATCTTAATTATCATCAAACTTTCATGTACTGTGTTTAGTCTTTTTATAATGTAGATTTGAATCTATTTTACAACTGTGATAGCCAATGTTAATTTTCTTTTCTTTTTTTTTTTTTTTTTTTTGGTTTTTCAAGACAGGGTTTCTCTGTATAGCCCTGGCTGTCCTGGAACTCACTCTGTAGACCAGGCTGGCCTCGAACTCAGAAATCCGCCTGCCTCTGCTGGGATTAAAGGCATGCGCCATCACGCCCGGCTCCAATGTTAATTTTCTAACCCCATCATTCATTTTGCAATTGTTAAATGAATTCTAAAGAAAGATAGTTTTTTCTTTGTTTTTATATTGTCTGTTTAATGTAAAAAATTTCTTCTTCATTTATTCATTTATATTATTCTATTTATTCTTCTTAGTATGAACTCTTTGCCATGGACTACTCATTCTTATTTTAACTCTTGACATTTATTTATTTGTGTGTGTGTGTGTGTGTGTGTGTGTGTATGTGTGTGTATTTGTGTGTGTGTGTGT
Organism: Mus minutoides; assembly: GCA_902729485.2. Taxonomy (NCBI): domain Eukaryota; kingdom Metazoa; phylum Chordata; class Mammalia; order Rodentia; family Muridae; genus Mus; species Mus minutoides. The sequence continues at coordinate 91,071 of LR753337.1, read as the reverse complement.
GTGATGGCACACCTGTAGAAGTCAGAGCAAAATTTATAGAAGTTGATTCTCGCCTTTCACTGTGAGCACTGAGGTTCCAACTTAGGTCATCACGTATCTTTACCAGCTGAACAATCTCATTCCTCTGTTTTACTTTTATACAGAATGCCTTTTGCATTTCATTTTTAAAATATTTTTGTTGTTGTTGTTGTTGGGTTGTTGTCATTGTCTTGCTATTGTTCCAAGGCAGGGTTTCTCTGTGCAGTCCTGGCTGACCTGGAACTCACTCTGTAGATGAGGCTGATCTTAAGCTCAGAGAACTACCTGCCTCTGCCTTCCAGGTTTTTAACTGAACTAGAATTACATCACCTCTCCACTTTCAGCCTTCTTGCTCCTCCTAGTTACCCCTCCCCCAGCTGCTCTCCTGCCTGCCCCCTTTTTGGTTATAGCTGGTTGCCTCTTTTTCTTTTATTACATTTGTTAAGTGTGTGTGTGTGTGTGTGTGTGTGTGTGTGTGTGTGTGTGTGTGTGTGTGTGTGTGTGTGAGTGTGTGTGTGAGTGTGTGTGTGTGTGTGTGTGTGAGTGAGTGTGTGTAAGTCCTTTTTTGTTGTTTGAGTGTATATGATTTCAAGGTGGATCACTTTCACTGGACAGTTAGTGGGCTCATCCCTGGAAGAGGCCAATTCTTCCAACAGTCAAAAGTACCTGCAATTCTATGTCTAGAGATGCGAGCCTGTGAAATGTTACCTCCTCCATGTTAACATGTTCATTGACATTACATACATTTGTTTTATTGTGAACAATATTCCATGTTAGAACTAAAAATATAATGAGTAAGCTCTAAAGAGGATTCTGAGTTAGTAAGGTTGTGTGTTAGAACACTCATTCAGTTTGGTGCCTCTGTAAGAAATGAATTGGAAAATAGACTGGAGACAGTCTTCAGATGGAGTTAGGGAGAAAAGTGGAATTAGTCTCTCTCTCTTTGTTCTTCCATGAACTTTTTTTCTATGGGAATTGGAGGCTAGGGAAATAATGTTTTACCTCAAGCAACAGCCAGTGTATTGTTACATAAGTGGGCCTGCAGCCTTGCCCTGAGCTTGACTTGCCAGCTGCTTTTGGGCTTTTGACTTTCCTCTCGCTAACCTTTGTTCCCTTCACTGTGTCAGAACAGGAGCTGTGTTTCCCTGCATGTGATTCTAGGGCTGTGGGACTGTCTTGACACTTTCCTCAGACAACAGTACATCTTTGTTACACTTCTTCCCTTGATTTCTCAAGAAAGTTTGTATGGTGGTACCTCTTAGTGTTCCTAATAGACTAGAAGTCATAGGCCAAATTTTCTTAGTATACAGATATTCAGAGTGTTAGCTCACTCAAATTGATTACTTGACATCTTTTTGCCAGATAATAAAAGAAATGCACAATGCTCCATTTTCTTGTACTTTTCACTCTATGTTTTTTCTTATGTCTTCTTGATGAGAGATACTGAGAAACTTGCATGCTTATTTTGGGGGTATATTTATGCATTAGAGAAATGCGTGACTGATTCATTATCTCTAAGAAACAAAATATTTTTAAAATATTATATTTATTATAATAAGTCCAATCACAGACACACACGCCCAAGGCACGACTTTAGCGTGAGGCATTACACCATATATCTGGTGAGTTACATGCACTGCTTCTATTGCACATGACTGAGACTGGGACAAACAAGCAAAGGTCACGGGGCTTGGCATAGAACCAGGGCGCCATCTTGGCCCATGCAGCTGTGCCTGCTTCCCACATGTCCCCCTTTTCTTTTAAAAAATGCTTCAGGACCGCATCTGTCTTAGGTTGTCCAAATTGGAACACCCTCCTTACCTGTCATCAAAGCATGCACAGCTGCATGGCACATACTTCTGTCTTAGGTTGGTAGGGCTTCCATCAGAATCTTACCTGTCTCTGATTAATGGTCCAGCATACTGAGCCTAATCTGAGGTGAGCCTCTAGTCTCTATAGCTGCCATTGCTTGTATCAGCACATGTTGGTCTGCCCTAGCTTGCCTTTGCATATGCACCATCCACCAAATCATTCCTCCACACACACCAATCAAAAGGAATGCCTAGAACGCCATCCCACTCCAGTTCTTAAGTATGTTGGAGGTTCCACAAGCCATCTCTAACCACTGCTGCACGGTGGCAACGACGACTCGGGAATTATTCACGGTGGTGATTGATGTTCTTAAATCTTACATCTTCTTGCCAAAATCATGATTCCAATTCCCCAGCAGCATCTTTCCAAGCTCTCAAGACAAATTGGCTGCAAAACAAACTGAATCCAGGGACTAGAGGGGTAATGATTATCAACATCACCTGTCATACTTGTACACACCACAGCCCATTTGTCATTAGTAGCAGCTGGTTGTTTACCAAAAGCTCCTACACTTATTTTCAGAACCCTTGCTATGCTATAGTTTCAGGAGCTTTGACTGAGCACATTTTACTTTTGTTTTTGATGCAGCAGACCCCATCTTGGGTAATTCCCTTTTTAATCTGCTTCGTTCTTTACTGGGAGCCTAACTTTGTCCCTTATCCTGGGAACCTAAATAGATCTATTTCCCTGCTACTTACTGTGGACCTTACCCTTCTGTTTTATTTGTGCTGCTTCTCGCGTCCCCTTACTTCTGATGGCAAGGGCTCCTGCAAGGACTCCTGCTTCTGCTTCTCCGGCTGCTCTCAGCCCAGATACAGCTACAACTTCAGATTCCCCGGTTTCTGTCAGACCCTTTCTTCTCTGGACTGTGCCTGTGGCCTCTTCACTAGGGGTCTGGTGTGGCCAGCTCCTCGCCTGCCTGTGCTTCTGATACTTCGAAGGTCGCTCTTCCCCATATAGGCCACTAAATACCACAACCCACGTCTCCAACCAGCAGAGACAATGGAAAGAAAGACACGAATACCAAGGCAGGTCTCACGCAGCTTCCACAGCTTCCTTACACTTTATTCTGGGACTGCCCACAATTTATCCCCTTTTGTTCACTCACATCACCTCACACCACATTAAGGAGTCCAATCACAGACACACACGCCCAAGGTACAACTTTAGCATGCAGGCAAGTCTCTAATGGATAGGCTGATAGAATGGTATCATGAGGCATTACAACATATATCTGGCGAGTTACATGTGCTGCTTCTATTGCACATGACTGAGACTGGGACAAACAAGTGAAGGTCACAGGGCTTGGCATAGAGCCAGGGCACCATCTTGGCCCATGCGGCTGCGCCTGCTTCCCACAATTTGTTAATGATTTTGGGGAGACTCCTTATGCTTCTATTTATTTGGAATTGAATAAAGTCATATTTTGAGTTACTTTATATGTTTCAGTATTGCCATGATTAATACTCATGATTTTACTAAGGTTGACAGACTATTTACATTTTGGATCTAATTTCTTATTTTATAGTTGCTAATAAAGTGAGATAAACAGGGATAAGATATAGAAAGGAATCTTATGGAAAAATGAAGAGTTTGTTAATTAATTAATAAATTAATTAAGTAGCTGCCTAATATCTAGCCAGTGTTAGATATAATGTGCTATGGGTAAGAGATATGGAGGAGTAAAATTTAATTAAAATGTTTTAGTAGCTTTATTCATTTCATTTTATGTGTGAATGTTTTACCTGCATGTATGTATGGACACCACACATGTGCTTGGTGCCCTGAAGATTAAAAGGGGTCACTGAATCCCCTGAAAACTAAAGTTATAGATGCCTATAAACCAGTGTGTGGGAGTTGGGACTTGAACCTGGGTCCTCTGCAAGAGCAAGTGTTTTTCACCACTAAACCATCTTTCCAGCTCCAAAATTAAAAATTTAAACTAATAATACTTTGACAATATTCTTTTAATATATTTTAAATAATATATGTGCTTTGGCAAAAAATAGAAACAATACAGTAATTTAAAGTACCCATTTTGTTTCTTGAACTCTAGTTTGTAATGATTGGCTTCACATGGAAACTTGTTGCTGCTGCTTATTGATTAGACTTTTCATGTCTATTGGCTGCTCTATGTCTGATAAAAATAGTGGTGCTATGTTATTGTTTTCTTTAATTCTAAGAAAATTTAACACATAACTATAAATAAATTTTAAACAACTTAGACTTCTAGAACACAAGGAAGCACAGGAGATCCTCCTACTCGGAAGACTCATTTATAGTAATATTTGCAATCCAAAACATCGCTGTAGGACTGGAGATGCAACTCAGTTGGGGAATATTGCCCTAGCATGCACAGAGCCCTAAGTTACAGTCCTAGCACCATAGAGCAGGCATATTAGACTATTATATAACTAAGATATTATATTGAATTAAAAGGTTTTTATTTTAGTATTTTCACAAATGTGGGAGTTGAACTCAGGACCTTGCGCATGCTAAGCAAGTTCTCTGCCACTGAGCTATATCTCCAGTCATTCATTTAACTATGATTTGTGTTGGAGAGTGTAACAGAGACCCAGGGATGGTTTTCTTATATTTCAAAGAGTATGTAGTACTTACATAGACATCCTACTTTTACCTGAGTTCCTATTTTCATTAATTCTCTCAGGCCATGTTACCTTAGAAGAAAAGATTGATGCCAGTAATGTGGATGGCATTTTGAAAAGCATGAACGTAACGCTCACAGACGAGGAGAAGGAGGCTCTCTCTGGACATCTGCCAGTGCCTGGTGAGGCTCCAAAACATCTCATAGTAGTTAACACTACTGGGTTTGTTTGTTCTGAGGTCTCCCTGTGGGAGTTTCTAATACTAATTTGAAGCATCTAAGCTAGCTCCTTTTCAAAAGCAGTCATTACACAATCAAGAAAGTCTTGCTTCTTATTGTTTGATAGGGTGAGAGGATGGGAGTGACTGGTTCATTCTACTGCCAGGTTAATTCTCCCTAAAGCACAGCTCTTCCAAGGTTACCCTGCTCTTCAAAAAAGCCTCCAATGGTTATCAGCGTTTATCTTAAGGTCTTTGATTTGTTTTGAACTAATGTTTGTGTAGGGTGAGAGATGGGGAACATTTTTCTACATGTGGATATCCAGTTTCTCCTGCATCAGTTGCTACTTGATAAAGAGGGCGTAGGTTTTTCAGTGTATGTTGTTGGTATCATTGTCAAGAATGAAGTATCTAAAGCCGCTCCAGGTTTTTTTTTTTTTTTTCTCTGTTTGCCCACATATCTGGATTTTTGCCAGTATCATGCTATTTTGGTTAAATATAGTTTGTGGTATAGTTTAAAGTCAGGAATTAAGATACCTCCAGCACTGTTCTTTTTGCTCAGGATTATTTTTGACTATCTGGAGTCTTTTGTGTTTGCATACAAATTTTAAAATTATTTTTTCCATTTCTGTAAAGAATGTCACTGAATTTTTTTTTCATTCTGATAACTTTGAGTCTGTAGATTGCTATTGTTTATATGGCCAATTTTACACAATTCTGTTATTCTGTCAGTATGCTCTCACAGTTATTCTTCAAGTTCCCACAACAGCTCAGTAAGCTTTGAACATGTAATGGCTTTCCCAATGTCCTTCCACAGTCCTCCCCTAACAACAGCTGTCAGGTCTGTCACAGTAGTAAGCCACTCTCGGGTAACAATTTCTGTCTTAGTTAGGGTTTCTATCACTATGAGAAAACACCAAAACAAGAAGCACAGAGTGGTAGAGTGGTTTATTTCTGCTTACACCTTCTGGGTCATATTCCATGACTGAGAGAAGTAAGGGCAGGAAGTCAAGTCAGAAACCTGGAGGCAGGAATAGAAGCAGAAACCATTGAGGAGTGCTGCTTTTCATGGCTTGGTTGGCCAGATTTCTTATACAGCTCAAGATGGCCTGCTTAGGGTTGGCACGACCTACAGTAGAATGTGCTAGGCTCCCCCACACCATCATTAATCAAGAAAATGCTCAACAGATGTGCCTATAGGCCAATCTTACAGATAATTTCCTCAGTCAAAAATCCCTCTTTCCAAATGACCCTAGCTTGTGTTAGGCTGACATAAACTAACAAATACACTGTATAATTCAGATTTCTTTCTACATAGATAATTATCAGGACAATATAGAAGCCAAAGGTTAATATTAGTTGATACTGTCATAACCTCTAAATTTGCAAATGAAAGTCATGTCATATCCCCATAACTTATTTTTATAGACCTCCAAATGTGAAAAACAGAAACAGACCACTGTTTTTTTCCCTCTCCCTATATTCAGGAGTACATTTTTAACTGTTCTCTGTGAAAAGCTCTTCTTCATAGCTCTGCAGTTCTTTATGGCTCTGTAAACTCCCAAAGTCAGGTATTACATCTAAAGACTAGATTACAAACTTAACATGTTAGATTGCACATTTAAATGTGATGTCATAATCAGCATCCTTATATCCGGACATTAAATAGGGAAAATATGTGTATTATTCTTCTTCTTTACATGAGAACAATAAGCATAGAATCTGACTCTCTTACTGCCAAAAATATTCAAGTCAGTGGTTGTCATTTTTTTTTTTTGAGGATATACCATGTGCTAGGCATGGGCTTCAGCACATCTTTGCTTTTCAGCCCTGTGACAGGTGCTGTTGGGTTCTCTGTTTTAGAAATGGGGAAACAGAGCTATAAGAGATGGGGAAATATGTGAATTTATGTGAACTATATGAAAGCATGTGAATTTACTTCATAGGTGATGAAGGCATAGACATGGAAACATTGATCAGTGCTGTTAAAATGCTCAAAGGTAAGTACATCATCATATGAACCACATGAGACCACGTGAGACCACATGAGACCCATAAGAGCGCTGTGCTCATTCTTTATTACTTTAATTTTTTTATTTAGTGGACTGGATTCTTTTAAAGTATATGTTAGTTACTCAAACATGTATGGGACATACGTTGATCAGAACCATCACCTATTTAGCCCTATTGTGTCTCCTTTTTCTTAATTCTCTTTTATTCCCTACAAGCCCTCCTTTTCCTTTTATGTCCTGTTCCTGTTTTTAAGCTTTATAAAGTCCACATATGAGAGTGTTTTGAGTATATCTTATTTTGTTTAACTTGGTGATCTTTAGTTTTCCCCCATTTTACTTCAAATGAAAAAAAATCTGTCTTTTTTATTGCTAATAAAACTTAATGACTGAATAAAACTCTGCTGTGCATATCAGCCACATTTTTCTATATATTAAAACAGTGATGGACATTTGCTGGTTTGTAACCTGGCTATTGTGAGTGGCTACAAAAAACATAGTACCTAACTATAGCTGACCTTAATACTTTTGGGTATATACTTAGAAATATAAAACTGGATCATATGAAGACTTTTGTGTTTTTTTTCCTCCAAAGAAATGCCATAGTGAGTTCCATAGTGGTTAGAATAATTTACATCCGCACAATGGGTATATAACTTCCTTCCCCCTAGTTCCTTGCCACAATTATTATTTTAATATTGTTTAAAAATAATTTAGTTCTTTATTAAATTATGTTTACTACCTATTGAAGTGACTGAAAACTAAGATGGAGAGATGTCTCAATGACTGCAAGCATTATTTGGTCTTCCAGAGGACTCAAGTTTGGTTCTTTTTTTGTTTGTTTTTTGTTTTTCAAGAGAGGGTTTATCTGTGTAGTCCTGGCTGTCCTGGAACTCACTCTGTAGACCAGGCTGGCTTCAAACTCAGAAATCCACCTGCCTCTGCTTCCCAAGGGCTGGGATTAAAGGTGTGCACCAACGCTGCTTGACTCAAGTTTGGTTCTTAACACCTACAGGCAGCTCACAAATATTTGTAACTCCAGTCCCAGGAGGTCTGATGACCTCCTCTGGGCTTTGTGGGCACTGGATACATATTATGCAGAGTCATACATGTAAGCAAAATACCCATATGCCTAAAAAACCTAGAAAAGTAAATGACAGAGACAGCCCAGTGATTAAGAGCACTTAATACTCTTCCAGAGATCCTGAGTTCACTTCCCAGCAACCACATTGTGGCTCACAACCATCTGTAATGGGATCTGATGCCCTCTTCTGGTGTGTCTGAAGACAGCTACAGTGTACTCATATACATAAAATAAATAAATAAATAAATAGATCTTAAAAAATAGTAATCGGCCTTTTTAAAAGTTAAAAAGGAAAAGAAGTCATCTATTTTGCACCCACCTCATATGACTTTCCTACAGAAAACTGCTTTTAAAAGTACCCGGTCTTAGTTCTTTCCTATTCAAGCCTATAGGTTTAAGTGATATACTTACAGTGCTGTTCATAGTTACAGTAGTAACTGCCAAGCTTCTTGATATCTCACCCTTTTATATTCTTAGGAATTATTAAAGTTCCTAAAGACCTCTCTTCACCTAGGCTTTACCTATTAATATTTACTAAATTAGAATTAGAAAAAATAAAAATATTTACATAATTTGTTAAAAAGAATAATCCCAAAATAATTACCTTTGCACATAAATTGTATGCTTTTTATAAATACTTTAAAAAATTTAGTGAGTACAAGTGTTCTACAGTTTTGTCAATATCTTATTGTATTGCAATATCTTCTTGATTTTGATAGGGTAGCATATATTCCGATGAAATATATGACAAAAAGATGTGGCCTGACTGGTGGGAATGTAAATGAGTCCAGTCGCTGTAGAAAGGTATGGACATATGGAAGAACAAGTTAGCAGTAAGCCTTCCATGTGATCCATGACTGAGTTTGTAAACAAAAGCAAGCATCCCGTAAGCATGCCTGTGTACCATGTTTATTGGGGCACTAACCACAGTCACCAAATTATGGAATCTGCTCTCAGTGGCTGAGTAGATACAACATGGTATTTTCTCATACTAAGGCTTTATTAAGCTGTACAATTAAACAATAATGTGTTGTTTTCAGGAAAATGGATGGAATTTGAGGTCATCATGTGAGTGACATAAGCCAGTGTCAAAGTCAGGGGCCCCCTAAGCTTCTCTGACAGTCACTGGGATCCTGGGGGATAGGGTTGGAAGCCATTTAAATTCTGTCTAGGGGATTGGGGAAGGGGAAATACAAGAGGACTTACCAGCATTGCCACACGTTAGGTTACTTTTGAGAATATTTTAATAGGAATAAAAAAACCTCACATTTTATGTGTTCATCTTATTCTAGCATTTTTTAAAAAGATTATTGAATGATAGAATGAAGGTTTACATTGTTAATGTGATCTAAAATATAAAATATCCACAGAAAACTCAATGTGTGGAATATTTTAATAGTATCCATATGAATTATTGTCTGTGTTACTATATAGTACTGAGTTTTTCCTGTTCTTAATCATTTACCATGATCCACTAGAGAACAGTTATGAAGAACAGTTTCTACTTTGACTATTCTGCTGAGCAATTCTCAACTTTTTATTCTGTACAACAGTAAGACTTTGTATTTTCATAATTAGAAACCATTATAAAATTACCTCTTATATGATTCACTTTTCTGTATCCTCAAAGAAAAAATTGATGTTGCTAATCTGTCTAACTTCCTGGGTGATATGGGTGTCGAGCTTTCAGAAGAGGAACAAAGAGGCCTCCTTAATCATCTCCCAGTCAGTGGTGAGCACTTCAATTATTTTAATGCCTTTCAGATATGACTTTCAGAGTTAATTTTAAGGAATGCTGACATTGAACAATTACATTTAATATGTGTTTCATTTATCATTTAGTTACTTGAAAGTATACAGAACTATCTGGTACTAAAGGAGGGAATGTGTTTGCATGTGTTTATTATTTGGACATTTAAATAAATGATAAGATTGTTAAGCATAATGTAGTTGGACCCTAATACTACAAACTAACACAGAAACACCATTGAGGTCATTAGGAAGCCTAATGTAGTAGGGGGAAAAAGGACAGGAAAGGGCGTGGAGACAGGCAAGCGAGAGGGAAACAAGTGGAGATGGGATTTAAGACACTTTAAAGCTTAGGTTAAATAGTCACAGTCGTAAAGGAAACATAACACATGCTGTAGAGCAGTCTAATGATTTTACAGTTATTTAAAGAGTAAAATGTCACACAGTCTAAAATAAATATTAGTTATCCATACTCCGTCATGTCGAACTAGCATTGTCAAAGTAAATGTGTAAAAGCAGTAGGTCTAGCTGGAGCGAGTGGGGCCCACCGGAGCAAGCGGGGCCAACTGGAGCGAGTGGGGCTGGCCCTGAGCGAGCGAGCGAGCGGGGCCAAACGGGGGCGGCCAGAGTGAGTGAGCTGAACGGGGGCGGCTGGAGCGAGCAGGGCCAGCTGCAGCAAGCAGGTCGGCCGGAGTGAGCAGGCTGACCAGAGTGGGCAGGGTCGACTGGAACGAGGAGAAAGAAAAAAAAAAGAAGTAGGTCTAATTCTTGTGATTAATTTTTAAATTTTTTTCCTGAGAAAATAGTTTATTCAACTGTAAATCAGAATTTTTATTTAAAAAATTTAAACATTAAACCCCTTGCTTTTGTATCAAAAAATAATTTTAAACATTACCTTTCTTTTCTTTTATTTTCTTATTGGATATTTTCTTTATTTACATTTCAAATGTTATTCTTTTCCTCTTTTCCCCAACTCCTGGAAACCCCCTATCCCATCCTCCCTCCCCCTGCTTCTATGATGGTGTTCCTCTACTTACCCACCCACTCCCACCTCCCCACCCTTGATTCCTCTACTACACTGGGGCATCTATCAAGCCTTTATTAGGACCAAGGACCTCTCCTCCCATTGATGCTCGACAAGGCCATCCTCTGCTACATATGCAGCTGGAGCCATGTGTACTCCTTGGTTGATGGCTCAGTCCCTGGCAGCGCTGGGGGGTGGGGTCTGGTTGGTTGATATTGAGGTTCTTCCTATGAGGTTGCAAACTCCTTAAAGTCCTTCAGTCCTTTCTCTAACTCTTCTATTGGGGGCCCTGCACTCAGTCCAATGGTTGGCTGTGAGCATCTGCTTCTGTATTTGTAAGGCTCTGGCAGGGCCTCTCAGAAGACCCTATCTCAGGCTTCCACAATAGTCTCTGGGTTTGGTATCTGTATATGGGATGACTCCCAAGGTGGGAAAGCCTCTGGATGGCCTTTTCTTCAGTCTCTGCTCTACATTCTATCTACATAGTTACTTCTGTGAATATTTTGTTTTTCTTTTAAGAAGGACCAAAGCACCCACACTTTGGTCTTCCTTCTTCTTGAGTGTCAAGTCGTCTGTGAATTGTATCTTGAGTATTTGGAGCTTTTGGGCTAATATCTACTTATCAGTGAGTGCATGCCATGTGTGTTCTTTTGTGAATGGATTTACTTCACTCAGGATAATATTTTCTAGTTCCATATATTTGCCTAAGAATTTTGTGAATTCATCACTTTTAATAGCTGAGTAGTACTCCATTGTGTAAATGTATCACATTTTCTGTATCCATTTCCCTGTTGAGGGACATCTGGGTTCTTTCCAGCTTCTGGTTATTATAAATAAGGTTGCTAAGAACATAGTGGAGCATGTGTCCTTACTACATGTTGGAACATCTTCTAGGCATATGCCCAGGAGTGGTATTACTGGGTCCTTAGGTAGTACTATGTCCAATTTTCTGAGGAACCACCAAACTGATTTCCAGAGTGTTTGTACCAGCTTGCAATCCCACCAGCAATGGAGAAGTAAGTGTTCCTTTTTCTCCACAACCTCACTAGTATCTGCTGTCACCTGAGTTTTTGATCTTAGCCATTCTGACTGGTGTGAGGTGGAATCTCAGGGTTGTTTTGATATGCATTTTCCTGATGACTATAGATGTTGAACATTTCTTTAGGTGCTTCTTGGCCATTCGGTATTCCTCAGTTAAAAATTCTTTGTTTAGCTCTATACCCCATTTTTGAAAATAGGGTTATTTGGTCCCCTGGAGTCTAACTTCTTGTTCTTTGTATATATTGGCTAGAAGCCCTCTATCAGATGTAGGTTTGGTAAATCATTTTCCCAATTTGTTGGTTGCTGTTTTGTCCTATTGACAGTTTCCTTTGCCTTACAGAAGCTTTGCAATTTTATGAGGTCCCATTTGTCAATTCTAGATCTTAGAGCAAAATCTATTGGTGTTCTGTTCAGGAAAATTTTCCCTGTGTCCATGTGCTCGAGGATCTTCCCCACTTTTTTGTCTGTTAATTTCAGTGTATCTGGTTTTATGTGGAGGTCCTTGATCCACTTGGACTTGAGTTTTGTACAAGGAGATAAGAATGGGTCAATTTGTATTCTTCTACATACTAACTGGCTTTTGAGCCATCACCATTTGTTGAAAATGCTGTAGTTTTTCCACTGGATGGTTATAGCTCCTTTGTCAAAGATCAAGTGACTATAGGTGTGTGGGTTCATTTCTGGGTCTTCAATTCTATTTCAATGGTCTATATGCCTGTCTCTGTACCAATACCATGCAGTTTTTTTTTTTTTAATCACAATTGCTCTGTAGTACAGCTTGAGGTCATGGATGGTGATTCCACCAGAAGCTCTTTTATTGTTGAGCATAGTTTTTGCTATCCTAAGTGTTCTGTTATTCCAGATGAATTTGAAAATTGCCCTTTCTAACTCAGTGAAGAATTGAGTTGAAATTTTGATGAGGATTGCATTGAATCTGTAGATAGTTTGTAGCAATATAGCCATTTTGACTATATTAATCCTGCCAATCCATGGGCATGGGAGATCTTTCCATTTTCTGAGATCTTCTCCGATTTCTTTCTGCAGAGACTTGAAGTTCTTGTCATACAGATCTTTCACTTGCTTAGTTAGAGTCACATCCAGGTATTTTATATTATTTGTGACTATTGTGAAGGATGTCATTTCCCTGATTTCTTTCTCAGCCTGTTTATCCTTTGTGTAGAGGAAGGCCACTGATTTGTTTGAGTTAATTTTATATACAGCTACCTTGCTGAAGTTGTTTATCAGCTTTAGGAGTTCTCTAGTGGAATTTTTGGGTCACTTAAGTATACGATCATATCATCTGCAAATAATGATATTTTGACTTCTTCCTTTCCAATTTGTATCCCTTTGACCTTCTTTTGTTGTCTAATTGCTCTGGCTAGGACTTCAAGTACCACACTGAATAGGTAGGGAGAAAGTGGGCAGCCTTGTCTAGTCCCTGATTTTAGTAGGATTAATTTAGTTTTCTCTCCATGTAATTTGATGTTGGCTACTGGTTTGCTGTATATTGCCTTTACTATGTTTAGGTATGGGCCTTGAATTCCTGATCTTTCCAAGACTTTTAACATGAAAGATGCTGAATTTTGTCAAATGCTTTTTCAGCATCTAATGAAATGATCATGTGGTTTTTTTTCTTTGAGTTTGTTTATGTAGTGGAGTACATTGATGGATTGCCATATATTGAACCATCCCTGTATCCCTGGGATGAAGCCTACTTGAACATGGTGAATGATCATTTTGATGTGTTCTTGGAGTCAGCTGGCAAGAATTTTATTGAGCATTTTTACATCAATGTTCATAAAGGAGATTGGTCTGAAGTTCTCTTTATTCTTTTGGCCTTTGTGTAGTTTAGGTATAAGTGTAATTGTGGCTTCATAGAATGAATTGAGTAGTGTTCCTTCTGTTTCTATTTTGTGGAATAGTTTGAAGAGTATTGCTATTAGGTCTGCCTTAAAGGTCTGATAGAAATCTCCACTTAACCCATCTGGCCCTGGGCTCTTTTTGGTTGGGAGACTATTAATCAGTGCTTCTATTTCTTTAGGGGTTATGGGACTATTTAGATGGTTTATCTGATCCTGTTTTAACTTTGGTACCTGGTATGTATCTAGAAGATTGTCCATTTTGTCCAGATTTTCCAATTTTGTTGAGTATAAGCTTTTGTAGTAGGATCTGATTATTTTTTTTGAATTTCCATGGTTTCTCTTGCTATGTCTCCCTTTTCATTTCTAATTTTGTTAATTAAGATACTGTCTCTGTGCCCTCTGGTTAATCTGGTTAAGGGTTTATCTATCTTGTTGATTTTCTCAAAGAACCAGCTCCTGGTTTTGTTGATTCTTTATATAATTCTTTTTCTTTCTATTTGGTTGATTTCTTCCCTGAGTATGATTATTTCCTGCCATCTACTCCTCTTGGGTGTATTTGCTTCTTTTTGTTCTAGAGCTTTCTGATGTGCTGTCAAGCGGTTAGTGTAAGCTCACTCCAGTTTCTTTTTGGAGGCACTTAGAGTTTTGAGATTTCCTCTTACTATGGCTTTCATTGTGTCCCACAAATTTCTGTATGATATGTATTCATTTTCATTAAATTCTAAAAAGCCTTTAAATTCTTTCTTTATTTCTTCTTTGATCAAGTTATCATTGAATAGAGCGTTATTAAGCTTCCATACATATGTGTGCTTCCAGTTGTCACTGTTGAAATTTAAGACCAGCCTTAGTCCATTGTGATTTGATAGGGTGCATGGGATTATTTCCGTCTTCTTGTATCTGTTGAGACCTGTTTTGTGACCAATTATATGGCCAGTTTTGGAGAAGGTACAATGAGGTTCTTAGAAGGTATATTCTTTTGCTTTAGGATGAAATGTTCTATAAATATCTGTTACATCTACTTGGCTCATTACTTCTGTTAGTTTCACTGTATCTCTGTTTAGCTTCTACTTCCATGATCTGTCCATTGCTGAGAGTGGGGTGTTGAAGTCTTTCACTATTATTGTGTGAGGTGCGAAGTGTGCGTTGAGCTTTAGTAAAGTTTCTTTTATGAATGTGGGTGCCTTTGCATTTGGAGCATAAATGTTCATAATTGAGAGGTCATGTTTGTAGGTTTTTCTTTGACCACTATGAAGTATCCTTCCTTATCCTTTTTGTTTTTATTTTTATTTTTTTATTTTTTTGTTTTGTTTTTGTTTTTCGAGACAGGGTTTCTCTGTATAGCCATGGCTGTCCTGGAACTCACTTTGTAGACCAGGCTGGCCTCGAACTCAGAGATCCGCCTGCCTCTGCCTCCCAAGTACTGGGATTAAAGGCATGCGCCACTATGCCCGGCTCCTTATCCTTTTTGGTAACTTTTGGTTGAAATTTGATTTTATTCGATATTAGAATGGCGACTCCAGCTTGTTTCTTGGGACAATTTGCATGGAAAATTGTTTTCCAACCTTTTACTCTGACGTAGTATCTGTCTTAGTCCCCAAGGTGTGTTTCCTGTATTCAGCAAAATGCTGGGTCCTGTTTATGTTCCATTCTGTCTATGTCTTTTTTTGGGGGGGGGGATTGAGTCCATTGATGTTAAGATATATTAAGGAAAAGTGATTGTTACTTCCTGTTATTTTTGTTGTTAGAGGTGAAATAAAGTATGTGTGGTTATCTTCTTTTGGGTTTGTTGAAAGATTACTTTCTTGCTTTTTCTAGGATGTAGTTTCACTCCTTGTGTTGGAGTTCTCCATCTATTATCCTTTGTAGGGTTGGATTTGTGGAAAGATATTGTGTAAATTTGGTTTTGTCATGAAAAATCTTGTTTTCTCTGTCTATGGTAATTGAGAGTTTTGCTGGGTATCTTAGCCTGGGCTGGTGTTTGTGCTCTCTAGGGTCTGTATGATATCTGCCCAGGTTCTTCTGGCTTTCACAGACTCTGGTAAGAAGTCTGGTATAATTTTGATAGGCCCGCCTTTATGTTACTTGACCTTTTTCCCTTACTGCTTTTAATATTCTTTGTTTCTTTAGTGCATTTGGTGTCTTGATTATTATGTGTCGGGAGGAATTTCTTTTCTGGTCCAGTCTATTTGGAGTTCTGTAGGCTTCTTGTATGTTCATGGTCATCTCTTTCTTTAGGCTAGTGAAGTTTTCTTCTATAATTTTGTTGAGGATATTTACTGACCCTTTATTTGCGAATCCTCCCTCTCTTCTATACCTATTATTCATACGTTTGTTCTTCTCATTGTGTACTGGATTTCCTGGATATTTGGGGTTAGGAACTTTTTTCATTTTAAATCTTCTTTGACTGTTGTGTAAATGTTTTCTATGGCATCTTCTGCACCTGAGATTCTCTTTTTTTTTAATCTCTTGTATTCTGTCAGTAATGCTTGCATCTATGACTCCTGATCTCTTTTCTAGGTTTTCTAACTTCAGGGTTGTCTACCTTCATGTTTTCTTCTTTCTTTCTTTCTTTCTTTCTTTCTTTCTTTCTTTCTTTCTTTCTTTCTTTCTTTTGATATTTTCTTTATTTACATTTCAAATGCTATCCTGAAAGTTCCCTATACCCTCCCCCTGCCCTACTCCCCTACCCACCCACTCCCAGTTCTTGGCCCTGGCATTCCCCTGTACTGGGGCATATAAAGTTTACAAGACCAAGGGGCCTCTCTTCCCAGTGATGGCTAACTGGCCATCTTCTGCTACATATGCAGCTAGAGACACAAGTTGTGGGGGTTCTGGTTAGTTCATATTGTTGTTTCACCTATAGGATTGCAGACCCCTTCAGCTCCTTGGTTTCTTTCTTTAGCTCCTCCATTGGGGGCCTTATGTTCCATCCTATAGATGACTGTGAGCATCCATTTCTGTATTTGCCAGTCACTGGCATAGCCTCACTTGAGACAGCTATATCAGGGTCCTTTCAGCAAAATCTTGCTGGCATATGCAATAGTGTCTGTGTTTGGTGGCTGATTATGGGATGGATCCCCGGGTGGGGTAGTCTCTGGATGGTCCATCCTTTCGTCTTAGCTCCAAACTTTGTCTCTGTAACTCCTTTCATGTGTGTTTTGTTCCCTATTCTAAGGAGGAATGAAGTATTCACACTTTTATCTTTCTTCTTGATTTTCTTGTGTTTTGCAAATTGTATCTTGGTTATTCTAAGTTTCTGTGCTAATATCCACTTATCAGTGAGTGCATATAAAATGACTTCTTTTGTGATTGGGTTACCTCACTAAGGATGATATCCTGTAGATACATCCATTTGCCCAAGAATTTCATAAATTCATTGTTTTGGATATCTGAGTAGTACTCCATGGTGTAAATGTACCACATTTTCTGTATCCATTCCTCTGTTGAGGGACATTTGGGTTCTTTCCAGCTTCTGGCTATTATAAATAAGGCAGCTATGTACATAGTGGAGCATGTGTCCTTATTACCAGTTGGAACATGGCCACCAACAGATTGGGAAAGCATTTTTACCAATCCTAAATCTGATAGGGGACTAACATCCAATATATACAAAGAGCTCAAGAAGCTGGACTCCAGAAATTCAAATAACCCCATTAAAAAATGGAGTATAGAACTAAAGAAAGAATTCTCATGTGAGGAATACCAAAGGGCTGAGAAGCACCTGAAAAAGTGTTCAACATCCTTAATCATCAGGGAAATGCAAATCAAAACAACATTGAGATTCCACCTCACTCCAGTCAGAATGGCTATGATCAAAAATTCAGGTGACAGAAGATGCTGGTGAGGATGTGGAGAAAGAGGAACACTCCTCCTTTGCTGGTGGGATTGCAAGCTTGTACAACCACTCTGGAAATCAGTCTGGCGGTTCCTCAGAAAGTTGGACATAGTACTACCTAAGGACCCAGCAATACCTCTCCTGGGCATATACCCAGAAGATTTTCTTCATTGTTTCTATTTCTATTTGTGTCAGAGTTCCTGGGAGTCAAGCTGCCTCTGGGACCCTGAGATCCTGGTGTGACCAAGCTCTAGGGATCCTGTGATCCTGTAATTCTGTGATCCTGGGCATATTAGAGCACCTGGAAGTAGATCTTCCTCTGGATGTTGTGGTACTGGCTGAGGAGTTTGCACCCAAGTTAAACTGGTGTAGACCAGAAGGAACCCAGGTCAGGTTCCTGGGTTCCTGGTGCCCACTGGTTTCAGTTCCTCCTGGTGTTGGAACAGATGTTGTGTATTCCTCACCGTGATCCTATAGTCCTAGGCATGTTAGATCGCCTGGGAGTGGAGCTTGCTCTGGGTGTTGTGGGACTGTTTGTGGAGTTTGCGCCCAAGGTAAACCAGTGCAGACCAGAAGGATGTGATTTATTTTTAATTTGCTCATATATTACATGTTAAGGGATATACTAGGCTCAAGAAATACAAAGAAGTATTAAGTCTATTTTCAATAACATAGAATGTATAATTTACTTGGAAGCAGGATGAAATATAAAGAAAATTACATAGTAAGTTTGAAAAGTGCCACAGTATTTTTTGACATGGTGGGAAGGAAGGAAAGTTGAAGGAAATGACGTTTGTATTCAGGCAGCTGTAAGGAGTTGAATCAGATAAGGAAGAGTTTCCTTCTCATTTATTTTAGGAAGTTAGAGCTACAAAAGTAGGCAAAGCCATATCTTGCGGGGGGGGGGGGGCTGTAGTTCATCCTCTAGGTCAAAGTGTAGGAAGAGCCACCAAAGAATTTCTTAGTTGTGAATAGCATCATGCTTTGTCCTTTCTCCTCCAAAAGTTACTGGACCAAGGACAACAGATTGTAATTAGAGAACCATTTTAAATTACAAATACATTTTCACATACCTGTGAGAGTTAGTTATGAAACTATCTACACCGTGTTCACCTAAGTGTCTCTAATGAACAAATGGTGTGATGAGTGTGCACAGTAGGGCGCTATATTCCACCTTTGAAAAGGAGGACATCCTGCATTTGCAATAACATGGTAGACCTGAAAGAAAACATGCAAAGTGATATAAACTGCCAGGTGCCTGCCCGACCTTAGGAACTGAGACTTAGGTCAAAAGACTGGTGATCTCCAGCTTTGTAGGATTCTTAACTTATTGTTCTACGCTAAACACTTAACTCTATATTACTGTTCTGTGCTTCATTAAGCACTGGGGAAACTTAACTCTTTATCTCTCTTATTATTTACTTTATTATTCTCTGTGCTTAAATAAACACTGGAAAGCTTAACACTTATTTTATAAGCTTTATAATTCTCTGGCAATTAACCCGTGCCATAGAGCAGTGGGGGATTCAGTAGAGGATTTATTGCTAAGGTTCCTTTCTCCCTTGCCCGGAAGCCTCACCTCTCTTTGGCCACTTGGCTTGGAGCAATTAACCGAGAAAAGAAAGTCATGCTCGCAGAACAAAACAAAACAAAACAAAACAACAACAACAACAACAAAACAAATTCTATACAGACAGTATGCTCAGAAACTCATACATTTATACATACACACAGACACATTCACATTTTTTGTCGAACCTGACCATCTGTCTCATCTATTCCACAAGTATTTATGCATATGTACATAAGACACTATACTACACACACACACACACACACACACACACTTGATGGATGGAGCAATTGCCCCCATGAGCAGGTTTCATTGAGCAAGCTCCAGCGCAGAAAGAACTCACTCATTCTGGATGAAAAATAAGCTCCAACCTTTATTGCTCAGAGAAAGCAAAAGCTATCTTCTTATTGAGTATTAAGAAGCCCTGTCCTTGTCAGTGAGAAAGAACCTGATGTTAAGAACAACCCTGTCTCATGGTAAGAAGAAGCCTGCCTGCTCTCTCTGCTCTGTCCTGCTCTCTCTGTGCTCTTATTGTCATTGTTCCTAAGTCTTGTACATTTTGAAGTACATGATCCCATGGTATTCTAAGCATCTTTTAAAAAAATTCACAATAAGTTCAATCCTAAATCCAAATCATAAATTGAATAAGAAGATCCAACAGAGATATTTACATGTGTTTTCACTAAGACAAATTGTTAAATTAAACATTCATTTTCCGTCACTAGCTCCACAGGCTCATTAAGTGTTTAATAAAATAATTCTTATGTCTTAGGTTAGAATGGTTTTGTGAAGAGGCAAATCATCTGCCTTGTGTCTCATTAGTATTGAAGTTCTGTATAGATAAACCAGACAATATTTTATCTCCTCTTATTGCACCTACAATAAATTAATCATTCACAGTGTATGACCTTTAGTTATCAGATAATGGCTTTCCAGCCTACCCAGAAGAAATGTTTTCCCTGATCATAAATCCATTTAAGCCTTCTTTCTATTTTAGTGCAATTAGCTCATTACACATGAAGGTTCACAGAGCCCTAATTGCAGACTTTTCTATAGAGGGTTCTTAATTACTAGTATAAATTTAGGGATTCTGTAGCATCATTATCAGGAATTATGAACTCATCAATTTGTCTACATGGCATTGCTACAAGAGAGTACATCTTCACTGATCTGCAGAAAAATCTGCCCAATAGGATAGACCAGGAATTATTAGACTAATTTAATAATGACAGGAAAGGCCCTTGGTACTGCAATCTTTATATGCCCCAATACAGGGGAACACCAGGGCCAAGAAGTAGGAGTGGGTGGACAGGGGAGCAGGGAGGGGGAGGAGGGAAGGGACTTTCGGAATAGCATTTGAAATGTAAATTAAGAAAATATCTAATAAAAAATCCAAAACAAAACAAAACAAACAAAAAACAAACAAACAAAAAGAATGAAGTCTGAGATGAGATTTCTGAAGGCCTTTCAGTTTAGAACTTACCCATTGCTGACTGTGCAAAAATAGTGGACCATCTCCAGGAAAGTCATATGCTAGCTCTTGGCTCTTCCAGATGGCTCCTGACAATAAACCAGACACAGAAAGACAAATACCACCCAACTTCACTTGTATGTGTAATCCTTGTGTGTGTGTATGCATGTGTATATGTTTCTCTTGCATTTTCTTTCTTTTTTTAAAATTTTTGTCTGTTTGGTTTGTTTTTATTTCAGCTTGTTTGTTGGCCTGTTTGTTTTCTAAAGAGAGAAGAATGAGGTCATGAAGTTGGGTGGGTGGGTAGGTGGAGACAATCTGAAAGGAGATGAGGGAGAGTAAACCATGATCAGAATAGTGTATAAAAAATTGCTTTCAATAAAAGGGGCTTATTTCAGCTAAGAGAGAGAGAGAGAGAGAGAGAGAAAGAGAGAGAGAGTCAAACTTATGAGTAGAAATAGACAATAAAACAATAGTTAATAATGTTCTCAACATATACTAATACAATAAACTTAAAAAGTAAACTTTAATTTGAGAAGGAAAATTAATTGGGGAGATCTGACATACCTCACGATAACTATGATGAGTGACAGTGAATTATATACTAAGTTGATAAGAGCAGGACTGATGAGATGGCTCAGTGAGCAGTGGCAAATCAGATTTTGCAGATTTGCTTTTTATACTACATTTTAGAAGTTATGGTGATTTGAGTTTGAGTTGCATTGTGATTACTGCCTGTGTTTAAGTCTGTGTTTCTTTTCCTATAGCTGAAGGGAAGGTCAGTAATCTTCAGCTGGTAGATACTATGAAGAATGTCAAAAGTGAGTAAAAGGAATGCAACTACAGCTTTAAGTCATTGTGATAGCTTGTAATAATTTAATGTTATATATGATTATAAGCATGCATATTCATAATACACAAACTTGGAGACTATATAGAAGAAATAAAGAGGACAAGAGTACACCACCCAAACTAAAAAAACAAAGTAAGAAAATAACAATATTTATCCCTCAGTATATTTTCTTCTATTCTTATATATTATGAATTGAAAATTTTACTTTTGAGGAGTTTTTTGTTCATATTATTAAAGTGATAAAAATGTTATTGATGGACAGATAATCTATATTTATTGATACTTTCTTCCACAGCAGATATTCTATACCATTGTATTTTCTAAGATATTTTTAAAATCTATTTCTAAATCATGTATTTATTCTGGCTTTCATTTTTTAGAAGTGCATAGAAATGTTAAACTTCATAAAGCTTCAATAATCAAGTGATTTTACTGGCTAAAATAACTAACTAGAAATCTAGAAAAATGACTGAGTTAGAGGAGACAAATACCATTCCTAGTTTAGGTAATAACCAATAGCAAAATAATTGTATTATTTTCCTCAACACTTACCAATATCACATTTTAAAGCTTTGTTTTAGTGTTATCAGGTATTGCTATGACCTTGAAGAGGATTAATGATATCCAGTCCTCTTTTTGACTTCTATACTTATTTTGTATCAACTTTGAAAAGCATTTCATCACACTGCCTTACTTTGTATTGGGAAGCAAATGTTTAGAAATAGAATGTATGTCCCCAAACATTCTATGTGTGTGTGTGTATAAAAACCATTCTGAACTGTGTAAAAAGAATTTGTCTCATCTTTCTTAAGGTGGGAAGGTTGACATTGAGAACGTAGAAGGTATCCTAGGGAAGATGGGACTGGCACTTACAAGGCTAGAAATTCAGAGTCTGCAAGAAAGTCTGCCAATCGACAGTAAGCATTTCTGTTGGTATGGGTATTATCTAAGGGCATTAGACACATGTATGAGGCGGCATCAACTACATTTATTTCTCTGTGTTGGAGCTTTGTGACACATTCAAAAGAGTTACGTCTTGAACTTGAATTTATCAGAGTATTGTCCTTTCCATCCGAGGATGGCAAAGAGCTTTCAAAGCAGTGGAAGAAAAAGTGTGTTTCAATGCCATCCACTCCCCTTGCACTCCTTAGCAAGGTCTTTTGAAAATTCTGTTTGAGTTAATGCAGCTTTATGTTTCAAAGGTTAATTTTCATGCTTTTAGGCCTTTAAAATTTAGACCTGGAAGGTGTTGGAGGGTCGAGCCTTGGGAGGGGCTGGAGGAAGGAAAGGGAGAGGAGGAACAATGTAAGCATGTTTTAATTAAAATATACACAAGTGAAAACATATAGACAAAATATGTGAATTCATTAAAATTGTCTTTTATTGATAGAACTGGCAGGTATAAGTAATACCTCAGAATCTCCCTGCTGGGAGTGACTCAGTTTAGGAAGAGAAAACAGATAAAGAAAAGATATGAACATTGGTGAATCGAAATAGAAGGAAGGAGAAGGCCTGAAAGAAATACAGCAAGGAGAGCTGGAGATGAGAATGAGGGTAGAAAACACCATCCAACAGTTCTTAGACTGGAAGTAGGGACAGACTGAAGGCTCATGGGTAGGATCTGGTCCTTACTCTACGATTGCAGGGTCTCGATTCTAAGTCAGATCTTTGTTTTATATATTTAAAGTACACTAATGTGTTTGCACTTGATTTTTAAAATGATTTTTTTTATTATAGCTGATGGAAAGGTAGCTCTAAGTATACTTCTGGATCAAGCCAAGCTTCTTAAAAAAGAGAGTGAGTAAAAAATTATCACTAAAATAAGAAATCTTAATCTGTACTAATGCACTGTTTAATATATGTGACATACAGTAGTTTGGTTTTTTGCAATCTGAAAATCAGTACTTATTACAGTTTTGACTAGGAACCAAGACTTTGTTAACAATATAGACCACTTTCCAGGTAGCCTAGATGACAAAATAACTATTGATTTAGTTAGCGTTTTAATATTGGGTTGTTTACTTTCAGATTGATAATGTATTCAGGCAGTCTTCACTGAGTCTAATAAGAGATTTTATGTGGAATAAGTTAATGTCTTTGTGTTTATGGAACTAACATTTTTTTGGTAACTGGGGCAGAAATGACAGAAAACAATGAAAACAAAATGTTATTATAGAAAAAAAGCTGGTCTGGCCAGCAGCCACAGAGGGCTGGTTTACCTTAGAGTTGGTAGTTACAGAATGGCAGCCTGGTAGACAGAACAATGCCTGAGTTGAAGTCTACAGTCACCTTCCTTTTAAAACGTTGGCCAGGCAGACGTTTCATCTACATAAGTTGAATCAAATAAAGTTTGCTTCTGATTCTGGTGCCAAATCTCATTTTTACTTGGATAGATTTTGAACATAGTAATAATAGTATATGAACATTGTTCTTGCACCATGAAGTTTTCAAAGTTTGTTTTCTTTCCTAAGAGGCGAAAGCCTATTTCACTGGCCTTGACACCATTTTGGAGAAAATGGGAATGGATTTTTCTGACAAAATATCTGAAGAATCGGAAAAGCACTTGGAAGGTAATTGTAAACGCTTTGGGGCCCCTCTCCTCATGACTAGGGAGAGTGGGTTTGACTTCATACTTTTGAAATTTGGGCTCCCCAAAGACAATTGAACATATCTTAAGGAAATCCTGCCTGAAAATAACAAATTCCATCTAGCTGAAATAAGCCTTACCTTTACGGTATTTTTGGGGTAGCTTGTGTTCCTTAATCTGAAGTCAAAGACACAAAACTGTGCACCTTATTCTGTGTTCTGGTAAAGAAAGTTACAAAATGCAAACAAAGTGGGTGTCTGTCCCTTAGTGGTGCATTCGAACAGAGAGAGAGAAAAAAGAAATAGGTAAAAGTAGGAATGAAAACGAGTTGGGAGTTAGAAATAAATTGACAAAGGTCTTCACTGGAAATGAAATCTGGTTATAGTCAGTTTAAACAACACGGGTGTGGTGCTGAGGAAGAGCCTCTGTTGGTGAAGTACTTCCTACTCAAGCATGAGCCTATGAAGTGCGCATCTGTACTCTCAGTGCTGGGGACACAGAGACAGGTGAGGTCATGTGGCTCACTGGCCAGAGAGCCAGTTGGTTAGCTCTAGGTTCAGTGAGAGATCAAGTCTCAATATATATAAGATGGAGGAATTGAAGACTTTTTATATTAGTATGCACACAAATTTGCGTGCACACAAAGAGAGAGAGAGAGAGAGAGAGAGAGAGAGAGAGAGAGAGAGAGAGAGAGAGAAGAGCAAGCATGAACACACAATACTGGGGGCAGGGAATTGTGATGCCCTTAAATCCTGATTCAGATTGATTTGGTGGACTGGAACACGGACTGATTTGGGATTCTGAGTTTCTTATACTCTGTTCACAATTAAAAATTTCACAGGGTTGAGGGTTTACCTCAGTGGTAGAGCACTTGCCTAGCAAGCATAAGGCCCTGGGGTATATCCTCAGATATGAAAAATTAATCTTATAGTTTGTAAAGCTCATTGTGGTCTTTGTGATGTGTTCCTTGTCCTACAGTTGATGGGAAGGTTCTGTTTGGTAAGTTATTGAGTGGTAGCACTGCACATGCCTGTCAAACAGAAGCCTTGGCACTAGACACTGAATCTTCTGGAAACTTCATCTTAGTCCTCTCATACCTACTACTGATTTTTTTCTTCAAAAATACATTTTTATTTTTTGTGACTTAAAAAACAAACAAACAAGAATTTCTAGATATTCATTAAGAATTCTCTCTCTGTCTCTGTCTCTCTCTTTCTCTCCCTCTCTTTAGAATGAAAAAAATCATATTAGAGAGTTCACAAAAAAACCAGCCAAAATGATGGATTTGGAGAAGATTATTTTTTATTTAAGTTTTTGGGTTATTTTTAATTACATGTATGTCTGTATGTGCATGTAAGTGCAGGTACTCACAGAGGCCAGAGAAGAGTATCGGATCCCACAGAGCTGGAGTTACCGGTGATAGTGAACTGCCTGATGTGGATGTTGGGAACTGAACTCCAGTCTCTGCAAGAGCAGCAAACATTTTTTTCCAATTTTTATTAGATATTTTCTTCATTTACATTTCAAATGCTATCCTGCAAGTCCCCTATATCTTCCTCCATCCCCCGCCCTGCTCCCCTACCCATCCACTCCCACTTCTTGGCCATGGCATTCCCCTGTACTGGGGCATATAAAGTTTGCAAGACCAAGGGGTCTCTCTTCCCAATAATGGCCAACTAGGCCATCTTCTGCTTCATATGCAGCTAGAGACACGAGCTCTGGGGGTACTGGTTAGTTCATATTGTTCTTCCACCTATAGGGTTGGAGACCCCTTCAGTTTCTTGGGTACTTTCTCTAGGTCCTCCTTTGGGGGGCCCTATGTTCCATCTAATAGCTGACTGTGAGCATCCACTTCTGTGTTTGCCAGGCACTGGCATAGCCTCACACAAGACAGCTATATCAGGGCCCTTTCAGCAATATCTTGCTGGCGTATGCAATAGTGTCTGCATTTGGTGGCTGATTATGGGATGGATCCCCAGCTGCAGCAGTCACTGGTTGGTCCATCCTTTTGTCTCAGCTTCACACTTGACCTCTGTAACTCCTTCAATGTGTGCTTTGTTTCTAATTCTAAGAAGGAGCGAAGTTTCCACACTCTGGTCTTCATTCTTTTTGAGTTTCATGTGTTTTGCAAATTGTATCTTGGGTAATCTAGGTTTCTGGGCTAATATCCACTTATCAGTGAGTACATGTTACGTGAGTTCTTTTGTGATAGGGTTACCTCACTCAGGATGATAACCTCCAGATCCATCCATTTGCCTAGGAATTTCATAAATTCATTGTTTTTAATATCTGTGTAGTACTCCATTGTGTAAATGTACCACATTTTCTGTATCTATTCCTCTGTTTAGGGACACGTGGATTCTTTCCAGCTTCTGGCTATTATAAATAAGGCTGCTATGAACATAGTGGAGCATGTATCCTTATTACCAGTTAGAACATCTTCTGGATATATGCCCAGGAGAGGTATTGCAGGATCCTCTGGTAGTACTATGTCCAATTTTCTGAGGAATCGCCAGACTGATTTCCAGAGTGGTTGTACAAGCTTGCAATCCCACCAACAATGGAGTAGTGTTCCTCTTTCTCCTCATCCACACCAGCATCTGCTGTCACCTGAATTTTTTATCTTAGCCATTCTGACTGGTATGAGGTGGAATCTCAGGGTTGTTTGCAGCAAACATTCTTAACCATTCCTTTACCCCTCCTTTTAAAATTTTAACTCATTGTTCTAAAGCCCTAATGTAGTTTAACATTACAATACTTAATCGGAATGAGTGTGTGTGCTATTTAAAGAGAGCTCATTTCTCATGTTTTCATGGTTATGGGAAGGAATTATAGAAATGTGACTATAATACGGGTCATGTTAGTTTCCTATGTTCTGTTTCACAATTAAGAATTTTGCATTGTTTGTGAATCTTACTGTGATGTCTGGTTTGTACTTTGCCTTACAGTCCAAATTACCAAGCCACTGATGGAAGTTCCAGATATTTCAGGTAAGAAGATACAGGATGGAGTAGATACAAATGCTTTAAGTAGACATTCTTACCAAGAATGGTGGTACATGCCTATAATTTCAGGGCACAGAGGGCTAAGGCTAGGAGCTTGAAAGTTTTAGGTTTCCTGAGGCCTAACTTTCAAATAAAAATTATATTTGTTTGTATGTGTATGCACATGTGTGTTTATGTGTGTGGATGTGTCAGAGAGTGTGTGTGGATGTTAGAGGGCAACATCTGGAAGTTGGTTCTGTCCCTCTGCTGTGGGATCTGGAGGTCAAACTCAGGTCATCAAGCTTGGGCAACAAACATTTTGCCCATTGAGCACTGGCCCAGGCTGGACTTTATGTGTTAAAAGTTATCTTCCTGGAAAGCCCTGAACAGATGCAGTGAAGGTTCCTTCTTCTTCATCACATTTCCTCAGCCTCTGAATTTACAGCTTATGGACCAGTTAGATAATAAAGAGGAACTTTGGGAGGAGACTTTTAAGAAACACCCAGCAACTTCACAAGGAGCTGGAGCAACCACCCAGATTTATACAGTATGAAGTGTAAGATGACTTCTCTAAGTTGAAGATGCTGTGGGCTGGAAGGAAATCACTAAGATGGAAAAGCTGGCTACTTGGACCATAACAGTAAGAGGCCCTAATAACTGTTGGAGCCAGAACTAGAGCTGGAGCTGGAGCTGGAGCCGGAGCTGGAGCTGGAGGCAACTCGCTATGAGCACCAAGTCATTCTGGAGGCAAGGTTCGACGAATTTCCAAGAATGTTGAAGAATGGAAGGGCTGCATCCCTAAGAGATTTGAAATGAAAGCAGCTGGAGCTCAGACAGTAGAAGTACAAGCACCATGGGGAATGAAAGTAGCAGCCACAGAAATGATATGGTGGCCACAGGAAGTTGTTAAGGGAACCTTCCCTAATATGAGAACAAAGAGATAAGGATGGAACACATGGCTCTTGGAGGCACTATGAACTTACATAAGAGAAATCCCTGCTCCAGTGCCCCAGGACATACTCCAGCTCCTCCAGGATGGCCACTCTGATTCCATATGCGACCTTGGGAATCATCCTACCCACAACTGAACATATTGGCCAAGTTGTGACAATAGAAGGGATTGGTGTAATCGTTGGAAAAATATTCCACAGTGCAGCTCCTGGAGCTGAATTGGTTTCAAACCAATGCTGCCAATGCCAATAACTTTTCCTACAGCCATTAAGAGAATCACTCTTTTGGACTAGCCATGATTCTACCCAGGAAAAGTGTTAGGGATTCCTCTCATAAATGGTTCTCTGCTGTACTACTATAGGAAATATGCCTGGGGACGACTACACAGGAATATTCTCTAGATATTACAGCAGAGTAGGAACACATATGTCTTAGATAGGGTTGCTGTGGTGAAACACCATGATTGTGGAGGGAAGGGATTATCTCAGCTTACAGTTCCACATCACAGTCTGTCATCAAAGGAAGTGAGGACCTTGGAGGCAGGAATGGGAGCAGAAGTTGTGGAGGAGTGCTGCTTACTGTCTTGCTCTCCATAGGTTGCTCAGCCTGCTTTCTTATCCAACCCAAGGCCACCTTCCCATGGATGGCACCATCCACAGTGAACTGGGCCCTCCCAAATCAATTATTAATCAAGAAAAATGTCTTAAAGGCTTGCTAACAGTCCAATCTCTGGGGAACATTTTCAAAATTGAGAATCTTTCTTCCCAAAAACTAGCTTGTGGCAATTTGACAAATCTGCAGTTGGTTTTAAGGTTAGACTGGAGGAGGAAAAAAAATACTCCATCCCCAGGGCATGGTGGCCCAGATGCCTTATACATAGCCACCAACCTGTGTTCAGATACTGCAAGAATACTGAAAGATTCCCCAGGGCTTGAATTCATTATGAGTGTCTGTTTTTAATCGCCAAAGTAACAAATCATACCCCGTCCCCACTTCTTTGAAACAGGAATGAGTCTTTTTGTGCAGTACTGCCTCAGAGTTTGAAAAGTAAGAGCTGGGAAGTCTCATGGCTATAAATACTACAGCACTGGGTCATACCCATTACACACATTTGCTGAAATTAGAGCAGTACAGAGGGTGGAACAAGGTCTAGTCTGTTATGACCTGCCTGATGGCGTGATTGTTTACAGGGCTTGAAACGTCCATAGGTTGCTGGGGATAATGCTACACAAAATACAAGTCCAACCAGTTGTGGCATTGGTCTTTGTCTGACACACAGTTTGGAGGCTCTATCCACAGGTAGGGGACAGGAACTAGTAAGGTCTGTTCAATGTTGAGTTTCAGTTACTCTGCACTGAATTACAAATTAAAGTCTTATGATTACTTCTCTGTCCCAGCCCTAGCAATTAGATTCTCTTTGAGCTGTGCTAGCAAAGGTTTGAGGAAGAGAAGGGTGTTGTTTTTAAGGTTAGACTGGAAGTGTTCCCTTGGTTTCTCACAGAGACAGATTCAAAGGTAGATCATGACCATGAGGCCAAGTGACCATAGGCATTGTCCAGGATGATATTCCAATCCTGAAGACTGTATATAGTTTCCTATCCTTTCTTAAGTGGGAAGCATCTCTTTCCATGCCAGGCTTCTTAGAATTAGGGAAGGGGTGGTATATCACCTCCCTCCTTCCTGTCTTCTCTCACTTGATTTTCTTAGCTCTCATGGAGGTAGTGTCATGTGTGAATAACTATTCAGACTGGTGATTCTGTTAGAAGATGGATGGCAAGTGATATTCTGCAGCCATCTTGCTCTGCCTTCTGTTAAATAATTCTTAAACATCTTTCTGGGCTCGATTCCTAGCCTTTCAGATCAGAGAAAACTTAATTCCCATGACATTCAAAA
>LR753337.1:35593-61342 GCA_902729485.2 Mus minutoides | reverse complement strand
TATATATATATATATATATATATATATATATATATATATATATATATATATATATATATATACTTCTGAGTCAAAATAGGGCAGATTTTCTATTATGGGAATGGGAAATAGAGGGTAAAAATCAGGAAGTAGTTATGAAAAAGTAGTGATGGGTGTGTATAAATAGCATACTAAAATTTAACAAAGGACAAACTAAAGTATATAGAATCAAAATGGCATGTTAAACAACAACAACTACAAACCAAAAAACTTATTTCTGAATCTTCTACTTACCCTGGCTGTGAATAAGGTTCCTGAAAGGTGCAACAGCTGAATTCAACTCTGCTCATTAAAGTAATCCACTTTCTTCTGATTTAAAACAGTGGTTTTTTCTAGTTGACTTGTTTTACTTCTGTGTTCTCTCTCTCTCTCTCTCTCTCTCTCTCTCTCTCTCTCTCTGCATGTGCATGTGTGTGTGTGTGTGTGTGTGTGTGTGTGTGTGTGGTGTGATGTGTGCATGGGGGTGCTTGTGTACATGTGCAGACCCAAAGGTCAGCCTTAGGTATTGTTCCTCAAGATCCATTCATGCTGTGTTTTGAGACAGGGTCTCACATCAGCATTGGCCTAGGGCTCACTGCGTAGAGAAGTGTTCAGCAACTGTGGTTACCATAGCAATGAGTCTGACTTCTGTTATAATAGAAAATCTGCCCTATTTTGACTCAGAAGTAGTTAGCAAAGTGCATCCCACACCTGATGTGTGCTTGGCAGAGTTCTAAGTCTTTTTATGTGAGTAACTTTATCCTTACAGAAGGTCTATCTGTGAGGCAGGTAAGATCATTGCATTTCACACAATGGAAAACTGGAAATCAAGTTAGATTACTGAAAAATTTCCAGTAAGTAATAAAAGATAGAGAAAAATACTCAAACCAATGTGTCCTTGTTCCAGCCATAGTAACTTCTTTCATCTTGACAGAACTTTCCATTTCTTATAGAAATAATGTGCTGGAAGGGAATTTTATTACTTTCAGAAATTTTGCAGCATGTTTATTTTTTTCCACAATAAGAATTGCTGGGAGTAAGCTTAATTCTAACCATATTGAATATTGTCTTCCTGCAGAAAACTTGCAACTCATATGCAGAAATGAGAAACATTTCAGCATTAGTGAGAACTTACGTGTGTTTTTCTTTACTAAGGAAGGACAATAGATATCAGGGACTTGGACACAGTGCTCGAGAAGATGGACATAGAACTCACCAAAGGAGAAGATGAAGAGCTGAAAAGACACTTCTCAGATGATGGTGACTAACTTTAGATATAGAAAAATAACGTTGCAAGAGTTCTTGGAGTTTATATGCTATTATTCTGAAAACTAGTTAACTTTGTACTGATAAAAAAAATGCATAATCTCAGAAAATCCAATTATAGAATGAGATCAAAGGCTGTCTTCATTTTCTAAATCCATATCTAATATGATGCATTTGCCTAGCCTGGCTCTAAGATCATCTTCCACATCAGTGAATGTTTGGGAAGCAGAATAAAGCATTGGGAAGAGAATCGAGTAGAAAGCTAATGAGTCCCCTTTCCACACTTCCCACGTGTTTCTGTGAGCTGACTCTGACCCCTACCTAGTATTACCAAGGTTTATCTGAGAACACCTGTGATTTGCTATTGTCTCTTCTCCTTGGTCTTTATTCATTGTTACTTATTGGAGCTTTCTCTTATCAGATAATAGTGATGATTTTGGTGCTGACATTTTGTTTCTTCCATTTCCATTCCATTCTCCTAATGTCTGTCTTATTCATCTCTAATTTCCATTTTACATACTGTCTCTGAAAATCTTATTAATACTCATTCCTTTCCTAATTACTTACATGCAGATAGGTTTTATGTAGACCTCTGACGTGGGCTTCAGGATGGGATACACAAAGGGCTGTTAGCCATTCCCACTGGATATTCTATAGGAAGGAGTCTGGGGCCCATTTCAAATGAGCTTGAATGTTTTCCTGTCTGGGTCACTAGCTGTTCATCACTGCCTCGTCCCTGCGACTGCCTAGTTATTGATGGAATGTGTTTTGTTCTTGACCTTTCCTATCATGAATTTTTACCATACGTATAATGGAAAGGTGGAAGGACCGATATGATGAAGTGTAGCAAAGTATAAAAGTCAAATCTAGATTGTGAGCAGAAGTTGTTCATTATAGAGCTCTTTAAACATCAAAGGATACCTATAACATCTCAAAATAAATGATTTAAAAAATGTATAATTTTGGGCCACCAAGATGGCTCAATGGATAAAAAGTAATTGTTGTCAAGCCTGATGACCTGAGTTGATTTCCAGTAGCCAGGTGGAGAAAATTAACTCCTGAGAGCTGTCTTCTGACCTCCGCACACACAGCACACACACACAGAACAGTAAACACATATACCACACACAGCACAGCATACAGACACACACACACACACACACACACACACACACACACAGGCAGACATAAATCCATGATCTCATGAGCTCCTTTTTAGTCTCCTGACTTTTGCCCCCCATTTACACCCACCGTAGTATTCATGTTTGACATCAGGTAGGATTACCATTGTGTGTAAGAGGGGACAAATTGTATTTAACTTTGTGGACAAAGATTGATGACATTACCAGAATTGAGTCTTCACACAATTAACCTGCATAGATGGTGTTTTATATCATGCTTGCAAGGAAGTATCATAACTTAGAAAGGACATAATTTCTCCAATCCAGAAAGCATGGCTCATCCGGTCAAGGGCTAGTTTATTAACATATCCTTGAGATTGAAGGATCGTGCAATTAAATTAACCTAAATAATGATGTATAATATCAAACTTTAGCTAGTTCCTGTCATTACTTAAAATCCATTTGCTCGAATATTATCTTACAGCTAAGGGGAAGATTGATCTGGACTCACTGGTGAATGTGCTACAAGTTACTACAGGTTAGTGAAAAGTAAAGTTAAGACTAATTCTTTACACTAAGTTCTAGTTTATATGATATTTTATTGTATGAAATAAAGTTATTAATATGTACATGTAACCATCTTAAGATGAATTTATCCATATTCCTGGCTAACCTTTACTTAGATCATGAGATTTGGAGGTAATTATAGTTGACCCTCATACCCATAATTTCTACACACTGATTCAATCATATGATCATAAGTTTTTGGAAAACAAATTCATTGTGTTGAAAGTACACTTTTTAGTGCTTCAATATTATTCTTTTACATACTAATATTCTCTCTATTTTATACAGAATTTATGTTTTACTAGGCATTACCAAAAATTTAGAGTTGTTTGAAAAGTTGGTTATATGTAAATGTTGTACCATCTTACATAAAGGCTTGAAGGTCTAGATTTTTATATTTTATTTTATTATATGTAAGTACACTGTAGCTGTCCTCAGACACTCCAGAAGAGGGAGCCAGATCTCGTTACGGATGGTTGTGAGCCACCATGTGGTTGCTGGGATTTGAACTTATCACCTTCAGAAGAGCAGTCGGGTGCTCTTACCCGCTGAGCCATCTCACCAGCCCCCTGATTTTTATATTTTAAAACATCATTTATTTTGACTAAGATATAATAATTGTGTTTACTCATGATTAGTTGATACTTTAATACATGTATCAAAATGTACTTATCAGATCAAGGTAATTAACATTCCAATCTATTTATTATTTCTTTTTATTTGGAACTTTATGATTCTTCTAGTTCTTCGTAAAATATGAAATAGACTATTGCACACTATAGTCACCCCAATATGGAACACTGGAATTTATTCATTATATTTCTGTCTTGATACCATTATTAAACCTCGTATCATCCTTCATCTGCCATGATTTGTGACTAATTACATTCAAGTGAATGTTTTAAAAGCTTCCACTTATAAAACGACATGCAGGATTTTATTATATTTTATTTTACTTAACATAATGCACTCCAATTCCATGCAGCGTGCTACAAAATGACAGTATTTCATTCTTCATGCCCAGTAGTTTTCTGTTCTGTATGCATGTCACACTTCTTCATCCATTCTCCTGGTTTGTTTCCATACCTTGGCTGTTGTGAATAGAACTGCAACCAGAAGAAGTGTTGTGGGAAATATTAAAAAGTGAACCTGCCAACTCTCTGTGGGACTGGACTATGCTCTTGCACTCCTGCTAACCTACAAAATCTCTGGCCATGCTGGACTACAGTGCACCCACCAGGCCATCTCTCTGGCGGGGGAAGGGGTTGGGGGGCAAGTTCCTCTCATTACCATGCCGCAACACCTCACATACCCCACAGTCAGTCATCATATCACAATACTCAGTACCCCAGTAGAATAATGACTCTTAAAGCTTAATCAACCAATCAGATTTATGTGTCAATAATATCACAATTTACATGATGCCAATACAATAATTTTAGAGCCAATTGATAATGCTAAAACTTTTATCCCAATATTCTAACCTCATGAAATCATCACATCAGCCTCCATTCTCCTCCCCCTCTCCTCTGAGACTCTCTCTGGCACTGCAACTCTTAGCTCCACCTCCCTTTTTTCCTGTCCAATCACAGGCCTCCTCTGTACTAATGTAATTGGACAGGGAAAATCCTGCAACAAAGAAGCATGTGCACCTTCTTGAAACAGTGATCTTATCTCTTCAAATGTGCACTTGGGTTTGTATGCCAATGCCATGTTTCCTTGGTTGCCATAGCTCTGTAGCATGTCTTGAGAGTAGGTGATGTATCAGACTTCATTTTTTATGTTTAAAATTGCTGGACTATTTGTGGTCTATTCTGTTTTCAGTGCATTTTAGTTTTTATTTAAATTCTGTGAAAAATACCATTGATATTTTGATGGAGATTGCCTGAATCTATAGATCTCTTTAGGTGATATGAACATTTTTACAGTCTTACTGTGTCTTCTAATGTAGGCACATAAAAGCTCTTTTTTTTCTTTCCTTTTTCTTTTTCCTTTTCTTTTTCCTTTTTTTTCAGTTTCCTGTATCAATATTTGTTGATTTTCACTGTAGAGGCCTTTCACTTCCTTAGTTAAACTTATTTCCACTCTGACTCTATCGCTATGAGTGGAACTGCTTTCATAATTGATTTTTTTTTAGAAAGATTGATACTGATATACAAAAAATGCTATTGATTTTTTACATATTGGTTATGTATCCCCTAACTTGGATTAATTAAAAACAATTCACTTATTGTTTCTAATCATGCTTAGCATTCCCTTTAGGCTATTCTGCACATAGAATTTTATCACCTGCAAACATGGATGATTTGATTTCAACACTCCTAGTTGTAGAATTTTTACTTTTTCTCTTGCATAGCTACTCTAACATCTACTGAACTATGTTGAGACTATGCATCAAGCATGGGCATGTTGTCTTATTTCAGATCTTACATGTTCTTTCCAGGGTTTTTTGGTCAATATGAGCTAGCCATTGGTTTGTTACAAATAAACCTTTATTTGAAGTGGGATCCTTCTATAAGCAATTTACATCTAGTTTACATGATGGAATGCTGAATTTCATTAAATGCTTTATCTATATCAAGATCTGACTAGATTATTTTTGTTCTTTATCCTGTTGGTAAATAATCTTTTAGACATGCTGTTGTATATTTGCTAATTATTCTTTGAAGATTTTATTAATCATAGTCATAGAAATGTTGGCCTTTAGCTCTTCGTTTTTGCAGTTATGACCTTGTCTGGGTTCATGTCAGCATATAAAATAAGTTTAGAAGAGTTTCTTCCCTTGTACATTTTTGGAATGATTTGAGAAAAAAAAAAGGTCATTAGTTCTTCCCTTAAGGTTTTGTAGAATTCAACATTGAAGTTCTGGATTTTGCTTTGTTGAGAGACTTTTTATTATTGACTCAATTTCATTAACTCATCTTTGGTCTGTCTGTGTTTCTATGTCTTCTTGACTAAGTTTGGCAGGTTATATGTCTTCAGAAAATTATTTATTTAAGTTTTTCAATTAATTAGCATGTAGATGCATCTCTAATAATACATTGTAATTGTGATATATATCACTTTTTTTTCCAAGACAAGGTTTCTCTGTGTAGCCCTGGCTGTTCTGGAACTCACTCTATAAACCAGGCTGGCCTCGAAATCAGAAATCCTCCTGCCTCTGCCTCCCAAGTGCTGGGATTAAAGGCGTGCACCACCACTGCCCGACTTATCACTTTTAATATCTCTTTTTCAGTTTATAAATTTATCTGAATCTTTTTTTAGTTGACTAGTCTATGTAAAGGAGTACCAATTTTGATATCATCTGTAGAAAAGCATTTGTTGCTTTCACTCATGTTTTATATTATTTTTTAGTCTGTGTTTTCTTTATTTCTTCACTGATCTTTGTTTGATTTTTCCTCTTGTACTTTTGGAGTTTGTTCTTTCTTTCCTTTTTGGGAGCATAAGCTAGATCTGGTGTGTTTGTTTGAAATATTTCTCTTTAATTTTGGTGTTGGTGCATATTGTTTAAAGTTTCTTCTTACTAGGTCTTTTGTTTTGTTGCTGTGTGTTATAAGCTGGGAATTCAATTTCACTTATTAATGTTCCATTTTGTTTTAGTAACCCACTGTAGCCAGTCTTTAGCTACTTTGTGGGTTCTTCTTTCTTTTACCCTTCTCTGCCATTTTCAAACCTAATAGCACTACATAGAAGAGAAAAAAGAACAGAGGGGAGAGGGGTGACATTATCATTAGACTACTTCCTGATGATTAGGTATGTTAAATTCCATGGGGCAAGTTTGATCGTCACATCAGGACATCTAATTTCTTCTTCTTGCTGTTTCTTCTTTGCATACAGCTTCTTTTTTTTTTTTTAAAGATTTATTTTATTTATTATATGTAAGTACACTGTCGCTGTCCTCAGACACTCCAGAAGAGGGCGCCAGATCTCGTTACGGATGGTTGTGAGCCACCATGCGGATGCTGGGATTTGAACTTATCACCTTCGGAAGAGCAGTCGGGTGCTCTTACCTGCTGAGCCATTTCACCAGCCCCTGCATACAGCTTCTTAATATACCACAACCAACAGCAAACACCCACAACCAACAACCCACCAAAGCCAACAACAACCCATCTATGGAGGGTCTAGCATTTATAAACGTGCTGAAAAGTCTCAGTGCTCCAAATGTCATACAATTGTAGAAATACTCTGCAGGTGGCAAAACCTGCACGAGGCAAATCATGGCTCAGCTGCTGGGGACAATAGCTCCATGTTTCACACTTGGGGTTAAAATGAAAATCTAGTCTTATAATATTTCTGTGTTTTTAAAGAAACCAAAATTCTCACTAAAATTTTCTCCTTCTGTCTTAAATCATTAATTGTGCTGTGTTTACTGAGTAATTATAAACAAAGACATTTTCAGTGGGATAAGTACTCTTTGGATCAGACGCCAAGGTCTTCAGGAAACCTCTTTTACACAATTCTAATCTTTATAAGTTTTTATGGCATCCATAGCTTTTCATTTCCTATAGACATATGAACAAACTTGTGTCCCCAATACAAAGCTTTTGCAGGCTTCTATTCTGATGTTAATGCATCCTTATAGTATATAGGATGATTTAATGCCACAGTTTTTCTATAACCTGGTGACTCTCAGCTGTTATTGTCTAAAATGTCTTATAATTTTTGCTGTGGGGCCCTGACCCAGGCCTGCAAAGCTATTCACTGATTGTAAGAAATTACCTTGAATATCTCTCTTGGACCTACATTCATTGGTCCAATAGTAGCCCTTGCCACATCACTTGCACACCCCTGGAAACCTAGGCCTTCATCCCAGTTTGTATTTTAAAAATCCATTACACTAGAAATGCCTTGTTTACTTTTCTGGATCAAAATACCATATTTCTTGAAGTTAACACACCAGGCATTTTGATATCTGAGACCTTTAGTGGCTTGGTCACAGTTTCTTTGCAAATGACTGAATTTCCCACAACTGAAATACTTGGCATTTTGATTGTGAAGACCTCTGTGTGTATCTTGACCTATGATATTACCATAATACACTTTAGAACCAATATCAGTTGTATCCCTTATCTAATCATACATGGGTACTGCCTGCACCTTTAATGGTCTAATAATTTTTTACATTCAGTATTTGCATTTTCATACACCAAGGTTTCTATCAACATCTGTCTTGTATCAGGGTCTGACACAACTTTGTTCACAGATGAGACTAATCTTTGCCAAAAATAAGTAAAGAACCTTGTATAATCTTTGTAAATGTAGTAGACCATTTCCTTAACTTTGCCTCAAGCTCTTAAAGCTGCTAAACAACATTGTTCTATAGTAGTATATCATCAAATAGAATTTTGCTCTTGAATATAAAAGTGACTGGTCTTTGACAATATTCATTCCCCTTGCTGTATTTCACTGTTCAGTATTGGTGGCTTCTCCCCTCCACCATGTTAACTATTGTAATTGTGGGCCTTCCAGTATGGGGAATAATTCTATTTCGAGTAGCCCAGTTATTTAGAAGTTGTTTTACATACGGAGAGTGCATCCCATATGAAATCATGGCCTCTTTAAAGTGCCTTACAGCTATCATTTCTATAGGATGTCATCCTATCTCATCATAATCTTGTTACACCCCATTAGCCAGCATGTGCTATACAATTACTGGGAAGCTGATGGTGATTTTGTAACTCCAGGTCACCCCTTCTCTATCTCTGATGGCACAGTTGCCTTGAGATTAAACCTTTCTTTCAAAACAGGGTGTTTTATCTTTTCTCTGAACCTGTCACCCTGCATGATCTCCTCCTCCTGGCCACTCACTGGGCTCCTTGCCCCACCCAAAGGCTTTAAGCATTAGAAACCTGAAAGCACATAGCCATGATCTACCTTCTATCACAGTTTCTTCCCTTCTTTCTTCCTGGGGGAAACTCCCATCCTTTTGTTCAGTCATCAGGTCTGAGCCTCTTATTTCTTCCCCTTTCAGTGCTCCTTGCCTCCACAGTGCTTCCATTTCTACCTGCATTTTTTCCAGTTGCACAATCAACTCTGCAACTCTTTTAGAGGGCAGAGTGACCCTTTTTGTTTTCTCATTCAAGCCATTTGATGTTTCCCAGACTCCTTCATTTCCATTTGCAATTTTTCCAACTGCTTAGCCATTCTCCTAACCTTTTTTTTGAAACAAATAGAAGAAGAAGAAGGAGGAGGAGGAGGATGAGGATGAGGAGGAGGAGGAGGAGGAGGAGGAGAAAGAAGAAGAAGAAGAAGAAGAAGAAGAAGAAGAAGAAGAAGAAGAAGAAGAAGAAGAAGAAGAAGAAGAAGAAGAAGAAGAAGAAGACAACAACCAGAAAATCCTCTCCAGGAGCAAAGCAAGGGATACCCCAGTAGAAGCAATCACAATGAATTTTTTTGCTGCCATCTTGAAAAAGAATATCCATTTCTTCATCCCCTGACATTTCCTCTATGGCATTTGAAATCAATTTTCTCATTTTGCCTAGCCCCTCATCTGAGTGCCACTTGTAGGTTGTCTTTGGCTACTTCATGCGTTTTTCTTTCTTTAACCCTTCTCTACCCCCTTTCCCACCCTTTTCAAACCCCTCCAACACTAGATAGAGGAGAAAAAAAGTGATAAAAAGGAAAAGAGATGACATTATGGTTAGATGACTTCCTGTTGATTAGGGATGTTGAGTTCCTTGGGGCAAGTTTGATCTTCACCATCAAGATATCTAATTTCTTCTTGTTGGTTCTTCTTTGTGCATGACTTCTTAACAAACTACAACCCAAAGCAAACAACCACAACCAACAAACCCATCTAGGTCAACAAGAACAACTCACCTATTGGGGCTCTAGCATTTATATACTCACTGAAAATCTCCAGCATCCAAATGTCACACCACTGCAGAAACTTTCTGCATCTGGCAAATTCATGCCTCTGCTAAAGCATGGGGCAAATCATAGATAGCTACTGGGAACAATCTAAAGCAGTCCTATATCCTACACTTGGGATTAAAATAAAGCCCATTCTTGTAATATTTCTGTGCTTTTAAAGAAACAAAAATTCTCACTATACCCACTGTTCATTAAATAGCATGGTATGCAATCCATGTATTTGAAATTTTTTCAAGGTAGCTAGTATTTTAATTTGTTAGTTTTATCCTTTTGCTATAAAAGATAAATGATATAAAATTTTTAGAAAATGTATTGATACTTATTTTATGGTATAATAATACAGTTCTTTCATGTAAAATATCTTATGTGTTGATAAAAATAATGTGTATTCTGCAGCTGTTAGATGAAATGTCTTGTCAGTGTCATTAGGACTACAGTATCATCTAACTTATGCTTTTTCATTTATTGTTTTGTTCTGAATTATCTGTCTATTGATGAACATGGGTATTGAAGTAGTACTACAGAGGTAGTATCAAATTGTTATCTATCTCTCCTTTTAGCTAGAATAATGTTTGTTTTATAAAATTGATAGCTGGCTATATATATATTTAAAGTTATTATACATTTTAAATTGATTTCTTGATCATCATATAATGACCTTCTTTGTCTCCTTTTGTAGTTTTAATATTTTTAATTATTAGTTTATGTTGCTGGGATGCTATTTTTTTTCTTTTAAAGTTTCTGTTCTACTGTCCTGTCCCCAGGTTTTCATATCTATATGTTTTTTGTCTTTCTTTTCCTGGATTTCTCAAAAGGTAGCTATTTATTTGTTGTTGTCTCTTTATTCATTAAAGAGATAAGCACTGGATATCTCTATTCAGTCATCTTGCCATTTTGTTATTTATAGAAGATCTAGGAACTATATCTATGGAGACCAAGAGACCATTATCCTAAGTTTCAATCCACAGAATTATTGATATGCTCAGTTCTCAACTTTGTATAAATAGAATCCCAAATCTGTAGTCCACTATTTATTACTTTTTAAATTCGACATTATGTCACATATTATTCTGAGGTTCATTCATACCATTGCACACAGCAGTAGTTTATTAATTTTCATTGTTGGATTTTACAAATAAACTGTAATCAAATAGAGACCTTTAAGTATTCCATTTGGAGTGTGGAATGATTTTTAATTACTTGATTGTTCCTGAATACATTGCTGTAATAATCCATCACATAAACATACTAAAATTTGTTCTTAAATTTTATTATCAAGGATATTTCTAATTTGAGGCCATTATAAACCATTATACTAATAAAACTACCCTTGTATTTGCAGTCTGATGAATGTAAAAGTATGATTCTCTAGTCATATAAGATATTTTATTGTAATGTTATTATTCTTAGATTTTAAGATATTCTGATGTATAAAATTAAAATAGAAAACTTTTTTCTTTTTTATTAACTGGGGGAGTTTGTGTTTAATTATGTTAGAGATGAAACATTTCCATATGGGAAGATTTTTAAAGTACCAGTTCAATAAAAATAATAGACATATGACTCCCTGCTGTGGGTCTCTTGTTTCACTAGCATTGCTTTAGCATAGCTATATGGACTATCAATATATCTTATACCAGCTTTATCATTGTCAAATAGTGTTTTGTTAGAATTTTATTCCTTTTTATCAATAGTGAAATTACTTGTATAATAATCATAATAGTTGTATAGTATTTTAGTACCTGTTGGAATGGTAGTGATGTCTCCTTTGATGCTGGTGATAATCTTTGTGTTTTCTTTAATTGTCTCTTTTCTTTGTTACTCAGTAAGCTATTTACCAATTTTGCTTTTCTTTCCAACACTCAACTTTGAGCAATATCAGTTCTTCCTGTTTAAAATTTCTTAAATCCTTTCTTTTCTCTTGTTATCTATTTTCGACTATTTTTAGGGGAGAATAAGTTTGTTATTCTTTGCTTTTAAGATAAAATCTAGGTTATTTATCTTTTCATCTTTTTTAGTATATACATTTAAGACTAATTTTTCTCAACATGTCTTTGCTTTATTCCACAGTTCTAATTGTGATTAAATTAAATATATATTCTCATTTCTACTTTGAATAAATTTGACATGTGGTTTATTTAGAAACATACTCATTACTTTTTAAGCATATGGACATTTTCATAAATCACTCACTCTTGATATTTACTCTAATTACATACACAAAATTACATATGTATTTGTACCAATTTTACAAATACTCTTTAAGTAACTTGAATTTCAAATGTGAGATATTATTTTATAATCATTATGGTGACAAATTTTTAAAAGTTAAAACGATTCTTTGCATCTGTATCTTAATGTTTATTGTTTAACA
Organism: Mus minutoides; assembly: GCA_902729485.2. Classification (NCBI taxonomy): domain Eukaryota; kingdom Metazoa; phylum Chordata; class Mammalia; order Rodentia; family Muridae; genus Mus; species Mus minutoides. Next base: position 49,120 of record LR753337.1, on the reverse strand, counting down.
AGTTGCTGTGCCTTGTCCTTAATCATTTGGGATTATAATTAAGAAAGCATTTCATATTTCTTTGCTTTTCCTTGGAGGAGAAGAAATTGATGTCAGTGACATGGAAAATGTCATAAAAGATGTGGAGAGAGAGAGAACATCTAGAGAACAGCTGGAGCGTGAGAAGTCATTTCCATCTCATGGTGAACATTTCTAAAATTAACTTTCAAACAGTTGATATGCCTTCAAGAGAGTTAGAGCAGACATCAAGGCTGTTATTCAGCATTACCCACGTTTGTAGAGTTATGAGGGAGTTGTGATTACACCCTTAGAAATTTGCATTAGCCAATGGTAATATATATGTATGCTATGTATACATAATTATACTATGATAATTATATAACTTTATAAATAAGAAATATAATAGTAAATATCTGCAATCCCAGATATAGCTAACTTTATTATTTAGAAATATATAAACTGTCACTTAAAATGTACACATGCCTTTTCAAATTCTAAATCTTGCTGTCAGGGATGAGGAATGCTGATGGTTACCTTTCATTGCGTTGAGGTGTGCTTGGTTAAGATCTATGGGGAAGTGGAAGGAGGAAGGGTGTAGATGTGATTCTGAGGCTTTCTATACCTCTTTTGCTTCCAAGTAATGACAGGGTGTTTCTATGCCAACACTAGCCCACTTTTAGCTCCTGAATAAATGACACAGAGACCTATTAAATTTGTTAAAGGCACTATGCTGAGCAGATATTCATCTTTCTAACCCTTCAAGGATGCCTCTTTCTCAGCCACATGGTCCTTTACCTGCAATTGGAGACTTGCCCTGCCTCGCTTTTGCTCTGTGTATGTCCTCATGGCTGTTCTCTCACCACATCATCACGGTGAATCCTCCTGGACCTTCTTCTCTTTCTCCTCCCCCCTACCCACCCACCCTGACTCCCCTTTTGCTTGGCTCCCTCAGACTGTGATAGGAAGTTCTGCTCTAGTCTCCTTTCCCAGCTATAGACTTAATCAATTCTTTATTAACCAATCTGAGGTGATGGAAAATAATTTTTATACATCATTGAGACAGGAAGTACTCCAAATATCATGACAATGACAATGTCAGGACTGCAGCCAGATCTCTGGGTACAGTTATCAGCATCTGAATACACAGTACACAGTCCATCCTCTCACAGGAGGGAGTTGTATAAATATACTGATAAAGGAAAGGGGGTTGTAGTAGGAAAAAAAGTGAAACAAGGAAGTGTTTTTGTTAAAATCTATTTGGGGTTAATAACTGTCTCAGGCACTAAAGAATTGACACATCATAGTAAAAATTTTGGCTATATATTATTTTGAGATGGGCCCATTCTGAGAATGAAGTAATTTTATGGATTGTGTTTGTGAGCATAAGATGATTTGTATACTTTAATATAATAGCTATTTTTAGCCACCATTTGGGATATGTATTTCCTAATAGCTAATGGAAATATAGAAGAGCAGACTGCCACAATGTGTGAAAGCCATTATTGAAAATGAAGGAAATACAAATCAAGAGCCTGGATTAGAGCTGGAGCAATGGCTCAGTGGTTAACAACACTGACTACTCTTCCAGAGGACCTAGGTTCAAGTCCCAGCATCCATATCATAGGTCACAAACACCACGATTCCAGTTCCAGAAGGACTGACACCCTCTTCTGACCTCCACAGGCACCAGGCACACAATTGGCACACAGATATACATAAAAACAAAACACTCACGCATATAAAATAAAATAAGCAAATTAGTGGAAGTGCTTTGTTTTGATTTTTTCCTTGTTAATTTTACTCATGTCAATTTCATATAAATGTATATGTATATATATTATATGTATGTATATATAATTAATTTTAATAACAGTGCTTGATATATACTAAGTAATTCCCTCTGATTTTTAAAGGATATCTATTTATTTTAGACTTCCTTTAATATCATCAGCAGAAGTAACAAAACTGAAATAGGCATCAAATTTTGAGAGAAGCTCATAGCTTGAGATTTGGTGACCAAATGAACCCTACCATTTAATTATCTGTGGTAAAACTTTTAGATTTGGTATTTAGCTGCTATAAATAATCTTAATTATTTCTTAATTCTCTTTTAACCTGTATTTTCTCATACATTTGTTTTCAGTATTGAATAAAAGCAAATAAATTGATTTCAGTTTAGTGACAACTCCCTCTAACTCTGAAGGACCTTGCTTGGGGCATCTTTTTATGATGACATGGATAACCATGGTGCATAGAGATTTAGGATTAGTTTATTTTAACTTGAATTTCACTTCCTCTGGTTTCTGTCTTTTGTATGGATGCAAGTTGATGTCCATAATCTTGACCGTCTACTTGGAAACATGGCATTCAAATTGATTCCTGAGGAATTTCCTGATTCAGCTTCAAAGTTAGCAGTGCAGAGTAAGTGATTCTATAGCATTGTACCCTCAAGAGAATTTAGAGCCTGAAGCTGATGTTTTTGATAGTGTTCATTTAGTTTTGGTAAGAATAACCTTTTCTCTTTAATTTAGTAATCTAAAGTGATTTTTTTAAAAGATTTATTTATTTATTATCTGTAACTACACTGTAGCTGTCTTCAGACACTCAAGAAAAGGGTGTCAAATCTTATTACAATTAGTTGTGTGCCACCATGTGGTTGCTGGGATTTGAACTCAGGGCCTTCGGAAGAGCAGTCAGTGCTCTTAACCACTGAGCCATCTCTCCAGTCCTGAAAAGTGATTTTTTTAAACCATTCACTGATTCATCCATCAAATTTTTGCTGGGCACTTAATATCATATGTCTACTTATATTTGCATAGTGCTTACATTGTATTAGAATTAAAGTTAATTAACCTAGAGATGATGATTAAAATGTCTAGAAGATTGTATATGGGGAATATCCAAATACTCTGCTATGTCCTCCTATAAGGGGGTTGAACATCCCTGTGTTTTGTTTTCTGCTGCTGGTCCTAGAATCAATCATCTGGGAAACAACTGGATTTACAGCTACATGGTCTTTTGCCTCACCCTTAAATTACAAGTTATTCTAGAATTCAAGAGATGCCTTCAAGATCCAGTGGACATACTGAAAGGCTGAGTCTCTATAGTAACAGTAAAATGTGTGTGTGTGTGTGTGTGTGTGTGTGTGTGTGTGTGTGTGTGTGTGTGTGTTTTAGAGGAATTTGTGCCTATTCGCAATATTTCCAAACATATTTCTTTTGCTTTGAAGGAAGCGATGTCGACACGAAAAGCATTTCTAAACACAGAGAATCAGTACCTGAAATTCAGGAACCCTCAGGATTGATGGATGACCTGTCACTTGAAGGTGAGACTATGAAATAAGTCATGTTCTTCAGAGGAATTTATATGTTCATTTAGAATATTTTCTACAATCCTTCTCTTTCTTATTTTTAAATAGCTAATGTACTGACTATTTTTATTGTTTGTTTTTATTTTTTGTGACTTTTCATACATGACTAGCATATATTTTGTCATATCTACTCCACCTTTCCCCATCCCCTTCTATATGCCTTCCACAACCTTCTCTCAGATTCATGTATATATATATATATATATGTGTGTGTGTGTGTGTGTGTGTGTGTGTGTGTGTATGTTTGTGTGTGTATGCAGATGACTTACTGAGTCCAGTTAGTGTTGTCTATATGTACCTGGATGTAGGGTTGACCATTTAGGCATAGGTAGTCTATAGGGGACTTGTTCTTGAAGAAAAATGACTGTCTCCCCTCATCAGCTAACTGCCTAAATCTCTTCTCTTTATCCATTTGTGGCTGAAATGTAGATTGGTGTGTTTTGTGCAAGGATCATATTGTTGGAAGTTTCATGAGTACAATATCCCTGTCATATCCAGAAGACACTATTCCACAATAGTCCTTCCTCCTGGTCCTATGGCTCTGAAAATCTTTCTTCTTTCTACTCTGTCATATTTCCTGACCCTTGGATATAAGGATTACATTATCAATGTCCTACTTGGGAGTAGGCGCCCAACAGTTACTTATTCTGTGCACTTGGATTCATTATGGCTCTCTGTAATAGTCTGTCTGCTCTTAAAAAAAAATAAGCTTCTTTGATAGGAGAGTGAGGGCTTTCCTAAAATATGGATATAAGATAAGCAGTTTGAAGGCAGTTGGAATCTGTATCTGGTTTTTAACATGGTTGTTGGGAGGCTCTCCTCTATAGCCTTGGGCCTTTTCAGCCTCAGATTCTTGGCTAGTTTTGCAGTCCGAGGTATAAGTTCCTCCCTATCATGTGGACTTAGGAACCAATAAGACAGCTGCTGGTTACTTCTGAAATTTTAGCACCATGGTTGCACCAATGGGCACTTTCTCCATGGACCAGTTCCTATGACAATTGGAATACTGGACAGCTGGGTAAGACTGTTGATAACATTTCTCCCTCAGCAGCTCTGGTAGCACCCTTCATCACTATTAAAAGTTCTATCAGTGAGAAGGCTTCTTATCCAATACCAGCTTGATTTTCCCAAGTCCTTTACAATGCAATCCCATTTTCTACTAAACAGAGAATCACTCAAAGAAAACTTTAGGATGGATTGCTGGTTTTTTGTTTTGTTTTTGTTTTTATTTTTTCCTTAAGAAATGCTAAGAAATGGATACTTTTAGTTTGACAAATCCCACCATACCTGAGAAAGACTGGATCTTAACTCATTTTCCTTAGTGGTGAAGTCCCTAATAAGTTGTTCATGTTCCATTATCTAAACTCCTACTCATGCAAACAACCTTAGTTAGACTCAGTGGGGAAAGAGTTTCACACTCTTCAGTGGGGAGAGTTGCTTGTGAAGGTTTCTATAGAGGAGACTGGAAATTTCAAGGGTTGGGGATGAGAATGCCCAAACCTCAGTGCATACTGTGTGAAGTTGTCAAAGAATAAGGAATCACTGGTTCTTAGTCTTTAATCCATTGAGAACCCCCAAGTTTAAAGTAAGATTAAATGGGGCAAGGGGGTATGGGAAAAAAATGAGATCAAGAGAGTGGACAGAAATTCAGCACGCTGGAGTCCTTTCTGTCTCTTGATTGCCTGAGTAAATCTCCACATCATTAGGTGAGATGTTATTTGTGTCTTATATGGGACCAAAAGGTTTACCCCACCAAGCTTAATATGGGTGTCTTAGTTAGGGTTTTACTGCTGTGAACAGACATCATGACCAAGGCAAGTCTTAGAAAGACAATATTTAATTGGGGCTGGCTTACAGGTTCAGAGGTTCAGTCCATTATCATGAAGATGGGATCATGGCAGCATCCAGGCAGGCATGGTGCAGGAGGAGCTGAGAGTTCTACATTTTTATCTGAAGGCTGCTAGTGGAAGACTCACTTCCAGGCAGCTACGGTGAGGGTCTTATGCCCACACCCACAGTGACACACCTACTCCAACAAGGCCACACCTCCTAATAGGGCCACTCCCTGGGCCAAGCATATACAAACCATCACAATGGGTGATACAAAGGCACTTGAAGATCAGTGAAAGCTGTAAGACATTAAAATTTCTTCCTAGCTAGACTACCTCTGTATCCAGAGGGCATATTTATGTTTCCTTTAATCCATTCTAACTCTATAGAAGATCTGCATAATAGATAAAGTAATATTTGATATTATTATTTATCTCTACTGCTCTCTTTCAATAACTAATCAGTTTCCTGTAGAATACTGAATGCTGGTCTAGAAAAGAGCCTTTTATTCAAACTCTGTTACAAACACCGATTCAACTTTTGAAGTGTTTAATTTAGCTGTGATCTTTGTGCTAAAACTAGGTCACTAGGTCACAATTAAGCCACTCATTTTTTAAAAAGTCTTATTCCATTTGGTTTCTAAGGGAGAAATGATCAGACTGCCTACACCTCTGCAAGGGATGATACTGAGTCTCACACAGCAAAGGAATGCAAAGATCTTTGCCTAACCTGTAGTTAATAAACATTTACTGTAGACTTGAGCCCTAGTCAGGCTTCTAAAATCATGAAAAGAATCTATAAAGCTACAAATTCATTACCTCCAAATCACTCAAAAATATGCTGTCTTAAAGACTTCATATTGGTTCATCTATATGTGTTATGTGATGCAAAAAGGGAGTCCATGACAAATCAAATTAATGATTTCTCCAAAGTCCAACTTGAATAATTGAGTTTATTGCAGTTACTAACAGGAGTATGAAAAGGAGTAAAGTAAAGGTTACTTTACAAGACCATGGATGGCTTTAAAAATATATTCATCTACATTCCAAATGCTGCCACCCCTCCTGGTTCTCCCTCTCAGAATCCCTCCCCCCTCCCACCCCTTTGAGAGAGTGGGACCCACCCTGGGTATTCGCCCACCCTGGATTTTCCCCAACTCTGAGTATCCCCCCAACCCTGGTGCATCAAGTCTCTGCAAGATTAGGTGCATCCTCTCCCACTGAGGTCAGACAAGGAAGACTTCTTGGGTAATGGATACCACAGTCAGGCTACAGCTTTAGAGTGAGCCCTGCTCCAGTTGTTGGGGGACCCACATGGAGACTTAGCTGCACATCTGCCACATCTGTGTCAGAGGCCTGTTCCAGCCAGTGATGTTTCCAGGGTTACAAGTTAGTTAACTCTGTTGGTCTTCCTGTGGGCTTTCCATCTCCTTCAGGGCTTTCAATCCTTCCCTCAAATCTTCCATAAGCGCCCCCCCCCCAACCTCTGTCTAATGTTTGGCTGTGGGTATCTGCATCTGTTTCAGTTAGCTTCTGGGTAGAGCCTCTCAGAGGGCAGTTACACTTGGCTCCTGTCTGCAAAGTATAACAGAGTATCATTAATAATGTCAGCGATTGGTGCTTGCATGTGGGATGGGCTTTGCTCCATCTTTGTCCCTGCATTTCTTTTATTTTGGGGACAGGACTAATTTTTGGGTCAAAAGTTTTGTAGGGTGGGTTGGTATCTTTATCTCTTCAGTAAGGGTCCTACCTTAAGGCTATATAAGGTGGCCTTTCAGGTTCATGTACCCATTGTTAGGCATCTTGGCTGAGGTCACCTGCATTGACTTCTGGGAGCCTCCTCATCCTCTTTCCAGAGATTCACCCCACTCTCCCACTCCCAGCATCTGCAGATTTCCATTCATTCTCCTGGCCATCTGAGCCTCTCTCCTGTCTCTCCTCATACCTGATACTGACCCCCATTCCCCTGCCTCTCCCCTCTCCTACCCAGTTCCCTCCCTACCACTGCTTCCTATGACTATTTTGTTCTCCCTTCTGAATGTGATTCAAACATCCTCACTTGGATATTCCTTCTTGTTTAACTTCTCTGGGTCTATAATGTGTATCATAGGTATTCTGCACTTTATAGCTAATATCCACTTATCAGTAAGTACCTACCATGCATGTCCTTTTGGGTCTGGGTTCCCTCATTCAAGATAATATATATCTAGTTCCATCCATTTGCCTGCAAAATTCATGATGTCCTTGTTTTTAATAGCTAAAAAGTATTTCACTGTGTAAAAACAACAAACAAGTATGAAAACAAACAAAACCCCCACATTTTCTGTATCCAGTCTTCTGTTGAGGGATATCTAGGTTGTTTCCAGTTTCTGGCTATTGTGAATAAAGTTGCTATGAACATAGTAGAGCATGTGTCCTTTTGGTATGGTGGAGTATCTTTGGGGTATATGCTCGAGTGGTATAGCTGAGAAACCGCCAGATTGGTTGTACAAGTTATAATCCCTCTAGCATTGGAGAAGTGTTCCCTTTTGTCCACATCCTCACCAGCATGTGCTATTGCTTCAGTTTTTTATCTTAGCCCTTCTGATTGGTTTAAGGTGGAATCTCAGGGTCATTTTAATTTGCATTTCCCTGATGACTAAGGATGTTGAGCATTTCTTTAGGTGCTTCTCGGCCATTCAAGTTTTCTCTGCTGAGAATTCTCTATTTAGCTCTGTACCCCAGTTTTTAATTGGGTTATTTGGTTTGTTAGAGTCTAACTTCTTGAACTTCTATATATTTTGGATATTAGCCCTCTGTCAGATCTAGAGTTAGTGAAGATGTTTTTTTGTTTTTGTTTTTTTAAATGTCTTTCTTCCTGTCTTAGTCAGGAATATTTCTATTCCTGGACAAACATGACCAAGAAGCAAGTTGGGGAGGAAAGGGCTTACACTTCCATACAGCTGTTCATAACCAAAGGAAGTCAGGTCTGGAACTCAAGGAGGTCAGAAAGCAGGAGCTGATGCAGAAGCCATGGAGGGATGTTCTTTACTGGCTTGCTTCCCTTGGCTTGCTCAGCCTGCTCTCTTATAGAACCCAAGACTACCAGTCCAGAGATGATCCCACCCACAAGGGGCCTTTCCCCCTTGATCACTAATTGAGAAAATACCCCACAGCTGGATCTCATGGAGCCACTTCCCCAACTGAAGCTCCTTTCTCTGTGATAACCCAGCTGTGTCAAGTTGACACAAAAACTAGCCAGTACACTTCCCTTCCATCCCTCTTGCTTTTCTAAGGAAGAAAAATTGATGTATCCAGTTTGGACAAAATTCTGGGGAAGATGCAGATTCACCTCTCAGAAAAAGAACTAGAGAAGCTGACAGAAAACCTGCCTGGTGAGTCTTAGAGAAACCACCATCCCTTTGAAGAGTTTGTGTCTGTGATCACGAATATGGGACTTTCCAAAACTAGCGCCCTCTGCATCAAAAGGGCTTTTGCAGAATTTAGGAAAGAATTTATTCCTAGTATGATGGTAAGTCTTAGTTTTCATTAAATAAAAAAAAAAATCTAAAGTAATAGAAAAGGGGTAGACTAAAGCTCTATCTGTCGGTCATTGTTCCATTTAACACTTTTCTTTAGATAGAAAACATTGTCTTTATTTCCTATTTCCTGAAAATGTTCAGATTTATTTATTTATTGTTTATTTTTCTATATGTACTCATGTCTGTGGATGCACACATGTGTATGAGACATGTGTGTGTGTGTGTGTGTGTGTGTGTGTGTGTGTATTTGGTACGTATATTTGTATATGCTTGTAGCAACCAGAGAAGGATTTTGGGTGTTGTCCTTCTGGTGTTGTATACCTTATTTTTTTTAAAGGATCCTTAAAAATGTTTTAAAAGATTTATTTATGTTATGTGTATGGATTTTTTTTTGCCTACATGTAACATTTGTGCCTACAGATTTTGGATGAGGGCATCAGATCCCTTGGAAATGAAGCTAATGGAGCTACCATTATGTAGCTGGGGACAAAAAAAAACAAAACAAAAAAACAAAAAATCAAAAAAAACCCAACCCCTACAAGAGCATCAAATTTTCTTAACAATTGAGCTTTTCTCCAGCCCTCTACCTTGTATTTCCGGGCAAGTCTTGCACTGGGCGGGAGCCTGCTGGGTATGCTAGGCTGGATGGCACTGAGTCCCAGTGAGCTGGTTATCTGCACCTCCCAATACTGGAATTGCTAGTGATGTATCATCAGGCTATTTATTATGTTCATTTTGGGGATCAAAATCAGGTCTCATGCTTATATGAAAAATGCTCAGTGGACTAAGTTTTTTTTTCAACTCTTTCTTTTTATATTATATATCTTAATTTATGTCTCATATTTTTATCATAATCATAGACATCAGAGCAATTGACAGAAACCAAATTATTTATTACTGTGCCATTTGACCAAAGAAGTACTATCTTCTTACAGTGGGTTTTAGATATTGTATGTGGAGACACATCTGGTTGTCACAGATACTATGTGGGTGTATACTGTTAATATTAGATTTGTTGTGTATTAGGGATACTGGGTACCCTGAATTCATGCAGTCTTTTAACACAGTGAAAACTGCTCTCTGGTTGAGTAATGTGCACTAAGCTAGCTGCTGTTTCTGTATCATTATCTGATTGCTATAAACTAAATCTTGGGAGTTAGTGCTCCCTCAGCTTTTTCTTACTTGAGTCATTGTATTGCAAACGAGTGTTGCCCTTATAAAAATGTGGACTTTTACCTTTTTAAAATTTTGTATCTTTATTTTTATTGTATGAATGTTCACCTTCATGTATGTCTGTTTGCCACATGTGTGCCTGGTGCCTGTGGAGGTCAGAAGAGTACATTTGATCCTCTGAAATAGGAAGTATAGGTGTTTGTGAGCCATTATGTGGGTGCTGGGAATCGAACCCAGGTCTTCCGATCTTCTGCATGAGTGTTGCATGTAGCTTTTGTTACCCTGCCTAAGCTCTGGGAATGGACCACACTACCAGTCCTCACCCAGATTCCCTTGAATCCATAGAGAAAAAACACAGAGATAGACATTGCTCATTTTCAACTTGCCTTGTTGGCTCAATTAAACTCCCATGGCTAGTGTTCCCTCCCAATACTCTTAGCTTAGCACCCTAAATTTGTCCTCAACTTTAGTTGCTCAGTTAAGTGGCCTGTGGCCACTTTGCTTGAGATATCACATAGCTACTTGGCTTTTCTCTCTCTGTTTTTTGTTTGTTTGTTTGTTTGTTTGTTTGTTTTTTGGCTTTTCTCTCTCTGAAGCATGGTGAACTCTCCCCTCTCTTTTCCTATAGCTAAAAAGAAGACTGATCTCAACAAATTAATGGAAACAGTAAACACTGAAAAATGTTAATGAGAAAATATCCTGAGTCTAAGATCCTGTTTCTCTATAATTTTAGTATACTGAGTTACCCAGTTATATACTTGTTATTCTTTTTAACATTTGTATTGTGGAAAGTCCTATATAATATCTTAGGGCCTGATTATATATTGTCTCCATAAAGCAATGCTATACAAAATGGTGATCCTCTTTACCCTCTGAAGCTTTGCCAGTGTGACTGTTCCTCATTAATAGACCCAGAGAAACCATTATTTATGGGATAAAATAATGAATGGTGGCTGAGTGTGATAGTGTATACCTTTAGTACCAGCACTTGGGAGACAGAGGCAGGAGGATCATTGTGTATTCAAGGCTAACCTGGTATGCAAAATGCATTCCAGGCCTAATGGATTATTTCGTGAGACCCTGCCTGTAAAAGAAAGAAAAGAAAGAGAGAAAGCAAGCAAGCAAGCAAGCAAGCATGGGCTGTCTCATAATTAAAAAAATAACTATACATGACAGTATCATTAAATAATACCATGCATATGTATGTATATGTATTATATATGTAATATATTATATATATGTGTGTGTATATATATATAAAATTATTATTAATTTGATTAGGAATCAGAAAATAAGTCCCATTGCCACGTGGAAACTGTATCATTACTGATACAAATGGGTAGGTGTCACTGTGCATTTATTGTCCATACGGCAGTTAATACTGCGTAAGCATGAAAGTCTGTGTGTGCTTAGAGCTCTTAGGTCTTTAGTTAAAGTCTCATTTATTTGTATTTTCTTCTCTTAGCAGGAGAAAAGATTGACCTCATTGATATAGAAAGCATCCTGCACTTAAGGACTATCTCTGGAGAAAGCATAGATCTAAAAAATATTTCTACTGATGGTAAGATTTTTAAATTGCATAGCATTTAAGGTGATTTACAGTTACATCTGTTCCATGAAGATGTTCATCATTTTCATGTAGAATGCTATAGACTTGCCAGAAATTTTTCAAAAGGAAAAGATTTTCAAAACTTTAGAACAAATTTCTAGTGACTCCCCTTTAAATGGAAGTTCAACTGCACTATGCAAAAGTTTTCAGACTGTCTGTTCTGGCAATCACTGATCCTGCCATTAGCCAAAAACTCCCTGTCTGTACTTTAGCAACCAATGATTGGGTGTCTCTGGAATTAAGCTGGGAAGAATGAAATAAAGTAAATTGAATGGGAGTCAATTAAAGAGGAGTGAAAGAAATTAGAGATAGGTGGAATGCCAAGAAGGAGTAAGATATGAACGGGTATAGAGGCCCATAGAAGGGGCTTCTGTTATACAATTGTACTACTTATTGCAATTATATCATAAATATTGACAGCAAGCCATAATGTCTATCACTCTGAAGTACTGCCTTTAGAATGGCTCAAATTAATCTTTTGCAACCTGATTTGTACCTTGCATGCAGACATTCGAGAATTCTACCAAAAGCAATTGGCTGAGAGTGTAGAAGACTTTGAAGGTGAGTGTGGGTCAGAGAGGAAAGCCACGTGGATCTGAGAGCCTCACACTTTATGTTCGTGCAACTTTCTAATAATTACATTGTGATTTCTGACACCCTTGTCTGTATTCTGATAGCATGTGTACATTTCTTTTAGAAATTTGCATGGATTCTTACAGATAGTTGTGTTTGTTCTATGGAAGAAGGAAATGAAACAATTAGATACTATGTGGCTTTTTAAAAAACTAAGTAAAAGTCTGCATACATTATAATATTGGTTGATACATGCAATATGGGCACTGAAGAGATAAAAACAAATGATACTTTTTATTCAAAAATCTTGGGTTGGTTATGAATTCTTAAGCAGTACTCAAACAACCAGCTAACAAAACCAAGATCAGCAAGACGAGGAATGATAATCTGGTTGTCGTTCTGGTGTCGATGTCTCTGGTACAGTTGGGCAGTCTCCAGTGGGCCTTGGTCTTTGTGTGTTAGGATCACTCTAAGGCCTTTAGGTAAGATAGTGATTAAATTTTGCTTACATTTTTTTTTTTCTGTAGGAAAGAGTATTGATGTTCATGAAATGGAGTCTCTTTTGCAAACCATGAATGTGAAACTTTCAAAAAGTCAAGTGATTGACCTTAAGGAAAACCTACAGGTTGATGGTAAGATATATTTAAATTGCGTGTGAATGTTTGATAATGGTAGCTTCTTCAAAAGAATCTCCAACATTCTTGTTTTGCACTAAGATTTTACAGAAACAAGCATATGATAATAGTAAGTTCCATCTCTCCATATCAAAAATTATATTTCAGCCATTTCATTTGTCTCTATTGATAGTGTGATTATCGATCACACACTATTGGGCTGGAGACTTAGAAAAGGGACCATTGTGAGGATGCTCCACAGGGTGGACACAAACAGAAGCAATTCAACTCCAGAAAATCTCAATGAGAGAAAAAATTTGCCAAGAGGAAAATTTTTTTAAATATTAATCCTTCTGGGTCTGGAGAGATGGCTCAGTGGGTAAGAACACTGTCTGCTCTCAAAGAAGACCTGGGTTCAATTCCCAACACCCACATGGTGACTCGCAAAGACCTGTCACTCCAGTCCCAGGGCATCTAACACCTTCTTCTGACTGCCTCCAGCACTCCATGCACACGGAACACGTACACACGCGCACATACACACACACACACACACACACACACACACACACACACACACACACACGAGTGCGTGCAAGCCAAGCACCTACACATATGCAGTAAAACAGATAAAAAGCTGTTGTCCTCCCATTCACCACACCCGTTGCATGAATAAAACGAGTAGAGAAGGAACGAGCGGCATGTTAAAGCCTTCTTTTTCTACTTGAAAAGTTTAAGAGAAATTTATATAGCCCTTTTCCTAACTGTTAACACATGTTTGTGGGTCTAGCCATTCCAAGAAAAAGTCTGAGATTGACTAAATAAAAATGATTAGGAT
>LR753337.1:0-30000 GCA_902729485.2 Mus minutoides | reverse complement strand
ATAAATAAAAGCTAAATATGTTAACCTGAGAACATTTCATTGGGGGCTGTCTCCATGAAACATAACCCAAACAATTTCTGATCTTAGATAGGTCAAATCTTGCCTATGTTGTAAGAGTTTTGTCTAATTCTGTCACTGCAAAGGATAGGCACTGTTCTTTTAAGCATATTTCTGTTTATTCACTCTTTAATTTTTATTGCTTGCAACCTACCAGGCAAAATATAGATTATTCAATTATTTCCTTTGTTTGCGAGAAATGAATGATGCAGTCATGAGAAAAACCAAGTTGCAGGTGTGTCACTATTTCTAAAACAGAAAGTTAATCTTAGATTCACAGGTCTACCTGAAATTATGATCCAGTTGTTCTTTCTCATACTGTCAACATGAACAGGGTTTCGAGGAAACACTACACCTGTCGTGTGGAAGCCTCCTCTAGCCTTGCCACTGATTCTAATTTGTTTTTCAGACAATTTCAGGTCAACCAAGCCATATGAGAAGAGATTGTGAGACAGTGGGCAGGTAGAATCAGCAGTATGTTTTTACATACATGACATATTGGTCATCTGATCATTTGAGGTGTCCACTTTAGGAGTGTGGGAAAATGAAGTACATGTAATGAAACCTAAACTGCTAGGGTCTCACCAAGGTCCACACTGAAGTTAGTGGCACAGAAAGACCCTTGAACTTCGCATTGGTAGTAAAACTTAACACATCAAAGTGATGTAAGCATATGGGAGACACCCTCATTTAGCTGAAATTCATCCTTGTCTACACACATACTCATTTCAAATAGCCCTTCTTTCAGTAGGTTCTCACCTATTTGTTTCTGAATACTCCCAGTGGTTCAGTGAAACACATTTTATTCACTTTCCTGACCTACCTGGCTCTACTGCAGAGATAATGTGGTGAATATTCTACCTCAGTAGGTCTAGAAGAAAAAAAAGGATCTATTTGGCCCAGGTATAGGCACTGTATGAGCAATATAAAAATTTGTGTGTAAGAGTACATTTATGCTTAACATCTATTGTTGTCACTGATATATGCATATGAATATGTTTGCAAATACTATTTAACTTGTAATAACCATCATCCCATATTAGTAAATTAACTGCAATATGTATTCAAAAGTTTTTTTATGGTATGAAAGTGTTTTATATATTGCTACAAAATATCACTTATAATTTTAAAAATTAGAAAAATTTCAAGTAACTTATCAATTCTGAAGATCTTCAGTTTAGTTTTTTCTTCATGATAACATCTAACATTAATATCTCAAGTACATCTACTTGTTACATAATTATTTTCTTTAGTATATTTAATACATTTTTTGGAGATAGATGTTTCACTGTGCAGCCCTGGCTGTCCTGGAACTCACTCTGTAAGCCAGACTGGACTTGAACTCACAGAGATCTGCCTAACTCTGCCTGCCCAGTGCTAGGATTAAAGGCCTGCTCACCATGGCCAATGTTAATATATTTTAATTGCTTATTGTAAAAACATGGTAATCATTAAAATTAAGAGATCGACTTTAAAATGATAAGTGTTTTACTCAAATAAATCAGGTTACCTGATAAAGTCACTCAGAGCTCAGTAGAATAAGAGATAATTTCATTAAACACTGATGAATGTAGTAAACTCAATTTTAAGTTTTGTTCTTTTTAAGATGGAAAAAAAGAGTTGATTCCCCAAAGTCTAAGAGTTCAATAGAAAAAGAGGTCACATTTAAGTTGTAGACATTTATTATCAGAATTTCATTTTTATGCCAGTATATCAAGTCCAGTGTTTAGGGAAGTACATTTATAATAAGTAGTGAGTTCAAATCGTGGACCTTGTGCTCACTGGGGAAGGCATAGGCTAAAATTCAGTTGCTGATAAATGCTATTGAATTTCTTATGCTTCAAATTTCAAAATGAATGTTGTGTGTACATTTTCTTACAGTTCATGGGGAAGTGGCAAAGGAAATATTTTTAGAAAAAATGGTTTCTTTTACAGGTAAGTGAAATACTCTTTCATTGTCTTCACTGATTGAGATGGGTGATCAGAAATAACTGATAATGGTGGCAGCAGAAAGGCTAGGTTGGTGATATGATGAAGGGCTCAGCCATTTCTATGTCAGCTTCTCGTTCATTGCTCTTTACTGCCGCCATCAACATTTGTTTATTCTCTGAAAACTTGCTGCTGTTCTCTAGAGTTCAGACACAACTGAGATGGCTTTCCTTGTTTCTCAACTTTTGAAGGTTTCTGTGGAGAGATGGTCCCACAGTATTCTCTACTCCACTATTTTAACAGATTATTTTCAACTGAAATCTCTGTACTTACCCTTTTAAATGATGCTTTCTCAATCCATACAAATATACACATTCTGGCTTTCCACCTTTGTGTGATAAAACACTTGACAAGACCTTAGATCTTTAACAATTCAGATATAAGTTTATGTTAGTATGACTGTTTGAGTAAGAAAGTGCCAAAGGTTATTTATTTAAAAATAGAAACTAGTAAAATTAACATTATAATTTATCATTATAAGGTGAAAATTATGTTATTTATATCAAAAGGTCATAAATAAAATAAATGGTGGTGAAATATATTTTCCCATCTGCGATTTAATAAGTTGACTGATTATGAAAACAAATTTGTTGTCATATTTTAATGAGGGGTTTCTGCCCCATACTTTCCCACTTAGTTCCTGAATAAACAACACAGAGATACCAGAATTTATTAACAAGCTACAAACATAAACTAGGCAGATTCTGAGACTACTATAACCCAGCCAAGCTATTAACAACCAGATAAATGCCCCATTACCTGCCAAGTGAGTCTCACCTGGCTTGCTCTGCTACATGGGTGTCCTCAGGGCAAGCTTCTCTTGGCCACTCGCTCATGCTCCCTCCTGCCTCAGGATGGCCCATCTTCTCTCTACACTCTCCTTTTGTTCCCTACCTGAGACCCCCTACTCCATATCAAGTCCTGCCTTCCTCTCTCTCCTGCCCAGTCACAGGCTCTAGCTTTTTATTATTTAATCGATGATTTTTAGTGAGCAGTCTTTACAGCACATTGGTCAAAATACAATGCCCATGTCCAGACTGCAGCCTCATCTTGGAGCACAGAACTCAGCATCTGAATAAACAGTGCACAAGACCAACCCTAACACAAATTGCTTTTCTTTGTGGAAGAGTTGAACCAAGGAATAACAGTTCTTTGTGGCTTTTTAGTATTTTTTTCTAAGACAGGGTTTCATGTAGCCAAGGCTGTCCTCAGACACCCTATGCAGCTGAGGCAAGCCTTGATTGAACTCTTGATCCTCTTTCCTGTACCTTCTAAGAGCTGGGATGACAGGTATGCACCATCACAGCTGACGACTCCCGATTCATAAATGTTTTTTTTTCCTCTCTTTATTAGATATTTTCTTCATTTACATATCACATGTTATCCAGAAATTTTCCCTTACCCTCCCGCGTCCCCGCCCTGCTCCCCTACCCACCCCCTCCCACGTAATGGCCCTGGCATTCCCCTGTTCTGGGGCATATAGAGTCTGTATGACCAAGGGGCCTCTCCTCCCAATGATGGCCAACTAGGCCATCTTCTTCTATATATGCAGCTAGAGACATGAGCGCAGGGNTGTATAGAGAAAGGCCATTGATTTGTTTGAGTTGATTCTATATCCAGCTACTGCACTAAAGCTGTTTATCAGGTTTAGGAGTTCTCTGGTGGAGTTTTTGGGGTCACTTATATATACTATCATATCATCTGCAAATAGCGATAGTTTGAGTTCTTCCTTTCCAATTTGTATCCCCTTGACCTCCTTTTGTTGTCACCGATTCATAAATGTTAAGGGATTATATGGTACTTGTGTTTCCCCATAAGTCTATGTGGATAAAGTGTGGCTTTGGGCATTTACATTTTGGCCTAGGGGATGATGCATTATCCAGGGAGTGAATTTTTTTCACTATTTTGTGAAATGTCTATTCTCTAATATTAGATTTCATGTTTTCAAAGGAAAAAAGATTCATATCAGTGAAATGAAGGAAGTTCTGGAAGATATGGGGATAGAGATCACAGATGCAGGGATCAGAAAACTAGAGGCAGTGCTGCCCTTTGATGGTAAGCTTTGAAAATACTGACTGCTAAGACCACCAGAGGCTTTTTCTCCAGAGCCTATGTGAATAGGTTTACAGTTTTGCTTATTCCTTCTGAAAACTAGAAATAGTTAGAAAACTAAAGACACTGTTGCTTAGATTTGTCTGTCATCTACCAAACCCTTCAGCCATAAGTTTTGTCATTGGAACACGGAAAAGAGTCCCCTTCTAGATGATGGCAGCAACTGAATTCTAAGAAAAAAACAAAGGAAACTGAATAAGAGAAAGAAGAGGGGGTGGGAGGATGGAGGGGGAAGGAGAGGGAGAAAGATTAGGAGGCAGGGAGGACAGGGAAAAGAAGGTGAAGAATGGAAAGAGGATTGCTTGACCATCATGTGCTTATCTCTGTTACCAATCCCTTAGTTACCAAAACTGTATGTGTGCATACATTGTATGTGTACATATGTGTGTGTGTGCCACACTGAGACAGTGTTCTTTCCTATTACTCTGTTTCACTAATAATGAGTTCACTCGCAGAATCATATATAGATGCCTAACTGAAGTAATAAAAGAGTTAAGCTCATTTCTCCCTTCTGACATGATTTGCTCCATTTTTTTAAATAGCTTCGGACCATACATTTCAGAACAGAATGTTGGAGGTTGTGCAATGCATAAATGGTAAGTGAAGAGTGTGGAGAGAAAAGCAGAGACATCTGAAACCTTTAAGGTTTTCTTTAGTTGTTTCAAGCCTGAGTCTTGTCTATATCCCTTTGTGCAGATTGTCTATTCAGATATTTTCATCATAATTTTTATGATACTGTCAAGGTCACAGCCTTGCACAAAGATACCACTATCAACAACAACACACACACAATATTCCTAGCTAGGTATAGCTATATATAATCAAAATATCTAGCATTTACAAGACTGAGATAGTGAGTCATGAATTCAGTCAGGCAAAAACAAAACTAAACAGGAAAACCCTACCTCCAACAACATAAATAAACAACAACAATCTCAGCCTGGTCTACACAGCTTGTTCCAGACCAGCCAAGGCTACACAGTAAGACCTTACTAAAACACAACAGCAATCCTAAAGGCCTATTTTTAGGACATCTGCCCAGCAACCATCTGTACAGCCTCCAACTGACATCATTCTTAATGATCTCTGCAACCAAAGTGGTCCAGTTGATTCCTCCTCATGTTACCTCACCCTTCTTGCACATACCCATATGATACTATAAAAAACTGGACATGGTGACCTGTAACCCATCACAGCAACGGGAAGATCCCCAGATCTCATTTCACGAATTCTTTATAGGGAAGATACCTGACTCATGGTAAGATTTAAGGGAAGATATTCCATTTCTGACTTCTCTCTTTCTCTCTCTCTCTCATCTCTATCATATCTGTTTCTGTTTCTGCTGTTTCTGCCTCTCTCTCTGTTTCTGTCTTTGTCTCTGCCCCCCTCTCTCTCTGTTTCTGTCTCTGTCTCTCTGTGTGTGTCTGTCTCTATATCTCTCTCTGTCTCTCTGTTTCTGTCTATGTCTCTGTCTCTCTCTCTATGTGTCTCTCTGTCTCTCTCTGTGTCTCTCTGTCTTTCTGTGTCTCTCTGTCTCTGTCTCTCTGTCTCTGTCTCTGTCTCTGTCTCTCTCTCTCTCTCTGTGTGTGTGTGTGTGTGTGTGTGTGTGTGTGTGTGTGTGTGTGTACAGAGGACAACTTGTGGGAAAATTGATCCTCTCCTTCCACCATGACAGTCCCAGAGATCAAGCTCAGTTCCTTGGGCTTGGAGGCAAGGGTCTCTCCCCAATGAGCTTCCTTACTGTTCCGGTTTCTGATTTTTATATTGGTTATTTAATGGTCTTATATGAGCTAAATGGAAGCCCAAACAGAAAAGCCTTATTCATTTAAGTGCATTTTTCTCTTCTGTCTTCATACAGTAAAAACTAAAACCTTTAAATTCAGATAGTGCATGTGCAAAAATACACTTGTGTCTTAAATTCCTTTTCTGTTTCTGTGTGGCTTTAAAGAAGGAGAAGTTAAATTTGGTAATGTGGACCCTGTCCTGGAAAACCTGGGTGTGAAGCTTACACCAAAGGAGCAAGAGAGCATAACGAGGATTCTGCTATCTCAGGAAGAGATCCGTAAGTTCATTAGTGTCTTAGAGTCAATCTATGAACTAGCAAGATGAGGCAGAAACAACTAGTCATGGGACTATGAGTGCTTCACGATTATACATGTCACATTGCATGTGGGGAGAACTGAGACCATTTGAAGGAATCAGTTCTCACAATACATAACAGGGGTCAAAGTTCACTGGTCATCTAGCAGGTAATGACCTGTGAACCACCTGGTTGGCATTCTTCTAGATCTTAAGGTCACCACACACAGTAACACAGTCACAACCTCACAAAGACTAGAGTAAAGGTGCAGCTCAAAGACCAAGAATGAGAAGCAATGACTTAATTGTGATCTTTTTAATATTCCTCAAACAGTTGTCCTGAGTCCATCCATCATTCCACTCCCATTCTACAGTTTTTTATAAACAATATATATTTATGTATAAATTTATGAGCTTTATTTATTTTCTAAAAAAACAAAACAAAAAACAACAAAAAAAACCAGTTCTTTATCTTCAGCTCAGAGTCTTTGTTAATTTAAAAAAACAAAACAAAACTGATTTCTATTGTATTCTGTAAAGTGGTTTTTGTCTTGATAATGCCTCAATCATATATAAGACTCGGTGTATTGCTTCTTGGAATTTTGGCTATGATCAAATGTAAAAATAGATACCATAAAGAGTCTCATTTCTACATTCTCAAAAGGGCAGGGTGTGCATCAGGACAATTTTGTAGAAGGGAATAATAGTGCTTTCTCGTTTTTCTATGAAAATTGGCATAATTTCCCCTTTGATATATGGAGTTTAGATAGAATATCTGCAGTTTGTACTCTTAAGAGTGATAAAGAGATAAAGATAAAAGATATAGATTAAAACTTAATGGATTTTGGTTTGTCTCTTCTTTTGCAGTTTACCAAGTTCTGGTTTGTTTTACATGTAGCTTTTAAAAATGAACGATAAAATTTGCATTTTCTTACAGATGATGGAAAAATTCCACTCAGTCAACTGATGCTTGCAGTGACAAAAGTTACAGGTGTGAGAGAGCTCTGCTTAATGGCCTTCCTCTTGTACCCACTCACATTCTGATGCCTCCTTCTGACTCTCACATTTTGTTCTATCCTTTTTACCACTTCAGAAAATATTTATAATTAAGCATCCAGAACACTAAGTGGCCCAACTACAACTCTTCAGCCAAATAATTTTGGGGGAAAACATTTTATTGTATGGTAGTCATCTCTGTTGGCTTCTGTACTATTGATACCTTCTTTCACACCGTTATGATAAAGCTACATAGTTGTGATAAAGATTTCATGCTCTGTGAAGACTAAACTATATACTATCTTTCATAAGAGCATTTTTCTTCTCTAGGCAATTATGGTTTACCAGTGAGATGGACAAATTTAAATATTTTAATTGCCCTTTATACTCTAAGGAGTCCTGTGCATGATATATTACATGATCACTCTAACTTTGGATTTCCCATATTTAATATATGCCAGTGTAGTGCCTTGATAGAAAGTTCACTATTCTCCAAGATATACTCTAAACTATACCTTAATATGTATACTATGAACACCAGGAAGAATTTATTTTCTTATTGCAATCAAAGCTATCACATTTAACATTAAGTAAGAAAGCCTAGAGAACAGAAAAAGAAAGGTTGGGTCAGACAAAACGCTATGGACACACCATGTGTTAAGCCATTTTAAGACAATATAAGAAACAAGTGAAAATGTGTAAATTAACATATCTTGGGTAGTGTGTGAGATAGGGCCATGCTATCCAATCTAGGGCATACATGGAGCTAAAGTTCTGACATGTGGGCTAAGTCATTTCTTCTTGTTACTCATTTGGTTACAAGGAGCAGAGTTCAGAATTAAGCATGTAGAGTTACAGATTACTAATATTCAGGTCAAGGCCAACATCTCTCCTTTCAGAGAAATTCAGAGATATGTCTGATAAACAGGAGTAGGTTGCTAACAAATATACTAAATGTAAACCTGAAATAGTAAATGTTCTTAATTTCTTAGTAGAAAGAAATCTGTACTGGAGCAAAAGCACCCTGAGCTGAGATAGCACATTAAGTAGTTAAATAAAACTAATGATAATACCGTTCATAACTAAAGGAAAGCAGAATTGCTAAATTTGGACCAACTGTCCCTGATGTTGTAAATGATTTATATTCTCTAACCTGTGTCCCTTATGGCTGTGTCATAACTGGAGAGTCTCCATTTTAAGGGACAGTTGCTTTTGTGGTGATTGGTGTAATAGTCTCAAGGTACTTTATTGGGAAGCTTTGGAAGCTGGTGGTTAATAAGCAAATATTTATGTTTTCTAAACTTCAGAGGCTTTCCTGTCTCATTTACATTCTTACCTACATTATATTTCTTTATTTTTAAGGAGGACAAATTAACATCAAAGATATAAAAAGTGCTCTGGAAACAATGGGCATAGAGCTCACAGAAAATGAATGTTCCCAATTAGAGAGCGTGCTTCCAGTTAATGGTAAGCATTAAAAACAAACAAACAAACAAACAAACACCAAAAGCCAGCATAGACTTTTGAAGGCTCCAAGAGACTGAACTTCCAATTAAAAGAGCATATGAGGGGTAGACCTAGCCCCCCGCCCCCAACATATGTATGTAGCATATGTGCAGCTTGGTCTTCATGTGGGTCCCAAACAACTGGAACAGGGCTATCCCAAAAGCTGTTGTCTTTATGTGGGATATGTTCTTCTAGTTGAGCTGCCTTATCTGGCCTTAGTGGGAGAGGATGTGCCTAGTCCTACAGTGACTTGAGGTGCTAGGGTGGGTTGGTAACCAGAGGTGCAGGGAAGGGGAGATGAGGCAGGGGCCGTGTGAGAGGGGAAACTGGGAGGAGACAGGTCCTACAATCAGGATGTAAAGTGAATAAATAAATAAATGAATGGAAATAAAAACTGTAAGTGTTAAGAAGTCATATGAAAGCCTACTTGTTTGTAAGCTAATTAAAACCATGATTTTTTTCTTTAGAAAAATAATTTGAACAGAGGTCTCACATGTGAGTGAACAATGGATTTCCCAGAAGACATGGGTTATTAAATAAAAATTTCAGTGTCAGACTCAGGTTCCCTCCTTGTGACTAGTTGGTCAGAGAGGCCTCAGAGTACCCCCAGAACAATATAGAATACTGTCACTGTGCATGGTTGCCCACCATAACTAGATAGCAAGAGCCTATTTGCTGAAGACACTGCATTCTTGGGTTATAGGGAACTCTCTTCCTGCTGGCTGGCTTTCACAGCTCTAGAAGGGCGTGTACAGTCTGTGTGTTTTCATAGGGAGTGGCACCACAAGTTTTGTTTAAGTTTTTTTTTTTTTAACTTTCATGACTACTTATATTTGAAACCTAAAAAAATAAAATAAAACAAACAAACAAACAAACAAACAAACAAATAAATAAAAGAAAGTAATTCCAGCTAGGCCATTGCAGTTTGCAATCTGCACCGTTAGTCATTTATCTCATATTAGAAAAAGGTGTACCTGCTTTTATTTTTTTATATCCAGTGAGAAAAATAACTTCAAAATTCTACGGGTTTATGTGTAAAGGTGAATGGTTGAGAAAGTTCTGGGAGAAAAAAAAATGGAGAAGTTAAAGAGAGGACAGGGACAAACTAAGACACCTCTGTTTTGCTTTAGCAGGGTAGAATGTTGGCTCTAATTCTCCCAGGATCTAGGAAGGCACATACATTCCGAACATTTTCCAGTTTTTGAGTTGTTTTCCACCTTTTTGTAAATAAGCAATGCAGCTCTTCTCGGGTGAATCATGACGTTAGAGCTTTAGTAGTCCCTTGCTTCAGCGCCTCTGGTGACCTGATTTCTGTCCTCACAGCCGACGGGAAGGTGTACAAGAAGAGGTTGTTGGAAACGGTGGTTGCCTCCAAAAGTAAGCGACTACAAAAAGGGTCATGGATGTGAAGCTTGGGCTGTGTTCTCTAGGTTTAGAATCCTGTCAGTACATTAATGTTATTTTTACAAGTGTAGTATCTGTGTCGATTTTACCAAACATACTCTTGAACCATTCTTTTCATTCGAAATGCTTTGAAATTAATTCTTTGGGAAATTGTACAAATTAATGCATTACAGGCATCTTTGTGCATGTATGTCAGTATGCTTTGTTCTCATTCTTACCATTGACCACACACACACACACACACACACACTTACCTTGTGCCCTCTTCTACCCTTTCTTTGCCCTGGTTAGTCCCTTTTCCAGCTTCCTTACCACATACACTCCATGCCCTGGTTAGGTCCCTTTCCAGTTTCCTTTTCACATATAATCCATTATCAGTTCCATTTTCCCTTAGCTTAAGATCCCTTCCTCCTCTCTCTCCCTTTCTACTTTCATGACATATATGCACATATATAAATACCTGTAGTATACACATGCACACACACATATACATGTGTGTCTGTGTGTGTACATGAACAGTTAGGAAAAAAGTAAAGTAAAACCAAATACTACTAAAAGTAGAGAATAAGGAGAATGTTGAAAAAAAGAAAGAAACTAGAAACTAGGAAAAGAAAAAATAATTGCCTCTAAATTTAAAAATGCATAGATTTAACTACATGAATATTTGAAGAACAACAAAAATATGCTAAGCACAATAAAGTAAAAATGCTATTATCTATGATGTAGTAGTCTGTAATAACAGAAAGCAAGGAATCACAGGGGCGGCGGGGGGGGGGGGGGAGAGGATCAACAACAACAAAGTGAGACAGGAAATGTTAAGAGCACCTTCACCTGGCCCTTAAATGTAGACTTTATTTCCCCTTGTAGTTTATGCTGCTGCTAAGTCTGCACTGATGAAATGTCTGGTATCCACCAGAGCTGTCTTGACTGAGGTAGTCTTTTTTTCTTTGTGTACTAGGAACCTCTGCTGGAGACACTTAGCCTTGCATTCTGTAGGTAGGGCCGATTCCCTCCCTGTCCTGAGACTCCAGAGATTATATGAAAGCTAATGATTTAGCTAGAGGATGTCTCCTGAGTGAATTGGGAATCCGGAGAGCAACTGCAGCACTAAGACGGGTACCAGGTCTTCCCGAGTGTTAATATCTTTGCTACAAGGATTTTATTGTGCGTATCCAGTACACACCTGAACAACATCAGTCTTCTGAGTCCATGAAACAGCAAATAACAGATAAGCTGCTCCAGAGTTTGATCTCCTCCTGCCCTCAGTCTCAAAGCTATCAAACTCTAGCTTTATTCTTAGTTGATGAGATCTGCTCATGGCTAGCTCTTCTACTCCATCTTCTGAGTGTTCCCTGACTTTTAGATGGGTAGTAGATCCACTGTGTCTTAGTTAAGAGTTCCATTGCTGTAAAGAGACACCATGACCAAGGCAACTCTTATAAAGGACAACATTTTATTGGGGCTAGCTTACAGTTTCAGAGGTTCAGTCCATTATCATCATAGTAGGAAGCATAGCAGCATGCAGGCAGTCATTGAGCTGGAGGATCAGAGAGTTCTACATCTTGATCTGTCTAAAGGCAACCAGGAGAAAACTCTCTTCTTCAGCTAGGAAGAGAGTCTCTTCCAAATTGGCTGGAGCTAAAGCATAGAACCTCAAAGCTCACTCCTACAGTGACACACTTCCCCTAACAAGGCCATACCTCCTAATAGGACCACTTCCCATGGACCAGACACATTCAAACCACCACATTACACTCTATTCCACAAAGGCTTGTTCTAACTAATGAACTTATGGGGGCCATACCTAGCCATAGAATAATGCAAAATACATTGAGTCTAGCTTCAAAAGTCCATCATCTCTTGCAGTCTCAACAATGTTAAAAGTCCAAAATTCAAAGTCTACTTTGAGGTTCACTCATTTTCTTAGCTGTAATCCCCTATAAAATCAAAATAAAAAAGGAGATCATATACTTTCAACAACACAGGATATATATCACCATTCCAAAATATCATAACGAGGAAATACTGGACCAAAAAGCAAGACCAAAAACCAGGTTGACAGACTCTAAACTCTGAATCTCCATGTCTGGTGTCAAAGTACTCTTCAGATCTCCAACTCCTTTCATCTTGATTGACTACAACACATTTCTTTTTCTTGGTCTGGTTCTACTCCATTAGGAGCTTTTCTCAGTAGACATTCCATGCCTCTGGCATCTCTAACATCTTGGGGTCCCCAAGGGAACTTCAGTCTTACAGCTTCTTGTTCTAATGTATGGGATCCATACATGGTCTTCTGTGCTCCTCCAAAGGGTTTGGGTCACTTCTCCAGATCTGCCTCTGTAGCATTCTAGGCTTTGGTTGACTCCACTCCATTGCTGCTACTGTTCTTGGTGGTCAATCAATGGTACTGGCATCACCAATATGCTGGGCCTTTCGATGCAACTAGACTTTACAAATAGACTCTCATAAGCTCTCTTCATGGTGTTAAGTCTCAACTTCTTTGCATGACACATTCAGCCTTGGGCTTTCAACTATAACTGAGGCTGTACCTTTACCAATGGTCTTTCCTGGCCTCTCAGAAGCCAAGCTTCAACTGTTCTTCATGAACCCTTCATGTCTACAAAACTAGTACCACCTAGGTGATTCTTATACATTATCAAGTTCAGCTGCAGCATGAGGTACAACCTTGAATATCTCTGGAACATAGCTTTTTGTGCATTCAGAAAATACTTCACAGAATATTTTACCTCGGTGATCCTGGACTCTTCTTAATCACCGCTAATTTCTCAGCTCCACCTAATCAGCATTAATTGTCCCAATAGTTCCTTCTATTATTGACTCTAAAGCCAGAGCCACATGGCAGAAGCTTCCACGTTCTACTGCTTGCTGGGGCTAGAACATGGCCCCCGTGTTCCATTACATTATCACCAGCTTTCTGTTTTCCAAATCCTTCACTGCCTAAGCTTAACTGTCCTGGAACTTGTTCTGTAGATTTACCTTGAACTAAGATATAGGCAGGTCGACCACCAAAAATAGCCATCACAACTCATCCCTTTTCAATGTGACACATGATCATATCTCCTATGTCCAAAGAAAAACAACAAGTAGGTCATCATAATGCCTAGATATAACTATCCCTTGTTAAATTGCAACACATAAACAATAAGTTTGGCTGGGTTGGATCTTGCTCTGAGGGCATCATTCCTTTAACCATTCATCTCCTTGAACACAGGATTCAGCTCCATTCCACTTCCTGTTTCTTCTTTAATATATGACCCATACATTTTTTTCCCTTTCTCAGCTTGCTATGCTTGACCAAAACGCTCTTCATGAAAGTAAACCAAAGGACAAAGTTTATGCTAGGCTTAAACAAACAAACAAACAAACAAAAAACCCAACAAACTCCTCCCTGGATGCAACCAATCTGAATCTCTTTACCTTAGTCTCAGGCAGACTCTCCAGAAAAGTACAAAAAGCAGCCACATTCTTCACCAAAACATCTTAAGAATGATCTTCAGGCAACCTACAGATTGGGAAAAGATCTTTACCAAGCCTGCATCTGATAGTGGACTAATATCCAAAATATACAATGAACCTGAGGCAATTCTTATAAAGGCAAACATTTAATCAGGGCTGCTAGAGTTTCAGAGTTTCAGTCTATTATTACCATGGTGGGATGCATGACAACAGGCAGGCAGACATGGTGCTGGAGAAGGAGCTGAGAGTTCTACACCTTGATCTGAAAGCAAGAGAAGACATTGTTCTGCAGTCAATTAGGAAGAAGGTCTCTTCCAACTAGGTAGAGCTTAAGCATAAGACCTCAACACCCACTCCTGACAATGACACACTTCCTATGAAAAGTCTACACCTCCTCCTATAAGACCACACCCCCTTCTAGTGCCACTTCCCATGGGTCAAGCAGATTCAAACCACTGTGCACTGGGATTGGGCATCATAGGATTTTTTTCTGCACCTGTTGTGTTTTTCTGGAATGCCCTCTGCATTCTATAAAAAGAAGCTTCTTTGACAAGGGCTAAGAGCTATGCTTATCTATATTTTAAAGGATAAGTTTAGAATGCAGGTAGGTACTGTGCTGCTCTAGCAAAGTTCTGGTGGTGGTAGTCTCTCTTCTAAGATGCATGACCTCACTAGTCCAAGAAGTTTAGTTTCCTAGTACCAGGCATATTTCCTTTCTATTTATTAAGCCTTAAGTCTAATTAAACAGCTGTTGTATGGGTGCCAGTATAATACTTAGAATATATAAAGAACTCAAAATACAAAGAATCAAGGAAAGAAACCACCTGGTTGAAAAATGGGCTATGGGTCTGATCAGAGAGTTCTCAATACAAAAAATGAAAATGCCAAAGACATACTCTACAAAAGCGCTCATCATTCTTAGCAGTTAGGAAAATGCAAATTGAACAACTTTCATCTCACCACAGTCAGAATGTCTAAGATCAACGAAACAACTAACACCAATACTGATGAGCATGTGGGGAAGTGAGCTCTCGCTCATTGCTAGTGGGACTGCAAACTGGTGTAACCACTGTGGGAATCAGCATGGAGCATCCTCAAAAAAAAAAAAAACCCTAAAAACAAGTAAAGGGGTTTTTATAGTTTGGATACATTGGTTGTTTTTAAACATATGAAGGAGAGTGTGTTGAATATAGGAAACACTCACAAATCAGCAAGAACAAATCAAATATCAATATTAAGCTGAGGAAATGCAGTAGTAGAAATTTGACAATCAGTCAGTATTATAAAGGACACTTTATGCCATCAACAGTTATAAAAATCTAAATAAAAAAGCAACAAACTATCACACATGCGTCAGGTTCGACAAAAAGTATAAAAGTCAAACAGTACCAATCTGGTCAGCCATGGCAAACAATGGGACCACCATGCTGGAGTATGAATTGGCTCATCACTTTCAAAGGACAGTAGGTAAAATTACAGAAAATTAAATATATGCATATTTTCTCCAGCTGTTCTACTGAAATGTGTGCATTGGGAAGAGAGGGGAAACTTGTTTCTTGGGCCATTGGACCTTACACATACACACACATACAGTGTTATCACAATCAATGCTGTTTCTTATAACAAGACTTGGGAATGACCTAAATATCTACCTATAGGAGAATGGGTCAACATGTCATGGTTTATTGTTATCATAGAGGAATAGGAAGTAACATGAGTGAAGAGATCTACATTTGGATATGAGCACACATGAAACTATAAAAATAATGCAAGTGGAAGTGGCAGGATGAGCATGTGATGTGTTCATGTAAGCTTTAAAACTGTACAAACCATTCCCCACCCATGGATGAAATACCCACAAGAATTTAAACACTACTTTTATGATAGTGGATTCCTCCTAGGAGAAAGAGTGAGAAAATATGAGAATGCTCTTCCTGTGGTGTCTGTAACTGTTTGTTCCTAGGGCTGATTGGGTGGTATAGATGCCATTCATAGCATCATGAAGATTTTGCATGCCTGTAATATTTTCTAATTTGACAAAATTATCAGAAGAATGGTTCAAAAGTCTTAGGTAAACTATTTGGAGATAACTCTGAGGAAAGGGTTATATGTTCTTTTCTGGATTAGAAGCAAGATTTAATCCTCTTGTTGCCCACATTTATGTGACTTTCGTTTTCTTATTTCTGCAAGTAGTATAGGACTTAGAGCACAAGTTTTGGGAGTTAGCTATATCAACTGATCCCACGCCCTAGAAAAGCTCCCAGGAAAGTTTTAAGGGCCCATTTTATTGGCAGTCTTTGTACAACCAACTATACTCTACAGGGCTTTGAGCTAACAGTGGTGCATAGCTTGTGTCAGATTTTGAGGTTATTCCATCCTTTTGAGATTCCTTTCTTTTTTCCAAAGGTGGGCTGGTGGATGTTGCTAACATAGACGCAGCTTTGCAAAGCCTGGACATGCAGTTCACAGAAGAGGAAATAGACAATTTTCTGGAGAAAGTGCCTATTGATGGTGAGTATATACATCTAATTGTTCCAGTCAGACACATTTGAGAATGTGTGCATGTAGATATAGTGAACTCTGGAAAAGAATCCTTTCATTAAGATGACAGCACTTATAAAAACAGACAATGAACGCAGAATAAAATAAAGTGGTATTTTCTTCTTATTTTATTGATATAGGCCAGCAACTCCTCTAATTTTAGATCAAAGGTAATGTTTAAAAAGGTGAATATTACCAAGACTAGGAAAAAAAATCATAGAAAGACAAGCATCTGGGGGAAGATAGCCTAAGAAAGTGAGGATGGAAGTTAAGGCTGGGAACAGAAAATGCCATCTCAAAGCTGGAGAAAAGTAACAAAAGAGACAACTACCACAGCCATGTGATCACACTTGTTCACTTGTTCAGCATCGAGGGCCTTCAAAAACTCAGGCTGTAACATCTGGAATGTGTAAGGTCCCACTTCCCAGCCCAAACCCCATGATCCTTTGACCATATTCTCCATCACCCTCTTTAAGAATTTGGAAGCAAATCCTGAAACACAGTTAAAGCTGAACTCATGTTGAATTGCAGTAGATCGAAGACATTGATTAGAGAATATGTTAAAGCAGCTGCATATGAAAGTGCACATTTTTGTATTATTCAGTTAATGTGCACCGTGAAGAACTGGTAGCAGTAGAAGCAGGGTGAAGTGGCAGCTACAGACTAATGCATGTGAGGTTTGAGGTGATCATGATCTGCACACACTAAAATCATGCAACTTTTAGAGTATAATTCACATACCCTAAAATCCAGCTAAGTAATATGTGAATTATTTATATGTAAGTCTTTCAAAAAATGATGATAGTCTATTTACTTTTAAAAGAGAAAACAAGGAACAAAGTTCTCCTCTGGGGAAAGTTAGTGACACTGGACAATTGATACTCTCTCTGGTTGCTTTCAGCTGTCAATAGGATGCTGAGCAAAAACTCAGATTATTATGGGTATGTTTGGGTTAGCAGTCTTAATTATCAGCTTCTCAATTACATGAAACATACATTTAAACATATTTACTTGCAATTAGGAAAACAGAAAATTATATTTTGGAGTGAAAAACAGAAAACACTTCTTAGTCATTTTTTGTGTAATAAAAGAGAAATCTCTGAGATTCTAAACTGCCTTAACTTTCTAAGCAAATTTTAGCTATGTAACATGCCTCCATTACAATTATTTTTAAACTGGTTTTACAAATAAATATTTACTTTATAAAATATATGAATCATCAGAGTGATAATTTACTTTTATATGACAAAAGAATAAGAAGATGGAGACAGAAAATATCAACTCATTACATACGGATATCCTTTTAAAATCCAAATTAAAACACTATTATTATAACATATGCAACTTGTAACTCCTAGTGCTTATTCATGATATTAACAGTCTACAGAATAAATATATTTCAAGCAGACACTATGGGCGAAGGTAATTTGATATTGTGACTGACTCCTGACTATTGCAAGCAAAATTTCCTAATAGGTCATGCTCTGGTAATCATGATATAGTGTTTCTAGCTCAGAAGATAGAAAAAACATAGGATAAAATTATAGAGTCTTATTTCTATTTTGTACTTTAGTGTCAATATGTTTAAAGGTGTGTACCACTTGTGCCCAGATTTAATATATGTTTTCTTAACAGATAATCAGAAGATTGAACTGAAAAACTTACTAGAAACAATAGAAGATTTTACCGGTGAGTATCCAGTTTGACGTGTGTTAAAGTTTAAAATAAATTTTCAAATTATACAATTGAAATATTTTGTATTATGGCTGTTTAACTAGTAGATGCTCAAAATTGTTTTTATTTGGGGCTTTGTCTTAGATTTAATAATGAAATCTAAATGTTTTATTTTTGGAAAGAAATGTGAAGGAACTACCTTTCATACATCAATAATATTTCCTTCTAAATGATTTAAATAACCTTTGTTTTGATGGGCAGAGTAAATAATAAGCTAAAACTTTTTGGAGGATCCATGTATCACTGCTATTGTGAACACAATGATAACATAAGTAAGAATCTCCCTATTGATACTCCTTTCAGAATTATAAATTTCTCGTTCTAAACTGCTAAGAACTCTTAACCAATTCTGCTCAGTTGCATCAGTCACACACAAACTTATCACCGAGAGAATATTCCTTTTATGAAATTAAAGTATGATGCTCTGTGGTTTCCCTGATAATTCTTTGTAGTTGAAGGTGATTTGATTTTTTTTCCAGTTTACTAGTCTCAGCTGAAGATGAGATAGAACAGTTGAGGTGTTTATGACTGGACACAAATAGATTGTTCTCTAAATGACCAGATATCAATGTTACTATTTTTCAAAAGGAAAGAATATTGATGTCAATAACGTACTAACAGTTCTGAGAGACATGGGGATTGAATTCACTGAAAAAGAAGAGGAGGCTCTATGGGATGCCCTCCCCATCTGTGGTGAGTTAAGCAAATGCCTTTTTTAAGGGACTAGATTCCCAGGGGTTGTGGATAGTTTCCTAAACTTATCTCTTCTATTGTTTCTTCTACGGAGTGCTGAAAATGAATAGAAAAAAACCATATTCCCTGTTGTAGAATTTTAATCTACATGAGATAAAGTACATGAGGGAAAAAAGAAAAACTGAGGAGAATAAGTTGTATTAAGGTTCTATTAAGGAGAGGAGGGTGAGGGAGAGGAATCAGAAGGAAATGGAGACAGTTTCTAAATAGCTCCCCATCACTTCTCTCCACATATATATTTTGTCACTAAGAAAATATACCTTTTAAAAATTATTTTTATTTCATAAGATTTAGGGAAGAATTCTCTATAAACACTTTAAAAATCTCACTTACTGAAAGCAGCCACTTGCTCAACAACTGTGTAACTTTCTTTTTCTTGGGGGATAAATTGCACTCTTTTCTTGTAGAAACTGGAATGGTGTATGAGAAGAGAATGTTGGAAGAAGTGAAGGCGATGAAAGGTTTGTAAGAGGTGTGAAGGGCAGAGAAACCTGCTAAGAAGTCAGCACATGCATTCCTAACAGTGGGTTTTCATTGTGCCTATGTCTCTATATTTAGATATCCCATTTCCTACACTCAGTACTCTGATATAATCATCCATATTATATCATCCCAAGATGTCCTTTCTTGACTCTTTTTAATTCATTCCCTCAAATAATCATTAAAAAAAATCTAAAGACACACCAAATATCATATAGAAAATATTGCTCATTTCTCTTTGAATTCATTCAACAGCAATTGGAAGGATTATTTATTTTATTTTATTTTATTTCACAAATCAAAAAAATCTTCATTTTTTTATAGTATATCATTCTCCCTAAAGCCAGTTAACAAAAGATGACGAAGAAAGTGTGGATTGTGGCTAAGGTGCCTTCCCACTCCTTTCCTCAACACAACTGATCACAAAGAAAAGAAAGGGAATTATGAGCATCCACTTCTGTATGAGACAGCTATATCAGGTTCCCTTAAGTAGGCACTAGCTGTCCTATGCAATAGTGTCTGAGTTTACTGACTGATTATGGGATGGATCCCCCTGGTGGGGTAGTCTCTGTATGGTCCATCCTTTCATCTTAGCTCTAAACTTTGTCTCTGTAACTCTTTTCATGGGTATTTTGTTTCCTATTCACAGGAGGAATGAAGTATTCACGTGCTGGTCTTGCTTCTTGATTTTCTTGTGTTTTGCAAATTGTATCTTGGGTATTCTAAGTTTCTGGGCTAATATCCATTTATCAGTGGAACACAGGGCCCACAATGGAGAAGCTAGAGATAGAACCCTAGGAGCTGAAGGGGTCTGCAACCCTAGAAGAGGAACAACAATATGAACTAACCAGAACCCCCAGAACATGTGTCTCTAGCTCTACATGTAGCAGAAGATGGCCTAGTTGGCCATCATTGGGTGGAGAGGCCCCTTGGTATTGTAATCTTTATATACCCCAATACAGGGGAANAAAAAAAAAGAAAGGGAAGAGAAATACTGTCAAATTTTGCCTTGTGCTGTGTGATGACAGTCTCTTCCAGGTGGCAGCCAGTCCCCCAACAGTCCAGATTCCTGGAATAATGTCAGTTATCAATGTTCCTTGAAGAATTTTGGATGATGAGGGTATTGTCAGTGATATTCAGGTGGAGAGGGTGGTTATAATTTTTAATACATCTTGAACTGTACCAGCGAAGCAGGACTGACTAGCAGGAACTGGAGCCATCCATCACTCTCACTTGCTGCCATGACTTTGTTTTATAGAAAGGCTTACCCTCCATTCTCCTTCTATGCGCCATGGAGACAACTCGATCTTTGACATGCTCTTACCTTATTGGACAGGACATTTTTAAAGCTGTATAACTCGAAGCACACAATCCCAATCCCAAGCAATGCTTCAATCTTAGAATATTTCTGTTGTAAATGATTGGCTTGACTATAGCTGATTGGCTGAGCTAACTTTCAATGATTGTTCACTAATACAAATAAATTATACATGTATACATTTGTTGTGCTGAAAAATAAGATTGAAAATTTAGGCCTAGATATATGCATAGTTTGGAAGCATTAGCTAATTTCTTCATAATTCTTTCTGTTTCTTTCTCAAGGAGGAGTGGTTAAAGTCAGTAACCTAGACACTATTCTGGAAAGTCTAGGCATTGAACTCACAGATAAAGAGCATGAAAGCCTGACAGAACATCTACCTCTCACTGGTGAGTGTTGTACATCACAGTGGATTTTAGACAAGAACTGACATTCTGAGCTTGTGAGAGGGAATACACATTAACTACTTATATTTTACATATAGAAATATTTTTCAAAGGTAAGGGGGAAACCAGTCCCAATTTAAGAACAATGTACATTAGAATGATTAAAGAAAAATTCAACAGAGTATGAACATTAAAATCTGGACCACGCTCAGAACCAGACATTCAGAGAATTCAGAGAGCTGCTTCAGCAGTGTGCACAGAAAACATTTTTCTTTTTTCTGAAATGAAGTGACACTATGTAGCCCATGCTGGCCTTGAACTTACTATCTTCCTGCCTCGACCACTCTAGTCCAGAGATAACAGTCCTGGATAGCCATGTAGGCATTTACAGTCTAACTGTAGAATCCAAAAGAATTTCCAACAGTTGTTTACATACAACTGGGTTAAGTTTGGTTTTCTTTAGATTTTCTTTCCTTCCCAAATCTGTCAGTTAAATGGAGCACCATCCAGTTTCAGCTCACTTGTCTAAGGATTCAAGAACAAACTAATTTTTTTTTTTATTTTAAAACATTTAAAGTGTGTCATGTTAAATACGTTAGAACTATTCCCTCTAGTGCAAGATGAAATAAATGAAGCAACTGAGAGAGACTAAGCCTGAAATACTTGATAAATGGGTGGAAACTGGACTAACTGAATACAGTGGAAACAAATTAAATTGCTGTTTCTGATAGGAAAGAAGAGAAACTAATTCACATTTGCCTAAACTGTACAACACCCTGTGGTTTCAAGGCAACCAGCATACCTACAGAAAAAATTATATGACTATAAATCTACTTAGTACAAGTGCAGACTGAGTCATCTCCCCATCTCACTAACTGAGACATTCTTGAAGATGTCTGTAATGAGCCACATCCAGGCATGTCTCAAATTCTGTAGTAGGGAAGTTGGTTTAAGGACATATTCTGGCAACTACTCCAACATTGTTGAGCCTCAGACCGCCTTCTTACCTCCTTGACTTCACAGCCCCTTCCACCAGAGACTATCAGTCTTTCTTAGTAATGAAATAGTGCCATATGTCCATGACTCTCTAGCACTAATTCCTTTTTTCTCAAAGATAATAGAACATTTATCCAGAGTTTATAAATATACTATTAACAAACAATAACACATATTATCAGTCATTCTAAGTTATCAGGTAAAATAACAATAAAGGTAAATGTACCTAAGAATAGTTGCTGGTGTAGCTGCACTCTGAGGCCAAGGCAGAAAAATTGCAAGTGAGACAAGCCAGACTATCTGACTATCTCCCTATCTGACTCTCTCTGTCCGTCTCTCTGTCTCTCTCTGTCTTTCTCTCTCTCATGCACACACACACACACACACACACACACACACACACACACACACACACAAATTTGACCACAACATAAATCCTGGAAACAATCCAGAGTTTGCACTAGAAATAGGGGTTTCTAGATCCCCTTCCTACATTATTAGTCTATTATCCTGACATTTCTGTGAACATAAAACTTATAAAACATTTTCTTTGCCAGTCATCCACCAAACATAGATTAGATTCTTATCCTTATTATAGATGAAATTTTGATTGATTCAGATTAAGCTGATAGGCTTCAATTCTTAACTTTTAATCTCTTGTGCTAATTATGATTTTTCTTGCAGCTGATGGAAAGATTCATCTTGGCCAAGTGCTAGATACAGTAGAAGCTATTACAGGTTGGTCTCTATAAATCTAAGTCAATTTTATATCAAATTATATATTTATACTATACTTTTATATTGGTTTTTCTACAGCATTCTTTCTATTCTATGTTGATGAACTACCTGCAATTGTAATTTAGAACATTTGCATTTTAGCACTAGTTCAGAACAAATTTCTGATAAATTATCACTAACTTCAAGATCTAAATTAGCACACAAAATTATAAACAGATTTTCATAAAGATAAAATTATTTTTCTTACCGAAAATTAGAGACATGGTATTCTGATAAAATTAATGCAGTCTCTACCCACATTATACTAATTTATCTCTAGTGAACTGCATCTTTATTTCTATTATCATATTGATAATAGTGAAAGACCATATTTCTGTCACAGTCAATGAGAATTATGAGCATTTGGAATATGTATGTGCATTAATATAGCTGTTGTAGCTGAAGAGACCTTAATATATGTTTGGAGGGAGGAGGGATTTCTCCACATTCACATATGCCTGTTTCTATGATGTTCAAGGGGGAGACATTGATATCAGTGACATGGAAAGTGTTCTGAATGAAATGGGGATCACTCTCACAGCCAAGGAGAACAACGAGCTGCTGGAACACCTACCCATAACTTGTAAGTGTTTTAAAATGCTGATGTCTTAATTGTAATGTACATTCTTACTGATTCTGAGAAGGTGTATAAGGATTTTCTAAAATGCATCAAAAATACTTTGAAATTTTATTCAGATTAACTATCTCATGCCAATGGAAATGTATATATGTATATGTGTGTGTGTCTGTGTCTGTGTGTGTATGTGTGTGGTAAGTAAGCAGATAAATTATAGACAGATAAGATAGATAGATAGATAGATAGATAGATAGATAGATAGATAGATAGATAGATAGGAAGGACAGTTACTTGTTAATATGAAACAGTTGAAGACCTACAAGAGCACCAGAAGGCTGACAATGAAGAAGGGGAGAAAATATCTTTTAAAAGTTAAAAGGTTTGGAAGGGCCTACAGTGGTGGCTTAGTGATTAAGCGCAGTTATTGTTCTTGTAGAGGACATGGGTTTGGTTTCTAACACACACATGGCATCTCATAACCATACATTATGGAATTCAGTGCTCTCTTCCCACCTTCCTGGACATCAGATACACATACATACTACACTCAGGCAAAACATTTACACACATAAAATGAAATAAAATTAGGTAAATTTTGGGACTGCAGTTAAGAGCACTGGCTGTTCTTACAGGGACCTGAGTTTGATAGCCAGCACCTATATGGCAGCTTATATCAATCTGTAACTCCAGTTTCAGAGTATCTGATATTCTTTTCTGACCTCTGTGGGCACTAGGCATACATGTGGTACACAGGCATGTATGCTGTTAAAACACCCATACATATAACATAACTTTTTAAAAATAAAAAAAAAAAGTTTTTTAAAAAAGAAACTCAACTAAAAATAAGCATCACCATAGAGGATAAAAATTGTCAATAATTTTAAAGAAATGAATAATACAATTTCATCTTAAAAATAATTATATCCATGATCTAGAGAGATATGTAAAACACTTGCCATGTGTGGTGATTAAAAAGAAAATGGCCCTCATAAGCTTATATTTGAATAATTGTTCCCTACTTGGTAGAACTTTTTGGGAAAGATTGTAGGGTGTGACTTTGATAGAGGGAGTATGTCACTAGGAGTTAATTGCCAGTTATCTCACTCTGCCTCATGGTTTGTCTCAAAATGGGAGCTCTAAACTACTGCTTCAGTGCCATGCCTGCCTGCCCACTGCCATGCTCCTTCCCATGATGGTCATGAACTCTGTCTAAAATTGTGAGCCCCAAATTAAATGATGTCTGTTATAAGTTACCTTGGTCATAGTATTTTGTCACAGCAATGGAAATGTGACTAGGACTGTGTTAGTATGAGAACCTGAGTTCAAATTGCTAGTACTCACATAAAAAGCAGGGCATGTCAGTGTGTGCTAAAGCTTTAATACCACAGGGAGAGCTGAAATGGGACAAGCAGCTTACTGGCTAGCCAATGGCAAGCTTCAGGTTTAGTAACATTGTCTCAAAAAAAGAAGGTGGGGGGCCATCAAGATGGTTTAGAGGGTAGAGTGCTTGCCACCAAGCCTAATGAACTGTACCCACATGGTGGAAGGGGAGAATGGATTCCCCACAATTTACCAATTTTTTTTTTACTTTAAATTCTGGTTTTTGCTGCCTTAGTGACTCTCTACATGATTCATTTAAGTGTGACCTGATTTATGTTCCTTGTAGCTAAAGACAAAGTCCACAAGAACAGGATAATGGATGGTTTGAAGTCTTTCAATCGTAAGTGAAGTGCATAGAAAAAATGGAAGAGACCCATAACTTACCTACGTTTTAATTTGTCTTCCTTTGTTAATTGCCTTTGTTACAAAAAACAAAACAAAACAAAACAAAACGTTTACATGTTGGATTTTTTACTTTTTTTTTTTTTACATTCATGTTTGTTGAAAAAGAAAGTTGTATAAGAATGGGAAGCAAAGGGAATAATTTAGGTAGGAGTTGAGATAATCAGATAATCTTATAAAATAAACAAGTCAGAACTACTTATTAATGAAAAGATGGCATCTTTATTAGTAGAAATCAAACTGATGACTGCCTATTTGAAAATTAATAGTGAGGCTGGTCTTGTAGCTCAGTGGTAGAGTTCTCAGCTTCTGTGAGTAAAGGCTTGAGTTCAATCCCTACCGCCCAGAAGAGAGAAAAGGAATACAGCCATTGACTTTAAGTTCACCTTGACAGTGTTTAATAGAAGAGACTTCATGCTGTTTCATGGAGGTCTGTAAACATGGCACCACACTTCAAACTTGGGAAATAGATCCCATTTTTAAGCTCAGTATTGACCTTTTTGTGGCCTAAATAGTCTCATTAAAACGGGAGACCTTAATTGAAATGAAGAATTTTGGAATTAGAATTCATCAGCTTTTACTAGCTTCTCTTTATTTTCCCAGGTGGGACTGCTAATATCAATCAACTCGATACGGTTTTGCAAAACATGGGGTGGAAGCTCACAAATGAAGAAGTCAAGGATCTGAAGCAGAACCTGGCTGCTGACGGTGAGCATCTAGGATGTTCACAAGTCACTCAGAAAGTCTAGAATTTGTGTACATAGTCAGGTAGTCAATGTTCACCCCTAAATGTCCATCAGGTGCAGCTGGAAATTTTTAGATATAAAGGGAAATGATGACCTCATGTTTTTTGGTTCATGATACAGTTCTTGCCACTTGACTGGTAAGCCGAGTTTATTCAGGTATTACTGGAATGGGAAGACCTGGAGGAAAGGAAAAATGTAGACGACATCTGAGAGTAACAGTACAATTAAAATGTTAAAGATAAGTCGCATGAAAAAATGACAGTGAGAAGCAATGAATGCCAAGGGTAGGGATAGGAGAGATTTAAGTGCCCCAGCCATCCACTCAAATGGCCATTTCCACAATCTCTAATCCCACTTATTCAGACATTGCCACCACCTGAGGAGACAAAGCAAGAATCAGGAGAGCATGATAGGTTGGGCACATTCCTTTGCCATGAAGCCATGGCAAAGCCTGGCATAGGACAAGGACCCTGGAGGATTCTCCCCAGTATAGTTGACCCATTACTCTGTTCTGAGCATCCTGGCCAAAGCATTGTGCTCTTGGGCTCCAGCTGCCCCGGCCTGGATGATAGTTACTCTTAACTGTATCAAATCACAGAGTAATTTCACCACAAATGAGTAAAACAGAAGCATATGAGACTGGGGGAACTCTGGCTAACAGTACCCCTGTCACGTGCCATGTCATTTTATCCATGTCACTGATGACTGTGGCCTTCACGAGGATATGTATTATTCTGAGATACATTTCCGTAAATGTACCTGTTTATTCTAATAGTATTACCTGTGTTTTATGGATATATTTACTATGTATTAAATAGTGGGAAATGCTTAAATTGCAAAAATTCAAACATGAAAAAATAATTACAATTCTGGATTTATCTAAACTTACTTTTTTCCACTTTGTTCAAATCATCCAGATTCCTTAAGATATAAAAAGTGAGATAAAAGACACATTTAGGATGGGATAAAAGTAACTAAAATGAACTTAACTGACAATATCATACTTTTGCCAACTGATTTTGGCCAGGAATACTTAAGTCCTGGCCAAATATTCTACCAATGGTTGGCAGGAGGTATGCTAAGGAAACACTGCATAGTTTGAATACAGTTGATACTGAATACATCACTTTAAACATGATATTTGAAAATATAAAATATGCCTTCTATAACGTGTATTATGAAGTATTTGTGAATAAGAGCCATAATTACTTCATGCAACTTAAGCCTTACATATGAACACACTGCTTCCTGCGCTATATGGGATCTTCCTTCCTCTCATGCCTTTGGCAGTAAACTGCTATGCTAAATTTTGCATTTATAGGCCCCTTGTTTTGAAAGCACATGTTTCAGATAAGTGTGTGTGTTTCTGAACAATATTTCAAAATAGATATGCACTTACCTGTTTGTAAGTTTTATTAAAATCTTATCTTAAAATGTCTCACAAATTTTCTGGAACTTACTTCAATATTGAATCCCAAATGCCCCCCCAATGCCACAAAAGTAATACTTTATTATTGCTACATAATATTTTACTGCATGAATATGCCACAATCTACTT
Source organism: Mus minutoides (assembly GCA_902729485.2). Classification (NCBI taxonomy): domain Eukaryota; kingdom Metazoa; phylum Chordata; class Mammalia; order Rodentia; family Muridae; genus Mus; species Mus minutoides. The sequence goes on along the minus strand of LR753337.1, from coordinate 2,732 downwards.
ATGATTTTTCTATTTAGTGTATATTTCCATTATCTCTAGTTTTGTTACAATGATTCCTTCCAGAAGTCTGCCTCATGATGCACATGTCAAGGAATTTCCATAGATAACATACTTAGAAGTTTACACTCTAGAGTACCCAGGTTTTGGGGTAGAGACATATTTATTTTTTCAAAGATAAGATCAAGTCAAAGTTACATATTTTCATCAAAATCTTAATGGAATGATTTCCATTAGTTATTAACATTTACAGTAATCGTCTATAAATATGCATCTGTTTCTTACGGAGCCTTACTAATGTGCTGCTGAGGTGCTACTTATGAAACATTCTCAAATGTTTGTTGGAGATACATGATTCCTTTTATACGACTTATACTACTGCCATGGAATGAGCTATTGTCCTTTTATTAACTACTCAAAAAGCAGTAATTCTCTCTCTTTCTCTCCCCCTCCCTCCCTCTGTCTCTCAGTCTCTTCCCTACAAGGCCAGTCTCTAATGTTATTCTGACTACATTAATCTTTACACTGATTAGGGGAATTACCTTAAATACCCCTGGCAGTGGTGTCACTTTTTGTTGACCCGTTATTAATAGAGCAGTAAGTGTAATCCTCTACCCAGAAGCACCTCATAGTTATCACTTACACTTCAGAAGAATAAGTGAATCTGCCTGGAGAAAATAGGTAAATACTGATTGAAAAATTTATGACATGAGCAAGTGGTTAGTAATCTCCAAACATTATGAAGTGCTATAAAACATACTGAAATCCTGTTTTAGTGGTCTGATCTAAATAAAAGTTATTTAGCATAAATGCCTCTGAGTTTTGCCCCTTGGATGTGGAAAGTTCAAGAACTGTAGAATGAAATGATGGTCACATGGCTGAAATTGTTAAATTTTTAGCAGTTTGTTTCTTCATTCTGGTTCATTCTGATGAAGAAGATAAAGCTGCAGAGATTACTGAATATGTTGCTAGAATATTTTCCTCTTGATATTTTTGAGTCATGTGATATATTTCTATACTTGAATTTCTTATAGTGCATGGAAGAGTTGCATTGAAGAAATTGTTTAAGGGATTAAACACATTTACAGGTTAGTGAGAACTAAACCTCGGGCTTTATACAGTAGTGGAATTCCTTGTTCTACTATTCTATCCCTAATCTGTTTTGTTTTAATTTTGATAAAATGTGAGCTTTTGTCCTACAGTTTACCNATTTCTATACTTGAATTTCTTATAGTGCATGGAAGAGTTGCATTGAAGAAATTGTTTAAGGGATTAAACACATTTACAGGTTAGTGAGAACTAAACCTCGGGCTTTATACAGTAGTGGAATTCCTTGTTCTACTATTCTATCCCTAATCTGTTTTGTTTTAATTTTGATAAAATGTGAGCTTTTGTCCTACAGTTTACCCTTTTGCTGGCTAAATGTATAGAATATTAACACTGTCAGCTTTCTAGAGCATTTATTCTGGCAGTATCATTTACTGAAGTATTATTAATAAACACCCAAACCAGAGTACATCAAATAACAGCCATAAAAGACAATTGTTATCAATGTCAAGGACAAATTACATAGTTTAGTAAAAACTGTAAAGGAAGAAATATGTAGTACTCTTTGGTAAGATGCATAAATGAACTGATTCTGATAGCTTTATTAGAAGTCATTAAGATAAAATTTATTTTGACCTCTCCTTTGACTCATCCTCAGATCATAAAATACATTTCAGTATTTCTATGTAAGCCAGTAAATATGGTACATGATCCCTCTTGATTCTGTGTACATGTATTTTACTGTTTTTTCCCCTCAGATTTAAAAACAAACAAACAAACAAACAAACAACTCTTCTCTAACATTACATTGCTTCTTGAAATAATTATTCTCTAACATTTGGGATAATAATACTTTACATTTTTTTCAAAGGACCAAAGGTTGACATGCGGGCTCTTCCGGATATAGTGGAAGAAATGGGCCTTGAACTGACAGATAAAGAGGAGATGAATCTGATAAGCGGACTGCCTGTTGATGGTAAGCTGCGGGTGGGAGCTTAGTTTTATAGGACTCTGGGAAGGTTTCTTTTTTATATACATAGTATTTAAAATATTGTATAAAGTTTTGTTGTGCATAGAATGACCATTAAGAAAACGAAAGGAAAGGACTGATAGAAGGAATTTTTAGAATCAGGTGGGGAAAGTCAAAAAAGTCTGAGCATCTGCATAGTTGAGCCTATTAAAACTGATGCAGATGTTGACAGCTATTTTGCTGAGAGCTCATGAGCTATAGGCTGCTGAAGGCCGCTGAGGGTAGGTGAGTCCATTTTCTTCAAGGATAAGCCTGCTGATAGGTGGCCTATGTTGAAATAGCCAACACTATGCCCATGCATGTATAAGCTCAAGACAGGTGGATGAGATAGAGACACATGCATTTGTGTATGGAATTCTAAAGTAAAGAAATAAAGATTATCTCAGGTGTCAAACTGCATAGTCTGTGAGACTGATAGTTCTCATTTCTAAATTCTTCAGGCTTTATTAGGAGTATAAAAACACTTATTCACCAAATAATAAAGAATTCTTCCTGAAAGTAAGAAATGTGTATAGCTGAGTGTGTGTGTGTGTGTGTGTGTGTTTGTCTAGGTCTCTAACACCAGCACTCAGGAGATACAAGAAGTTCAAGGCCAGCCTATGTTGCTACAGTGACCATGACTCTGAAAAATTAATAAAAATGATTATAATGAGAGAGA
>LR751820.1:44704-132543 GCA_902729485.2 Mus minutoides | reverse complement strand
CTGGAAACTGAACTTGGGTCATCTGAACGATCAACAAGTGTTCTTACCTGCTGAGCCATATTCCCAGCTCCTAGATTTTTAAAAAGTTACCAAATTTGGGTTTTAGCTTCTTATGCTCAGCTCAGGAACCTGTGGGGTATTAGTTCTTTTCAACACTCCTCCAATATGACTCCAGTCTTGTTAATGCTTTTTTTTTTTTTAAAGATTTATTTATTTATTATTTGTAAGTACACTGTAGCTGTCTTCAGACACTCCAGAAGAGGGCATCAGATTTCGTTACGGATGGTTGTGAACCACCATGTGGTTGCTGGGATTTGAACTTGGGACCTTCGGAAGAACAGTCGGTGCTCTTACCCGCTGAGCCATCTCACCAGCCCCTGTTAATGCTTTTTGTTGCTGCTTAACAGATGCCTGAAGCTCTGTTCATTTCTCAGTCTGTTTTATCTCTGCCAGTCAGGCTGACCACATTTTGTTACTCTGTCTTCATGTTCATTGATTTTTTTTTATCTTGTTATTGCTGTTTTACTTATTATAGAGCCCTACTGGTGAATTAACATTGTTTCAACGAGTCCCGTTTTTTTTTGTTTAATTACCTTTTGACTCTTTTGATAACTTAATATTTCTTGCCTGAAGATTTTTCTATTGTAAAATCTCGTTTCAGGAGGATGCGCAGCGGTCGACATTGGCTCTTGGTTTGTCTGCTGACTTTCCCTTTTGTATTTTGTGGAGACATTTTGGGTCTTGCCTTAGTCCTGAGCCTAGTCAGACCCTCCCTTTCAGTGGACAGCCATCTTATTTAAATCTGATCGGCTCTTATGGGTTGTAGCTCCTAGAGAAGTTTTCAGAAGTTTGAAGTGCTTGTGTCATAGTTCACTTGTGCCATTGGGCTTTCACAGTGACCTCCACTCCTGTCACCTGTAGGAGAAGACACGTCCTCTGTAAGAGCCTAGGGATGCTGGGTCAGAGTGGATGTCCCTGTGCATGTGTCAAATCTGACTTGGGCTGGAGTCAGTCAGTTCTGGCCTGTAGGGGTATTGTCCTAATTGCCTGTGACCTGGCTGTGGAACTGGTCTGAGCTCACTGGGGCTCTGAAGCTGCTGGTGTGTACAGATCAGCCACTCAGTGCTACAGGAGTCCCAAAAGGTTCCTGGGTATCTCCCCTTCCCGATCCTTTAGCATGGAAAGAAGAGGAGTAAAAATGTTTGGTCCATTTTGTTCGTGTTGTATGTTTGGTTAATCTAAAATTTCCCTCCCTCCCTTTCTCTATCTTTCCTTCCCCCGTCCCTTCCAGTATCAGCTAGCAGATGAGTTCTCCTCTGCTCCCCCACATCAGTTAAAAAATTATAAGACAGAAAAATAGCTTAGTGCAGTGTGGAAATAAGGATTATTGACATTTTCTCTTGAGCAGAGGAAGACCTCTAGAACTGGGAACAGGCAGTAACATTAAGGAGTTCAGATTTCTGCTTGGGTTTAGGGTGACTACTGGTGACCCTCTTCCCATCCTTTTAGACTGGTCTAAGGCTGTCTGTGGGCCCCTTCTACCATGGGGGTGGCATCTGTCTGTGTCATTCATGATTGGCTGGGGTGCAATTGGGCACTTCAACCTTCTCTGCTCTTTGTAGTATAACAAGCACAGAGAGACCCACTGTGTATGAGACATGGGCTACATTTCAGAGAAATAGAAACTTTTTAAAAAAAGATTTATTTATTTTTTTATTTATATGACTACACTAGAGCTGTCTTCAGATATATACCATTGGATCCCGTTCCAGATGGTTGTGAGCCACCATGTGGTTGCTGGGATTTGAACTCAGGACCTCTGGAAGAGCAGTCAGTGCTCTTAACCACTGAGCCATCTCTCCAGCCCAGAAGCTTATTTCTGGGGATGGAAAAAAAAAAACCCCACAAAGAAATGGAGTCTTACTGCCTATTACAGGGACAGAAAGCTATAACAAAATCTCAAGCTGGGCTGTGTATGTTCCTCCTTCTCCCATTCTAGGTCCAGCTGCCTGATTCCCTCCCTCCCTCCCTCCCTCCCTCTCTCCCTCTCTCCCTCCCTCCTGTCTGTTGGTTTTTGGCTTCAGGCTCCTTCAGCATGCAGCTGACCTATGCAAGAGCTAAAAATAAAACCCAGAGGCCTCCCCACCATGTTATCTCCGAATCTCTGAACTCTACAGTCAGTTATTTTTAAAAACATTTTTTAATGGATTGTAAATCTGCTGTGACGCCCCTCCTCCTGCCCCCCTCAACACACACATTTTTAGCATCTTTTCTGGCTACCCATGAACTTATTTCTAGGGTCTGAGCAGTTTTTAGGGGGGAGTTGTGAGGGAACATGAGTGTATAAAATATCTTTTGAAAGTGGAAGCTGCAGTTTGTAGCAGTAATTACTTAACCGATCTGTGTTCCTGATGGGTCACATGTGTGCACCAGCCCAAGAGCTATCTGGATTCAAGAATGAAAGACACAGACACAGAAATAGACACACACACACACACACACACACACACACACACACACACACACGCACACGCACGTGCACATGTCAGTTAGTTAATTTTAGTATTAATATGCCTTGACTAGCTTAATGGCTGGGCATTTTTAATCTTTCCTGCTGCTAGCAAATACAATACAGGAGTACCTTCTGGTACTCCTGAGTTAGCATATTCTAAAATCTAGATTTCATGTCTGCTATCCCAGGCCTAATTGGGGAAGTGACCCGTGGCCAGTTACCCTGATTCTCTCATGTCAGTAGGCCTTTAGATCTGGTCTTCCTCCCCCTCATGGTAATTTCTCCCAGTTCCTCACAAACCTAAAGGTCCACCTCAGTCTACCTGCTCAGCCATTGGCCATTGGCTCTTTATTGATCGGTCTAAAACCAATTGGAGACAAGGACCTTCAGTGTTTGGATACACAGGTTCCTGATTTTGGGGATCAGATTAATTCAAAGCATTAGAACCAATCTCCAACAGCCGTTGACATTTTAAAACATGGGTTAATACCCAGTAATGTATGGACTATTGTGTTGGTTTCTCTTCAGGCAAAAGAGCCTTGAAACAGCAGGTTTCTCAGAATGGCTTTCAGAGCTGATCCCAGGCTCCCACAGCCTGACACCCTGGTATGGCTATGCTCACTGGAGCTCCAGGAAGTCTCTCCACGGCGTGGTCTTCTCAGTCCTGGCCCTAATGCAGAGTAGGAAGCAGAAGCTGTGTAACTTTTTCTTTTTTCTTTTTAATTTTTATGAGACAGCTCATGAGAGGGCCTGTACCTCAGCTTCGATGAGGTGGGAAAACAAGAAGCCCTGTGCTGAGGGAGCTTCTAAATGAACAAGGAAGGGACCATCTGCAGACGTGGGCAAAGCCTGGTGAGCCAGCAGGCTTACTGTAGAGGGAAGTGTAGTCCCTACCTGAGGATGGAGAGTGACCGCACACATGATGAGAAACAGAACCCTGGGCTGCCCAGAGCAGACATCTTAACTGCATGCTGAAGGGTCCAGGTAGATTCAGAAAACCCAAGTTGGCTTGAACATGTGCAAAATCTGGGGACTTCCTATTTTTAAAAAAGATTTATTTATTTATTTTATGTATATGAGTATACTGTAGCTATCTTTGGATACACTAGAAGAGGCCATCAGATCCCATTACAGCTACCATGTGGTTGCTGGGAATTGAACTCAGGACCTCTGGAAGAGCAGTCAGTGCTTTTAACTGCTGAGCCATCTCTCCAGCCCTGGAGACTTCTTTAATTCTTTACTGATTTACTTCCCAGAAATGGGAAGATATTATCTGTAGACACTGAAAAATGTGTTTGAGGGGGAGACTTCCTCCACAGTCCTGTTGCTCCCCCTACTCTGCTTGTTTTCAGAGATAAGATCCCCAGAAATGACCTAGCTGTGTGTATGTGTGGTGTATGTATGTGGTATATGATATGTGTTTAGTGTGTGTGCTTTATGTGTAGCATATATGTAATATGTATGTTGTGTATATGTATGTGTAGGGTATGTATGGGCATATGTGGTATGTATGCTATGTATTTATGTGTACATGTGCGGGGTCTATGTGTGTGTGTTGTATGTATGGTACGTGATGTGTATGCAGTATACTGCCACGGGCTGGACTCAGTCCGTCCCTCAACCAGCAGGAGAATTCAGGATCCTGGTACTCAGGTGGGCAAGGAGTTGGCCGGTAACAAACAGACACGAACACCAGGGAGAGTGTTGGATCTGAATGTAATTTCTCAAAGCATCAGACTTATGTTACAGAAGAAAACAAGGAAGTTAGGTGATACATTAAGGTCATCTGATGCATAACAACTCTTTACACAAAACAGAGAAATGCATACAAAAAAGCTGACAGGAACCAGGCAGTGTTTACAAGTGGGCTAAAAGTCAGTGTTTACAACTGGGATAAAAATCAGCCCTACCTAAAGTCATATTATTCTTAGAAGACAGGGGCAAGGGCTTCATACCCTTGCCATAGTTTCAATTCTAGTCTATTGTATAATCCACCTTCTCCCTAAGCCATTGTAAACTCCTATATATGGGAGTGACTCAGCTGTTATTTTAAGTGTTTACTCTAGTTCCTTCTTAAAACACAACCCACCTTCTTCCTAGGCCATTTTAAACTCCTGTATATGGGAGTGATTTAGTTGTTATTTTAAGTATCTTAGGAAAACCTCCATTTAACAGAGGAACCCACCAACTTTATTCTAATATAGAGAATTCCAAGTTTACTTTGTAGAACTTGCTCTGAGATTTCTACTCTAATCGAGTAAACTGCAATGCCTGGTTTCTTTCACTCTCTCTCTTTCAACACTGTAGGCATTTCATCTGAATAAGTAACATTCTTATGAAATTCAAAGCCCAAGGTTGGCTCAATGATTGCCTAGGATATTGGAACATTGGTGGAGGCCAGGAAGCAATGTTCAATCTAGCTTAGCTATTTGTCAACTCATTCCACTTATAATAAAACAGTACTGAAGGAAAGCATGCAGAACCCTCCACACTATTGCAGGGACAAATCTGGAGCATCCATGCTATGGGATGCCAAAGACTCTCTAGGAGACCAGTTTCCGTGAAACTTTGTGCCTCAGGACTGCGGTTAAGTTTTTGGACTTGTGACGCAGACTCCACTGGAATGGGTGTGGCAATACACATAGGTCTATAAGTATGGGTGGGATATGTGTGTGCTATGGTGTGATGTGTACATGCTCTATATGTACACGATCTATATGTCGTTTAGGTAGGTGTATATGTGGTAGGTATATATATATGTTCAGTGCATATGTGATATGTATGTGGTTTGTTTAAGTATATGTGGGGTATATGGGTGTGACATAGGCTGTGTATGTGGTATATGTGCTTGTGCTGTTTGTGTGTAGGGGTGTATATAGATTGTATGTATGTTGTATGTACATATGCATGTATGTATGTATCTGTGGTGTGTGTGTGGAGTGGGTGGTGTGTGTGCAATATGTATGTATGTAGAAGATGTCTCTGGGTGATACACTGTGTGTGCTGAACATCTGTGTGGGGTACATAGGAGTGCAAGTGGGTATGTGCTGTATGAGTATGATGGTCACCATGTACTCTCTCTGGACAAAGGATGTGGCTGTGGCTCTGGATGTATTCTTAATGATTTGAACAGTTATCTGAGCTTTCATGTCATTTGCATGTCTCCTGCATGGGCCAAGTTGCCTGACATCCTCTGTACTTCACCTCTTAGTGTGGGCCATTGACTAGGAGCTAATCTTATTTTGATGCAGAGCTAAAACAATGTAGACACTGGGTGTTGTGGCATATGCCTGCAATCCCAGCATTTAGCAGATTAAGGCAGAAGATACTGAGTTCAAGGCCAGCCTGGGATACATATGGAACTATATGATAAGACTTTATCTTAAAGAGAGTTTGGGGAATGGCAATCCCTTGGATTTCAGAGTCAGATCACGGCCATAAGGACCTGAACTAACCTCTCAGCCCCTCCTCAAAAGGGGACTTGCACCTAGGTAGCTTCATAGCTCAATGAGCCATCATGGTCAGACAAGCACTCTCAGATTTTTGGCTTTTGGGAATCCTGTGAGGCAGGTGTGGGAGGACTTCACAAACTGCTTGCTGTATAGTCAGCTCTTGTCAAGGGGTCACTGTAACTTTAATTTTTCAAAGCCTACTTTTTTTTTTTTTTCGAGACAGAGTTTCTCTGTCTATCCCTGGCTGTCCTGGAATTCACTTTGTAGACCAGGCTGGCCTCGAACTCAGAAATCCACCTGCCTCTGCCTCCTGACTGCTGGGATTAAAGGCGTGCGCCACCATGCCCAGCTCAAAGCCTACTTTTAACGATGGTTCTTAAATGATTTAACCTCTCTTCAAGCCCAGCACCCACCAGAGGTAGTGGGAAATAAAGGATACAGGGGTGTGGGGTGTGTGTGTGTGTAGGGGGCAGTGGACCTGTTTAGCAAGGTTCTTTGGAGCAACTCCCATCTGCGTTGTCTGGAAATCAGCAGTTTAATTCCCAGGTCAGCAGAGGCAGCTTGATCCACTCACAAACACTTCACAGATATACCTTCAGTCAGTAGTGTCAGGATAGAAGCAGTGATGGCATGACCTAGCAGAGACAGACAGCCAAGCCTCAGCAGAATCACTATGAGTCAGCAGAGGGAGCGGGGCCAACAGGAACACCAGGAGAAGTTCTTGGCTGTGCCTTTCTCAGCAAAGTAAAAGATCAGCGAAGACTCGAGACCAACAAGCGATGTACAGCTAGCTGTACCAGCAAGCCCCAAGCCTCTGTCACTATCCCTTGAGTCCTATTTATACTCCTTCCATACGTCAGGTGCCCTCCATGACTCTTGCCTCAGCACGTGCATCTCTCTCAGCTGACATCACTCTGCCAACCAGCTGGGGTCTGAGAAAGTGGCAAGAAACTTCAGCATACTTCCAGAAGGTTTGTGTGTATGTGTGTGTGTGTGTGTGTGTGTGTGTGTGTGTGTGTGTATGTGTGTGTGTGATTGTGTTTTGTGTTTCTTTCTATGGAGTCCCAACAAATGCAGCTCAACTACATAATGTGAGGTGGGCCAGTACATGTGTGTCATTAGTGAAGAATCCTTTATCATGTGTCCTTTCACGTGCTTGCTTTTGTAGAACATCCTCTCTCCTGCGTCTGCTTCATTGGAACATTCCTTCACCAGTCGGCCTTAGTTCTTTCACCTGTATCTGCTTCAGCAAACATCCCTTCATATGTCTGCTTTAGCAAAAGCATTCTTTCACCCGTGTCTGCTTCAGGAAAATACTTCTTCACATGTTTGTTCCAGCAAAACATCATCTGACACAACTGACTTTTCAAAGAACCCTTAAGTTTCCACTTGTCACCATTCATAGTTTTATTTAGGGTTGGTTACAAGGTCCTGAAGTAAGTGGGCTCCTAAACCCACTTAGGTTTGACACAGGGTTTACCATGATACTTCTGTACTTGTCCAGGCTTCGCACTCTGTTAGGACATGGCCAGGCGCCACCCTGTCCTGGGGAAGTGTCCTTCTTTTGATCTTTCCCTGGGAAGTGTCTCTGTCCTCCCTCAAGGTCAGCAGTATTGGCCTGAGCTCAAGGGCTGGCATCCAGTGCTGAGCACTGAAGTGACCACACATAGTGCATGATACAGGGGCGGTCACATAGGACAGGGTTCCTACAGTGGCACAGTGAGAATGTTCTCCCTCTGCAAGCAAGGAAGAGCAAGGTGATTAAAAGAGAGCCTCTGGGGAGTTCTTTCCACGCCGTTCTTCAGTTCGTGGCTGTGAGGTGCCCGTGAAAATCAAAGGAGTTTTCAGATATCAGGAACTCTGGAGTGAAGAGTTTGAAGATTACTGGGTATTTGGTGTCCCCAAGAAAGAAGGTCCTGTCATGTTAGGTCTCTGCTCTATATTACACTTTCTAGAGTCCTGGTGGACTTGGGGTGAAATAACAGGTCTCCAAGCAACGGAGGAGATGGGAGGAGTGTGTCCCTAGGAACCAGTGTTCACTCTGGCCCAAATAAGGGCCAATCTTGGCATTTACTTTGACATCCCCTTGTGGGGCTGGGCTTGCCTATGTATGGTTACCCTTTCTGGTCATCTATGCCTTCTCAAGTTGCGCCATGGGACATGAAGCTGGCTTTATAGGGCTGTGGGCTCAGGTGCTGGACACTGTAGTCACCTCCTGTCAATGAGGGAGTGGCCCGACATTTGAGGACAGGGCCAATATGATGTTGAGCGTCATGTGCTTCCAAGATAGACAGCACCCTTCCCCACTTGGGCTGTGATGAACCTGTGTAGGATGAGTTTTAGGAGGTCTGTCTGTCTGTGTTTCTCCCCATGCTAAGGTTATGGGTACCTGCACTGCCATAGCAGACTTTTATGTGGATGCTGGGGATGTAAAGTCAGGTACTTTTGTGGTTGTACAGCAAGTACTTTGCTCACGGAGCATTCTCTGCTCTCCCTCCATTCTCTTTCTCCTCCCCTGCAGTGGCTCCCACTCCTCATCCCCACCCCTCACCAAGAACACCTGCGTTGGCACTATCAGTGTGGTCCTTTCTCTTTCCGTGACACCTGGAGCGGAAGAAACAGGACACAGGCCACTTAAAGGAATTACCAACAACAAATAAAACAGCCAGTGAAAGTTGGCTTGGTGGAAGGTTCTGGACCGCAATCAGGATTTCTGATGGAATGTTACAATCTGCCTGCCAGGATATGATTTCAGAGACATTGAAAGGGAGACTTCAAAAATATTTTGATGTGCTTCATTTGGGGCTTTCTAAACATTTACTATTTAAAATCTTTCAGATTAATGATTCAAAATGCCATTTGTTGCCAAAGGCTTATGTTTAGTGTCTCCTTGCCGTTTATAAATGTTCAACAAACGGGTCTCGGGTGGTGTTTTGGTGATGTTTGTAACTGTGGTTACTGGTTTGCCTTGGAATTCTCATGCTGAAGGCACAAGATAATGCTGTAGCAAGGGGAGGGACAACAAGCAGTGGAGAGTGGGGACTCCTTCCCTCTAGTCCAGGGAGAGAGACCTCTCTAGTGAAGAAACTGATGTATGGAAAGAGGCCTAAATGAAACATAAATGTGCCTGCCCACAAGGCCTCTCAGGCTAACTCCCTCTCCAGGCTGCAGACACCACACTGATGTACTTATGGGGTCCCCCCTTAGCAACAGGGTTGCCATGGAAACACATTGTGACTTGCTGAGAGGAAGCCGGCAGGAGGAGTCTGCAGGAATTTCCGCATTGAAATAATTACAGTCTCCCTGTGCAGGAGAGATGAATGCACCATGACTCGTTCCCCAAATTCCTTTTCAGTGCATGTTTGTGTCAGCCCTGCACCCGAAGGCTTGTCACAGAACCTTGCTATTTTCAACCTATATTATATTAAATTGTTTTTTTTTCCCCTAAAGCACATTCACAAGCACTTGGTGGCCAATTAGCATTTTTCCCCTAGTATGGAAGGAGTCCTGTGAATTTAAACATTTGTCAGGTTAAGAAAATCCTGCAGTGTTTTTCATGCATGAGAGAGAAGGGGGAGGGAGAGAGAAATGGAGAGAGGGAGAAGAGAGGAAGAAGGAAAGGGAGAGGGAGAGGAAGAGAGAGATGAAGTGGGAAACAGAGAAAGGGAGGGAAAGAGGGAGAGGGAGGGAAGGGAGATAGAGCCTTGTGTACAACTCTATAGAATTTGATAGAGTTTTATGCTTTGGTTCAAATACTGTGTACAACAATAATTAAAACAAACAAACAAACAAACAAACAAACAAAGTTCATTTATTGCAGCAAAGTAGATCCTATTGGTACTGTAACTTTTGAATATTTGTCCCCTTCCTGAGCCCACCCTCCTGCTACACAGACCACAGTCCTCTAGTTACTCTCAACAGACATCTCTGCCCTGTACTAGGGTCATAAAAATACTCTGACAAAAGACAACTCAGATAAAAAAAGGATTTGTTGGAGCTCCTACGTCCAGGTTATATAGTCCCTCATTGTGGGGAAAATCAAGGCAGGAGCTTCTAACAGCCTGTTACATCATGTCCACAGTCAGGAACAGAGAACAATGAATATATGCATGTCGATTTGCTGGCTTATGCTCAGCTGGTTCTCCGTAGTTACACAGTTCAGGTTCTTCTGCAGGAAATGGTGCCACCCAAGTTGGCTGGGTTGCCCCAAATCAATTAACTTAATTAAGGCAACCCCTCAGCCCCCCACAGACATGCCCACAGGTCAACCCAATATAGACAAGTCTTGGTTGAATCTCTTCTTCCAGATAACTTTAGGTTGGATCTAATTGACAGTTAAAGCTAATTATTACACTCCACTCTGGGAAAAGTCACCCAGTGCAAGGACACTGACATCCGTGAACGCACGGTGGAAAGGCCATTATGGAGGGAGGTGGGAGTGGTAGGGGCCTCACAGAAAGGATGGTGTGAATCCCACATCCCGGCCTGAACCCAGGCCTGCCTCCTGCTCTAACCTGAAGTCCCCAGCATACCTCGGTGACCCTTGATATGCGGGACTTGGCTCTTGTTTGCCAAGACCCCAAAAGGATGGGAGAAGGGCGTTACCTTTAAATTATCCCTGAGCTTTGGGCTGACATTTTGCTTGGAGAAAGAGGAGAACTGTAGTCCTCTCTCAATGTTTTGGAGAATGTGACAGGCTTTGGAACTTTGGACTAGAAAACTGATTGACAGTAGCAAACAGACCTTACGGGCCCAGTCAAGTGGGATCCTAGAAGACTGTGGTGCTGAGAGTAAGGAGGACTTCAGGGGACCCAGATCAAGAGGGAGAAATGCAACAGTTTTAATACAGCAGTGGGGCTAGAGGCCATGCCTATGATATTTTGGTAAAAAAATATGACTGCCTTCTGCCCATATCCTAAGGACTTGCCTGAGGGTAAATGAAATAGTAATGGGAAAATTCCTCTGGCAGAGGAAAATTCAAGACTGCAGAATGTTGAGTCTGTGGGGTGGTTCTTCCTCACATTGCTTATGCAGGTCTACAGTCAAAGGAGAGAGTGGGAAAAGAAAGAAATACAAACTGTAGAGTGTGGTGAAAAAAAAAGGTACTAGGAAACTTAATGTTACAGCCAAAGGCAAGTGGAGAAGCTGTGCCGGTTAAGGAGCTATGTGTCCCTAAGGAGAGGCTGGGTCTGCACTGGTGTGAAGGGAAGGGTTACCTTGGTGTGTGGAAGACTCATTCAGCTGAACTCCCAATTTGTGAAAGAGAGGTCAAGGCACTTTCTGCTCCCAGAAAGCAGCAGAGTTAAAGCTGCTGCTGCTGCTGCTGCTGCTGCTGCTGCTGCTGCTGCTGTGATTTAAGGTAGCCAGCATCCCTCCCAAGCTGGTAGATGTGCTGCTTTGAAGGCTGCATGTGTGAATGAGGTCTTAGATCCTTCTGCTATGGCTTTTGAGAGCTGCTAAGGCCAGGTGCTGTGAGACAGTAAGAGGCCTTGTTGTGAGGCTGTGACAGTGAAGCCCGTGTTTTAGCGAGGCATCGAGCTGTTGGACAGTAAGAAATAAAAAGACCAGGGTAGGATTTAATGAAATAGAGACAAGATGAATAACACGCAGAAGCAGTCAGGGAGTTGATTCTTTAGAAAAACAGATGAGATCGATGAACCCCAAATGAACAGAACCAAAAGACTGGGCTAATAGTTTATAGGTGAGGCAGGGGTAATGTTACAATAGATTCCAGTGGAATCAGGGGATCATCAGCGAAGACTTGGAAAACTTAGATTCTAACAACCTAAGAGACCTAGAAGAAATGGACCATTCCCACATGTGGCCTACCAAAGTTAAATTAGGATATAGACAATGTAAACTGATCTAGAACAAACAAGGCTGAAGCAGAAATCTAGAGCCTTCCAAAGAAAAAGCCCAGAACCACATGGATTCACTGAATTCTACTGAGCCTTTAAAGAGGGAATAGAAGCAATATTCTATAAGATAGAAAGGGAAGAATATAACCAAGCTCACCTCACAAAGCCAGCAGCGCCCGGATGCCACAGGTGGTAAGGACACAACAGACAACTATAGGGGCCAGTGAACTGGCTCAGTAGGAAAAGGCACTTGCCACCAAGCTTGAGCACTTGAATTCTATCCCTAGAACCACCATGGTTGAAAGTGAGGACTGACTTCCTTAAGTTGTTCTGTGACCTCCATGTGTGTGTTTCTATGGCATGCATATGTATGTGCATGCTCAAATGCATGTGTGCACACACTCGCGAGTAAATACTAATGAAGAAAAGAGAAAACTACATGTCGGTTTCACTAATAAACATAGAAGAATTCTCAATAAAATACATGGAAACCAAAACTCAGAGCACATGGAGGGTCTGAAGAGATGGCTTAGTGGTTATAAGCACTTAACGCTCTTCCAGAGGACCCTAGCTCAGTTCCCAGCATCCATCCATGTTGGGTGGCTCACCGACACTTGGAATTCCAAGGGATATGATATCCTTTTCTGGCCTTTGGATACTGGTACACTTGTAACACACATAGGCACACACAAATGACACACACACACACACACACACACACACACACACAGAGAGAGAGAGAGAGAGAGAGAGAGAGAGAGAGAGAGAGAGAGGTTCTTTGAAAGAATACATTGAAAAGATCATACACTATGACCAAGTTGGTTTCATTTCAGGGATATAAAGAGAGTTCAACATATGCAAATAAATCAATATAGTATGGCACATAGACATAAGAACAGGGGATTTTTACATCATCACTCAATAGATATAAAGGCTCTTGACAGTTGTCTCAGTTAGGGTTTCTCTTGCTGTGAAGAGACACTATGACCAAGGCAACTTTTATAATGAACAACATTTAATTGAGGCTGGCTTACAGATCCTGAGTGTCTTAGTTAGGGTTTTACTGCTATGAACAGATACCATGACCAAGGCAAGTCTTATAAAAACAACATTTAATTGGGGCTGGCTTACAGGTTCAGAGATTCAGTCCATTATCATCAAGGTTGGAGCATGGCAGTATCCAGGCAGGCATGGTGCAGGAGGAGCTGAGGGTTCTCCCTCTTCATCCAAAGGCTGCTAGTGGAAGACTGACTTCCAGGCAACTGGGGTGGGAGTCTTAAGCCCACACCCACAGTGACACACCTACTCCAACCAGGTCACACCTATTCCAACAAGGCCACACCTCCAAATGGTGCCACTCCCTGGTCCAAGAATATACAAACCATCACACTGGTTCAGCTCATTATCATCATGGTAGGAAACATGGCCATGTCCAGGCAGGCATGGTTCTGGAGGAACTGAGAGTTCTACATCTTGTTCCAAAAGGCAAACAGGTGGAAACTGGCTCCTACATGGCTAGGAGGAGGGTTGGAAAGCCCACTTCCACAGTGACACACTTCTTCCAACAAGGCCACAGCTACTCCAACAAGGTCACACCTCTTAATATTGCCACTCCCTGGGCCAAGCATATTCAAACCACCACCATAATATATATAATATATAATATATAATAAATAATATAATATAATATAAATAATACAATATGATATCTTTTAATGATAAAAGTACTGGCAAAACTGGGAAGAGAAGGAATGTACCTCAAGACATAAAGAGTGCCAACTTGTACCCAAATTCTAAGTGGAGAAAACCTGAAAGCATTTTTTCCAAAATCTGTAATGAAACAGTGCAATCCTAAGCAGAAAGAGCAAAGCTGCAGGTATCGCAATACCTTATATCAAACTATGTCCCAGAGCTACAGGAACAGAACAGCATGATACCAGTGCAAAAATAGATACATATCAGTGGAACAGAAGAAAGGAACCAGAAATAAACGTGCACAGCTACAGCCACCTCCTGTTTGGCAAAGATGTCAAGATGTGCATTGGAGAGGGGTCAGCTTCTTTGACAAATGGTGTTGGAAAACCAAACCAAAGCAAAGCAAAGCAAAGCAGGGATCCACATGTAAAAGAATGAAACTAGATCCATACCTCTCATCCCTCTAATCCAGTAAAATCCCACACTCTGGGAGTGCAAGGGTGAGACATGCTGAGATACGGACACAGGCAAAGGAGTTCTGAAAAGGCCTCCAGCAACACAGGAAATAACTCCAAGCATCGTCAAGTGCGACTGCATGAAATTAGACCCCCCCATAAATGAAATAATTAGCAGAGCAAACAGAAAGCCCACAGGATGGGAGGAAAAACCTGGCTAGCCATTTATTCAGCAGGGGTTTAATATCTGAAATATATTAGGAACTCTAAAAAATTAAATACTTCAAAGTCCACAAAGCCAATCCATTATGGGCTAATGTATAGAATGTTCTTGAAGGAAGGGATTAAAAGGCCAAGAAGCATTTGAAAAAAAAGTGCTCAACATCCTTAGTCATCAGACAAATGCACATTAAAATTACTTTGAAACTCCATCTCTTTCCAGTCAAATGCCAACAAATGCTGGCAACGATGTGGGATAGGAAAATCTCTTAGACTTTGCTGGTGGCAAACTGGCATAGGCACTATGCAAGTCAGTATAGGAGTTTCTAGAAAAATAAGGTAGCACTACCATATGGTCCAGTTATTTGCACATGCATGTTTATTCGTGCTGTTTGTAGTAGTCAAGATATGGGAGCAACCTAGATGGCCACCCACCCACGAGAAGATAAAGTATGTCACACACGGAATGTCACTCATCTGTGATGAAGTATGACATTGTGACATTTACTGGGCAGTAGAAGGAGCTGAGGTCATTACACTGAGCATAATAATCCAGACTCAGAAAGACAAATACTGTACTGTTTCCTCTTGCACACATAACTTAGATTTAGATGTGTATCTACACAGATGTGGGTGGTGAAGGCAGTAAAGGGACCAGAGAGGGAAGCAGAATCTATCACATGGACATCAAGGGGGGACTATTTAGGAAAAGGGGACACACCAGCAAGAGTGGGAGAAAGTAATGTGTTGAGAAGCAAGGACAAAGTATAGTAATGTGTATGTATGCATGTATATATGTAATTATGCATGTATGTATACATGCATGCACGCACGTAGGTATGAAATGGTCACAGTGAAACTCATTCCTTTGTATGTTAACCAAAAAGTAAGTAAATAAATAAAAAAGTTCCTAGCATCTTGCTGAAAAACAGTGAATCTATTCAAATTTACACCACTGACTCAGTCAGATGGGAAGAATTTCTATCCAATTCCCCACCCAATTCTGATGCCTCATTTCCACAGGAAAATGGGAAAGCTCTCAAGGATAATTATGGGCTCACTGCAGAAACTCAAATACAAAATGTTAAGTCCAAATTTTTGCTGTTCTAATGACATACCAGGGAGTTTGTAAAGAAAACGAATTTTTTTTGGTTCATACTTGTGGAGGCTGAAACTCTAAGACTGGGCTGCCTGTCTTTCTTCTGTGAAGGTACAAGTATTCTTGGGTTGGGGGATGTTGTATACAAGAAGCTGGTTTGGCAAAAATAGTTAAAGTGGAAGGCTTAATTAATGATAGGAACATGAGGTTCTTGCAGTTTTGTGTGTCTGAAAGTTTTCCTAACAGAGTTGATAAGCAACACAGAATCTAACGTATTGGGCTATTTAGTTTTATCTTGACATAAATGTACTCGAAGCTTCCTGTGGATCTAGAACAGTGGTGCTCAACCTGTGGGTCGCGACTTCTTTGGCAAGCCTCTATCTTTAAAAATAACATCCCAATTTATAACAGTAGCAAAATCAATCAATCAATCAATCAATTGTGGGTGAGGTCACCACAACGTTAGGAACTGTAATCAAAGGGTCACAGCATTAGGAAGGTTATATAATAGTTTACCAACAATTCTTCCCTAGTGCCTCCTTTTCAGAAGCATGTTTTGAGAGTCTCTTTCTGTTGTGTGTGGGCCAGCTTTAGGACTGGAACACAGTGGCCTCAAGTGCAAAGACCAGGGTCATCTCTCTGCATTTGCATCCCCGTGCTCACACCTAGGCACATTCAGACTCAGAGAAAATGACTGGCTCTCACAAGTTTAACTCTGGATGCTGCTAGGGAGAATTCCCAAGATAGCTACTTAGTTTTCCAGAAGCAACACTTGCCAGTATGTAAACTGTCACCAAGGAGTTACATCCTGAGCTCAGGTTAACTGGAAATGTGTATGCCGGAGTACTTCCTGAAACAGCAGGGGTGGGCCTGAGAGTGACTTTAACAGAATAAGGTTTGAAGGTCAAAGCCTCAAGTGGGCGGTGCAGTGAACGACCCCGGGAGGTCCGAGGTCTGCCCTGGTCAAATGCCCAGTGCAGTTCCATCTCGTCGTCGGTGCTGCACAGCCACCATGGTCACATCAGCTGGCCACTTCTCACATCATCCTGGCAGAGCCCTGCTGACCACAGGATGTGCAGCCCTCCCCGATCACATGGTTCTGTAGGAAGCCTCCCACGGACTCCACTCAATTGGCTGTTTCCTAGCAACACACCCACCACACTGTCCACAAGCCCAGAGATGGCCCGACAGCAGCTCAGTGCAGACAAAAAAAAAATCTGCCTCCAGCATTTCAAGAGGGGCCCAGCAACCTTCTGCAAAGGTGTCCCGTTCCTGTCGCTTCCTGGCGGAGACTTGCAGCGCTGTAAGCGCAATGCCAGGGCTCTTCTTGACTGAATATCATTGTCTCAGATGGAGGCTGTTCTCCCTGTCGCATCCCTGAGAGTGGACAAGGCAGCAAGCCTCATCTGGCCGGTGTGTGTGTGTGTGTGTGTGTGTGTGTGTGTGTGTGTAGAGCAGTCAGTGAACTACACAGATGTTGTCACAGTATAGCCTAGAAATACCGCACCAGTCACTCACATCTACAGAATAAATGCTTCTGTCTATTAACATGGTGTGTGTTATAGGTGGTTTGTATATTAGGTAGCATTGTGTAGTGGTTATTTCTTCCAGGGCTACTACTCAAGAGCAAGTGTCTGATGCAGGGAGGGACAGAGGGCAAAGCTAGCTTATAATCACAACTAAATATTATTCAATGGCAGCCATAGGTCTCGGCTAGGGAAGTGGGTATGTACACTACAGACTACTGTGTGTCCGCTCCTCAGCTGTTACTGGGCTATGTAGTACTGTATTGTCATGCAGTGTCACAGATTATTATCAGTTGTGCTCCCGACAGTCTGAATGCTTGAGAGGGACACTCAGGTGAAGCTAAGGACAGCACCCCCCCACCCCCCGAAATCCATTCTGACTTCTCAACCCACGTTTGTTTGTTTGTTTGTTTGTTTTTGCTGGTCTGATAAACATCTACCAGGAAAGCCAACCCAAAGCGGTGAAGTCTGCAATCTCACTGTGTGCTTATTTCCTCTAATTTAAATACTTCCCCCCAGAGATGGAGGTTGAGGGAGGGGGGAGTTAATGAACGAAGCTCAGGAAGACCCAGAGACTTGTAAAACTCATATAGTCTCAAGACTGTCAAAGCAGTAGGCAATTGCCATCGGGAGACTGTTCACTGGGGCAGCCCGCAAGTTCCTGGGGGATGTGGCTTTCACAAGTTGTTCCTGCTTGGGGGGGGGGGGCTTTTGGTACCATAGTTGCCTTTGAATTGTCTGTACTCCCATAAGTAACCTCTCACCTATACTCCAGCCAATGACCAGGATAAGCTCATTGGTCCACCAAGGGTTTTGGTTCTTGTGAAGTTCTGGTGTCTCTCCTTCCTTTTGGTTTACCTGAGGCCATCTCCACAAGTGTGCTTTTAATGCTGTCCTCTGCATTTGCCTTCTGAGGAAGGTAGGAAGATTCCTGTTTCATACCTGGACCTTGAAAGAGCTGTCAATCACTTCCATCCTCCCGAGGGTCAGTTGGTCCACTCTCTCTCCCTCGTCCCCGCCCCTTACTTGCTTACATTCTGGTCTACTCTTTTACACTATAAGACACAATAACTTCATCTCTGTTGTACTCTAATGCATCTTAAAATTTGTGTTTATGTTTTTGGCATGCATATGTGTTTGTGCATGTTTTCATGTGTGTGTGTGTGTGTGTGTGAATGCAGGAAGATGTCTTTATCACTCTCTCCCTTTCTTTCTTTCTTTTTTTTTTTTTTTTTTTTTTTTTTTTTTTTTTTTTTTTTTTTTTTTTTTTTTTTTTTTTTTTTTTGGTTTTTTGAGACAGAGTTTCTCTGTATAGTCCTGGCTGTCCTGGAACTCACTCTGTAGACCAGGCTGGCCTCGAACTCAGAAATCTGCCTGCCTCTGCCTCCTGAGTGCTGGGATCAAAGGCGTGTGCCACCACAGCCCGGCTACTCTCTCCCTTTCTTATTTTTATTTTATGGATACTGACATTTCGACCACATGTGTGAGCCCTAGTGCTGGAAGAATCCAGAAGAGGGGATCAACTTCCCTGGAATCGGAATCCCAGACAGTTGTGAGCCACCGTGTGGGTACTGGTAATCTAACTGTGGTCCCCTGGGAAAGCAGACAGTGCTCTCAATCCCTGAGCCCCACCTTAATTTTTGAGACCGAGTCTTTCATGAAAGCAGAGCTCATTGTTTGGATAGGACTGGCTATGGAGCTTCTGGGATCTTTGTTCTCAGCATTAGGACTTCAGGTACACACTACCATGCCTGGTTTTTTTCTGTGGGTTCTGGGTGTGTTGTCAGCCATTTCACTGGCTGGCCATCTCCCTAGCCTCTCTTTGTAATATAGCCTATCTTCTATCTTCTGGAAAGTCTGAACCTTTTTGTCTCTCACTCCACTGGTGACATTGTTATATGCTATCTAATGATGAATGACCACTGCCCGAAGGGAGAAGGCTCACTGGACACGGTATGCCACACCTACCTCTCTGGTTGTGTGTGGCCATGAAGAAAGAAGATGTGGTCACCACACATTGTGTAGCCCCATTGTGTAGCACATTGTGTGACCCTTGGCTTCTTTTATGCAAAATGGGATGTAAGCTGGACTTGCAGTAGGTGTGACACCTTGCTGGTTGGTGAGGGCAGTTCCTCAGAGGGCTGGGGTTTTATGCTTATCTTACAATTTCTGGCTGTTTTGTTTGTTTTCGAGATGAGATCTCACCATGTAACCCAGACTGTCCCACTAGAGCCCTCAACTGTCCTACTTCAACCGCCCAAAGGCTGGGATCAGAAGCATGTACCACCTACTCCATATCTGACCACCCTTTTTTATATCTCATCTAGACAATTTGGAATTCCTGGGTTTCAACCTCTGCACTTGATATCTCTACACGGAAGGCTCCTAAGCCTAAGCTGACCACTCCCATGCACTTATTCCCTTCCCACCCCTCCTTACCTGATTAGACTCTCCACTCTGATGAACAGGACTTGACTCAGGTGAATCCTCCAGGTAGGAAATGTGGACTTTGACCTGCACTCCTCTCAGTGGAAGATGCCCAGTGGCAGGTGGTCAGGGTGAGCAGTTCTCAATGTCAGCCGCCCAGGCAGGGCGCTTTCTTTGCATTGTTATAGGATTTCCATCCATATCTCTGGTTAATAACACAGTCCAATAAACTAAGTGAGTTATCAATAAAGATAATTTACCTCTGCTCCTTGGTCTGCTATGGCTGAGAGACCAAATTCTTGGGATTCTTGCTAGCATAGTCTGAGGTGGCTCAGGGCTTAAGACTGTGAGAACCTGGGAACACGTAGGCCTGTGTGCACACACAAGTGTGTGTGTGTGTTCAGTCTCTCTCCTTCTGTGTGGGTGCAGGTACATCCTTGTGTGTGCTTGTGTGAAAGTGTGCCATACCTGCGTGTGGAGGACAGAGAATGGCCTCCACTCTCATTCCTTGGATGACAGCCATATTTTCTTGAAAAATAGCTTTTCACTAGATGCATGTTAGAGTGCGTGTGTAGGGGGTCAGAGGACAACATCACGAGTCTCTCTCTCCACTGTGTGGCTCCTGGGGACTGAATTCCAATCATCAAGGTTGGTAGCAATCTTGCTGGCCCCATCTTGTTTATTTGAAATAAGGTCTCTTCTTGGCTTAAAACTTGCTGAAGGGTTGGGCTGGCTGGCTGTGGAACCCCAAGAATCTCCCTGTCTCTACCTGTGTAACATTAGTTTGTTTGTTTGTCTGTTAGTGTTTTTGTTTTTGTTTTTTTAAATGTGAGTTTCTGAGGATTGAATTCAGGTCCTCTTGCTTGCAAGATAAAGCATTTTACTGACTGGGCTATTGCTCCTCTACTCTGATGACCTAATCCCAGTCGTGTCCCAGAGGCCCCGCCCCTAAATGGCACAGGCTAAGATTTCACCTTTTGAAAGAAAGGTGGCCAGGATTAGGCTTCAACATGAGCATCCAGTGAACACGTGATAGCCACAGCATAGCGCAGATTTTGAACATGGTCTCTAGAATTACCTATCCCCGTTCTCACCAGTGCCAGTTTGTTGCGAGTTGACAACCCAGAGCTTGGGCTTTTGGGGATCATGCCTAAAATAAGCGACAGCCAGGCTCCCTAGGGCGAACAAAGGGCTCTCCTGGGACAGGCACGTGAGCAGAGCTCCCCTGCAGGGGCTGTGGAATTCCATCTGACGCACTTGGGCTCTTTAATTTATTTTCTTTTTTTTTTTTCCTGTACACCAAAATATTCGTATCACTTTCCAGCTAACAGCACCTCTGGCTGTACTATATGATATTCTTGGTATATTAGCATCTAACACCAACAAGTCTAATTGTTGTATGTAAATTTACACCGCCATTCATATTTTCTCAGTCGGCTCCCTCCGTTGGCCTCATAATAGAATCCAGAGTCTCCTTGTTGGCTAAAGGGTTAAATGATGTAGCTTTGGGATCCCCTCCGCTGCTCTGGAGATTTCGCTTGCATAGGTCTTCTTTATTCCTTAATTAGGAAAGACTTCAGGGGGAAGAGGCTAGCCTTTGACTGGGTCTTCTGTGTGCATTCATAATAAAAGCTGGTACATTCATGGCTGCTCCGTGAGGTAGAAGAACCAGTGAATGAAAGTTTGGGTACAGCTCACCTCCAAGAGAGTGGTCCTGCTTCACCCAGAACTGACCCGATAGTCTCCAACACCCTTATAAAGCTAATTTTCCCCATCTCTCTATACCGGCTTGTTTCTTCCTCCCAGAATTTTTTGTAATCAATCTGGATGGTGTTATTTTTTTTTCTTTCTCTCTCTTTTTTTTCCCACACTGCTGTTGGATAAAAGATCCCGCCCTTGATTGAAATGGAATCTTCCACTATTGAGCGAGCCTTTGTTGAATGAGTCATCGGCGCAGCCTCTCATTGGCTGAGGCCGCCTGAGCCCAGGGGATTGCCTGGCACCGGCTGCAAGGACCCGCTCCATTCACAGAAACGCTGGCTCGCTCGCCGGCCCTTTCATTCACACAAACAGCATCTCATTCACATTCTGTCGGGTTTTTTTCTTTTTCTTTTTTCTTTTTTCTTTTTTTGTCTGCTTCTAATGAAGAAGACCACGGTTTGGGAATGGTGGGGCTGACTTGCTTCAGATTGGAGGGGGACTCCAATCACCATCGAAATCGTCCGTGGGGTGCGCATCTGCTGTTGCTATGCGAGCTAGAGGAAGGGAGAAAAGAGAGTGCGGGGTGGCTGTTCGGCTAGGGCTGCCGCGCGGTTGGAGAGCGGTGGGGACGCGTTTGCTGCGCCAGGGCGGGCCTGGCGGCTCTGCGCTTTTTCGTCCTCTGGAACCGGCCTCACTTGTGCGCCCGCTACGGGTGGCTCTCCCTAAACTCCGTTCCTGGGGCTCAGCCCTGGGCGTGAGAAGACTCGGGATGACCTGCTAGTGTGCTAGAAGGCAAATGCATTCGTTTGCACAGAAGTTACCAGGAAACTTTGACAGCGATTGACTTCTCGGTGGTGCAGGTTATCTGTCTTAACGCATGAGGCCACCTGGCAGAGGCCACCGAGGAAGGGCTCAGTGGGTCTCAGAATCTTGGACAGACCCTCGGGGAGGCTGTCGATGTCCTGTTCTCCCAAGCGTCAGGAAGAAGGCCTGTGCGTGTCACTGCAAGCCTGGGCCCTACTCCCAAGGAAGAGGCCATTCTTGCTGTGGATTTGATGGGCAGTTAGAGCAGCCGCATTTTTTTTTTTTTCCTGCCTGACTGCAGGGCTGCAAGCAGCATCTGAAGGGGCACTGAAACGGATTGGTAATGCTACTAAGGCATGCTTCCAGTGCTTAAACACATTCACTTGGAATAAAACTCGAAACGCGGCCTTTTTCTTTTTCTTTTTGGCATGGATTTCTGGAGCCTGTTGCCACTCAGCAGAGAAGCACTGTTTTTTTTTTTTTTGGAAGTAGAATTTTCAACTGAACCCTAGCTGAGTACGGATGCTGACTGCTGTAAATTATTAGGGAAGACCCCCCTCTGAGCTGTACTGAGAAGAAATTTCTGTGCTGATTTTTTTTTTTTCGTGAATTGGTACAAGAATTGCATCGCCACAGATACTCGTCATGGCTGCTCTGCTGATCTGAACAAGAAAACCACAGGAAGCTGACAGGTTTTTTTCTTTCTTTCTTAAATATTCATCTGCTGGTGAAGGGTTCCCCCTCTTTTTTTTTTTTCCTACTTAAAAATTCTTGCTACTTTCCAAAATCAGGATTCATCAGGATTTGCCTTGAAGACTTCTTAAAAAGCCTTCGTCACATTTGAACGCATCCCTGTCAGATACTTCTAGGCTTCATCCACATGAGCTGAGCAAGGGAAGAGCAAGCCATTGCACGGAATAATGGGTTGCAGAAAGTTCAAGAGATCATTTGACAGAACTGGATTTACCTTTGACACAGATGCGGGATGGGGAGGGGGTAGGTGAAAAGGCAAAGACTGGAAGGAAATATCTGCGAAGGTAGAAAAAGGAAATTTGAGAACTGATTGGCTGTAGTTGCTGTCAGCGGGTGGATGTCGTTTTCTTCTCTCTTTTTTTGCTACAGGAAGTGATTTGCGGAGCTCACCGAGCCTTTGTTGAGAAGGGTCTCCTCAGAGTGAGTCACGCTTTTGCTGAGAACAGCCCCGTGCAGCTGGCCGCTCGCTCCATCAGCCGCAACTATGACTTTTGCAAGGCAAGCGTTCCACCCCAACCCTCGGTCTCCAGGGCCCGCGCTGCGTGGCTGCTGCTCTGCTGCCTTGTAACGGTGAAAAGGTCTCGGTCGTCGGCCTCGGCTGTCCCTCTCCGGAAAGGCTGTCCTGGGACCCGGGCTCCTCGTCCCGCTCGGGGGACCACGGCTCGAGTGCTATGCGCGGCAGTCCGCGCCGGGGCCGGCAGCAGCAGCGCCCGGGTGGATGCGGCGAGCCCACGGAGGGGCATGCTTCCACGTACCAAGTACAACCGCTTCAGGAATGACTCGGTGACATCGGTCGATGACCTTCTCCACAGCCTGTCGGTGAGCGGCAGTGGCGGCAAGGTCTCGGCGGAGCCCGCGGCGAGCCCCTACCTGGTGTCGGGCGAGGCGCTGCGCAAGGCGCCGGACGATGGGCCCGGCAGCCTGGGCCACCTGCTCCACAAGGTGTCCCACTTGAAACTCTCCAGCTCCGGCCTGCGTGGCCTGTCGTCGGCCGCCCGGGAGCGGGCAGGAGCGCGGCTCTCGGGCAGCTGCAGCGCGCCCAGCCTGGCGGCCACGGACGGCGGCAGCGCGACCCCCGGGTCCCGCGCCCCGGCCGCCAGCATGAGTGCCACCAGGAAGAGCCGGGCCGGCGACGAGCCACTGCCCAGGCCCCCTCGGGGCGCGCCGCACGCCAGCGACCAGGTGCTGGGGCCGGGAGTCACCTATGTGGTCAAGGTGGGTAACCGGAGCACACTGCTGGGCGGGGGTCTTGGGGGACAGATGTTCTCTGAAGCCCCAAGGTTCAGGGACAAGCCCCAGGGAACACAGACAGTTGGATGTGAGGAAATGCGCCCTCCTTAGCCATTCTCTTGCTCGACAGGGCAAGGAGTGAACTAGAAATGCTCTATGTGTGGGGGAAAGGTTGAACTGTCTGGTCACCTCGCATGGAGCCTGCTTTCCCCAAGGCACTGTTGTTGAAGCATGCTTTGGTCACCTGGCTTCATCAGATGTCCCTCTCTCCCTAGAGATCCATCCCTGAGATCATGGTCTGGCCTACTAGAGGTACACTTGTCAGGCCTGACAGCCAGCCTTCTCCCTGATGATCGATGTCACAACTTCTGGGTCCTCCCCTGGCGGTGGGGTGGTGGGCCATAGTCCCCCCCCACCTCCCCAGTAAGAGCAACCAGCTTCTAGAGGGCACTGCCTTGCTTCCTATAAAAGATGGGTTCTAGCGTCTTACCCAGAAAGATTTTCTTTGGCTCTGAACTGTTTTGGTTTACAGCCATGGGGAGCATTTAGGACCATTTTTCAGGGTGATAGAAGTTTTACCTTTTCATGGACTAAAGAGGGAATGAGGTTGTGGCTCTTGGACCCACCTGAGGGAAAGGAGCTTTTTCTTGTAACACAAAGAATGATAGTAATTTTAAAGATCCCAACATAATTGATAGAATCCCCGCAGCTCTCAAGCGTGCCAAGGCCTGTAAGGTACCCAGCACAGCTCAACCCATCTGCCAAGTGCTCATTTCCTCCAGCCAGACCAGCTGGAGCAGACACAGCCATGCTTTGCCCAGATGAGAGCCAGGAGAGAGACCAGGGGCTCATTTCCTCATGCTCCCCCTGCCCCGCCCCAGGGCACTGCTTTTTCCGTTGAAACAGACGCTCGCTCTCTCAGTCACCTGTGCTAACAATCCTGTGGGACAGACGTCTGGCCTGTAAGCAGTAGTTGCAGATCCAATTTAAAACTTCCATAGGACACTTCTTCAGATAAAATGCAGTATCTTGGCAGCTTGGGACTAAATTCCCTAAGGAATGCACATTATCTTTGACTGTACAAAACGCATGTAAGGAATGTGGCCCAGGACCTCCCTTTCTTCAGCTTGCTTTTAATTGGTCCTCTCAGCCACTGAACACAAATCACATATACTATCACCATACTTTCACAAAGGGGACACAGATCTGCATAATATACGCACATCCTGTTGCGTTTATCTCAGGAAAGGTTGACTACTGATCATTTACCTGATATGTCCAGGGCCCAAAGGGCAAAGCCAACCCGATAAGCAAAGGAAACCCAACCCTGACAACTGTTAAACTGTGCCTGGAATGTAGTCATTACCTCTGGTAGTCTCGGAATTGCCCTTGTGAGATGACGCCACAGGACCAACATAGGAAGATAAGATAGCCTGCTTAGCCTGGGATCTCTCTGTGGGGACAGTTTTGAGTTATTCCAGTGTCAGCAGCCATATATCCAGGGCCAGAAAGCTGATTGGGTCTACGCAGAGGCTAAGTGTGTCCCCAGGAAGAGGGCACAGTAGTGCCCCAGAGGCACCTACACATAGAGATGCAGGCACCAGTGACCCACAGTATAGTGACCCAGTTGTTATTGGCCTGGTTGCTTATCCGCAGCTGTGAATGTTTATCCTCCTGTGAGCATAAAGCCAGGGGTGGTCCCCACATCTCTGGAGAAGTTTGAGATCACACAGAAAGGAAGCCAGACACTAAAGGACAATTGCAGTCCTTGTGTGCATCATCACGTGGCCCCCTGTTGGCACATGTGAGCAGATTTCCCACATTGCCTTGTTGACTGCAAAACCGACTAGTTTTATTGAAAGAAAACCCCACAAAACTAAAAAACCTTTTATGTTGGTGTTTATCTGATGGTGTTACTGATGAATGAAGAAGGGTTATTCTGGAACCTTCAAAAGGTTAAGATGCAGATCTTAAACCCGGAACCCAGTTCTAAAACCCTAGGGTTGAGAGTTTGTGAAAGGACTCAACTCCTTTCTATACACCTGTTTTTCTAAGTTAGAGAAAGCCCCAAATGTTTTCTAGATTTCTGGAAAATTCCGACACTGCATCATCACAACCGATCTATGAGAAGTACTTCCTGGTAGGTGGCAGCTGGATGTCGTATACAGGAGTGATAACTAAGATATGTCAAGTTCATCTACTTGAGAGGGCACTGGGGATACTGAAGCCGGGTGGGTTTTGATTTGTTTCTGTGGGCAGCTGCTAACGTTGAAGAAGGACGAGAAACTGGAAACTAAAAAAAGTTCCCAACCAGCAGGATTCCTAGCTCCCTGCACATTTAACCCATATTTTCTGCCACCCTTGAGCCTGCCGTTAGTTTACCCCTTTCTTTCCATAAGAAAGCACCCCTCCCCCTACCTGCCCAGAAAGGGTCTTAGTACCCCAGGCTGGCTTTGAACTTACTATATAGTCAATGATGACCTTGAACTTATGATCCTCTGTCTCCACCTCTGTATGGAGATTGCAGATGTTCATAGCCCTGTCTGGTCCCTGGAGATCCCCTGGTGCTGGGGATCACACCTGGGGCTTCCAGCATCCTGGGTAGGCACTCTGCTGACTTAGGGACAACCTGAGCCTACTGTTCAATAGGGGGGGGGGGCGCTTATGCCCTCTGGAGGGCTCAGCTTTAGACTTTGCCAGCCAGGTCTCAGTGGCAACACTACTTTACCCCTCAAAGTATTCCAGACACTTGCTTAATGTGGTAACATAATAGAGAATGAACAACAAACCATGCCCCGGATAGACAGAATGGAAACCCTAAGAGCTAAGAACCATGAACAGTGTCACGATGTGCCAATCTAAAGCTTGCTTTCTATTTGGATGTAACGGTCGCTGTAGGTGGCTGGAGATGAAGGAGTGCAGTTCTGCGGCTCCCCACCTGTGTTGTGAGTGTGGCTGGCATGGGGATCTCTCAGGCTGCTCCTCCTTCTCTTTCCTAGTTCCAGTCAGGGAGACTTTAGGAAGGAAAGCTGGTCTGAGCCTGGCACCGAAGAGCCGTTGCAGACAAGCAGGTCTAAGGTCTGGTTTTGGAACTGCTTGGTGGCTGCAGAGACAACAGTTGTGGGCTGTGGGACTGGGGTCTGCATCAGGCCAGCCGCTGGCCCCAACATGGTCGTCAAAAGAAAGGCTCTTTAGAACCACATTTTAAAAGGCTGAGAGGGGTTGATGTGCTAAGATGTGACCACATTTAGGGCAGTCCCAAGTGCAAACTACCAAAATAAGATCAAACAGAGGAGAACGGCTGAGGTCCTTGCACTGAGCCGTGCACACTGTGGTTGCCACCCAGGGAGCTGGCAGACTGGGCTGCTCATAGATCCCGCTGACCCCGCTGACCCCTCCGTATCAGTTTGTGCCATCACTCTTTACTGGGGTGAACATGACAGATTCTCTATGGAAATGTCATTATTGGGAATTGACCCCCAGGGCCACACACATGCTCAGTTAGAATTCTACCACTGACTCCTCAGGCGTAGAGGAGGTTTTACCAACTGACAAGGAGGGAGTTTTTCCTGGTATGTTGGGACTGGTTTTCTTCTAGAGCTAAGGGGTTTTTCTTTCTTTCTTTTTTTTTTTTAATACTTTTAAAATCATTTTTTCTCTAGTTTATGAATCTAGTGACATCTGGAGTTTGTGAATCATCTGTTTTATTCATTAATCTTCTATTTATCTCTATGGATGGTTTTTTATAAACTAGATTTATTCTGAAATTTATTCTGAAATTTTGATTTGACTCATCTACAACGACATCTTTTTCTTACAGCTATATTTTTTTTTTAGTAACTATGAGTAAAGTTCATGCAAACCAGTCCTTGCCAAGTCCTTATGAGTATACCCAGGATGCCTTAGGTGGTGAAACTAATTGGATTTTTGTTTTGGTTCTAGATGAGTTGAACTTTAAAGGTTGGTATTTTCTCTTAAAGTTGTTTAACCACCTTGTAATGTGTAGCTTGCATGCAAATACTGCCTAAAACATTTGAATGATAGCTTTAGAAGCTCTCATGACGTTGATGCTTAAGTTCTTAATTTGGTCTGGAAAATGTGTTCTCTCTTATGTGACATAAGTGTTGATTTGTTAAATGAACAAACTTGCCACATATCTATACTTATATCCCACTGCAAAGTACATTCATGTGCCATATACCGCACACATCATATACATATATACCTCATATCCTACACACACACACACATGCTTGCTTGCACACACATACCACATACACATATACAAACACACTACACTACACCACACATGAAAGCACAACTCCATACCCCACACATGTTGTTATAACTAATTAATACACACACATACACCATGCATCATATATGTATACATCTGTACATCCCACATATATAATCACAGATATACATAAATGCCACATACCGCATATACACACCACATGTTGTGTTACATACATACCCTTATACACACATTGTAGAGATATGCACATGCCATATATACACATATATATTCTACATATTATATACATATACACCACATACCTATAGATATACACACATGTCACATACTACACTCAGACTCAGAGCTTACATCACATATACATGTGCCTTCCATTGCATGCATATATATAATATATATATATTATATATGTTACACACTGTATAAAACGTAGATAGTACATATCACATACACATATACTGCATAGATATACACAAATGCCATACATTATACATATACAGCACATGTCACAAACATACAACCCTCACACTGCATAGATATACACATGCTCTATAACACACACACATCACATACACACTGCTTTCATACATGCAACACATCACGTATCACATATTCACACACAAGCTCCTTTCCATCTCTGCAACCCATAGGTGAACAACCAATGATATTTCAAATTGAGACAATCTTCATTCTCATTCAAAAAGCCAAATTTCTAGAAATTCCCAATTATCTAGCATGTCTTGTTTATATTCATGCTTAAGAAAGAAGTCACCCCAAATGACAAACTATGAGTAAGACCTTGTCCTGCACAAACAGACCTGCCTGTGCACCAGGTTTTACCTTTCCACAGACTCCTGTGTTTTGAAAGGTTGTATGATAAGCAAAGCCCTGGTGACAGAGAAGTTGGCTCACCTTATGAGCAGCGCTGAGTTGTGGCCTTGGCACGCGTTAGTATCTGGGCTGGCTGGTGAGAGGCAGGGGAGCGCTTTACGGACTTGAATGGTCAGTTCATTTCTATAGACGACATTGTCCTGCTTTGGAGGTTGTAACCAGGAGGCTGGACTGATAGAAATGTTGGCCTCGTGATTGGGAGGGTTCTGGAACTGACATCTGACCTCATTGGAAAGATGGGCCTGTGACAGGCACTGCACCTCTAGAAGCGCAGTTGCCTGGGTGGAAGAGGGCTGGCCTGCTGTGCTGGGGTTGACATCAGTGCCAGCTGGGTGGGAAAGTATGGTAGACATGAGAAGGAAGAGGAGGAGTTAGAGTACTCATAGAAATGGACAAGGAAAATGTGCACTTACAATGGGATCATTATGAATATATGACTGAAATCTGTGAATATATAAGTCTGAAAGAAATGGCCAGGTGTGCATATATTCTATCTGGAGAGGGAAATAAAAACTTGTTACCACATAAAACCTCTGATATTTGCTGGATAAAGGATATCATCCAGGTAGGAGAAACTGAACATGGATAGACTATTGAGTGGGGGGATGTTGCCCACAGTAAGTGCACTGGAATGTATACTGAGTGTGTGTGTGTGTGTGTGTGTGTGTGTGTGTGTGTGTGTGTGTGTGTATGACTGAACTCTAGGATAGATAATAGCCATGGAGTAAGGTTTACTGCATATGAGGATAGTTGATGTTTGTGCATGTGTGAGCTATACATACCTCCCAGTGTGCTTGAGGTAATTATTGCTTTCCTGTAGTGGCAAAGCCAGGTCATTTCCTGCTACTTTGATTTCCCATCTCCTTTTCCCCACCAAAGCAACAACATTGAGAAGAACCCCTGTTATGCATGTTTACCTGTGTCCAGATTATCTCATGAGAGATTCTTTCCTGCATATTCGTTTCTGAGTTTTGAGATTATTATAATACAATGCTAATCTAGCTGGAGTTGAGGGGACAGAGCATCTTCTTCAGATCATGTGACATCCAGCCGTGTGTCAAGAATGGGAATCTGACTTTCCACAGTTGGAGTCACATAGTGTGTCTTCATACCCATCAGGGGGAGTCAGGAAAGGTATGTTGGGTGCCTCTTAACCCTCCTGTCACCCACAGAAGATGGCTGTTACTATTCTCTGGGAGCTCACGCCATCCTGGCTTCTAGGTAGTGCTCTTCGAGGGTTCAGGATTCAGAAATCACTAAGTTGATAGCTACAGCTTATCATATCCGTGGGTACATCAATGCCAGAATTCCGGGCTTAGCGATGGACTGTGTTGTCCCAGGGTTCATCAGACAGTGAGATCTGGGTTTCTAGCCATGATTTTCAGATCTTATGAGAAACTGGCCGTGCACCTGAATCTGCAGAAAAGGCATTTCGAGGAGATAGCTTGGGAAAGGGCCTTGTAGTATCCACGAGAGCTTCTGGGTTCCTGATCGCCCAGTAGCCATGTGAATACATTGGATACCCCTCAAAGTCAAGGTACTCTGAGAAAAAAGTTTAAATAACTCGTCGTTCTAGTGCTGAGGATTTCAGATGTGAAGCCACAATAGGATGTCTTTGGAAATGTGTTCTTGTTCCAAAGAGGAAACCTATACTACAGAACCTTCATTCCCTTCTGCCTATTGAGGAGGAAGAGAAGCAAGGTATCCATTCAAAAGTGTGTGTGTGTCTGTGAGTGTGTGCATGTATGTGTGTGTGTTTGTGTGAGTGCATGTGTGTGTATGTGTATGTGAGTGCATGTGTGTGTGTGAGGGCATGTGTGTGTTTGTGTATGTGAGTGTATGTGTATATGAGTGTATGTGTGTATGTATGTGTATATATGTGTATGTGTGTGTATGTATGTGTGTGTGTATGTGTGAGTGTATGTGTGTGTATGTCCCCACATCCATGTGGGGGGTATTTCTCAGTTTCTCTCCACTTTATTTTTTGAGATAGGATCTTTAACTGAATCTGGAGAGCACTGATGCAGTTAGACTGGCTGGCCAGTAAGCCCCCAGAATCTGCCTGTCTCTGTCTCCCCAACCTCAGAGATCACAGGTATATGTCACCTTACCTAGTTTTTATTTTAATGTATGAGCTGGGTCCAACTCAGGTGCTTGTGAACAAGTACTTCACTATCTGGGTGCCATCCCAACCCTTGTCCCAAGTGGGATGTTTATTTTGCCCCAGTGTTTCAAAGTCCCTGGAACCTGGCCTTCACTTGGCCTCAGGTTGGCCATGCTACCTGCTGGAGTCATTCTGAGAAACTCCATCTGCTCAAAACCCATGATGGTTTTTGGCAGCCATCCCAGAGGCTCCTGCAGACAATGACTTTAACACTATTGCCCTTAACTTCGCAAACATTAACCATTCCTACTGCCAACATCCCAAACACAAAACGCCTGTTAAAGAAAAAAATATTAAAAATCAAACCAAGTGTAACATGTTACCTCACCATACATTCACACTGATGGGGCTGAGTGACCACATCTGGAGGCCTCCGAGTCTGGAGTAAATGTTTTCTTTTAAGTAGACTCTCTTGGGTATTTTATCACAGTAAAGGAAAACTGACTAGCATGCATAGAGCTGTGAATAGAAGTGTGTGTGAGTGTGTGTGTGTGTGTGTGTGTGTGTGTGTGTGTGTGTGTTTGCATGCATGCGTGCCAGAAGTTAATATCAGGGCTTTTCCTCAAATGCATTTTGCCTTAGTTTTTGAGACTGGATTTCTCAATGAACCTGGAGCTTGCCAGTTCTGAGAAAGCCCCAGGAATTCTGCTGACTCCACCTCCACAGTGCTAGAATTGCAGGCGCGCACTGTTGTACTCTCTTTTAATGCAGATTCTGGGGGATTGATTGCTGGTCCTCACGCTTACGTGGCCAATCCTTTACCAACTGTGTTGTCTTTCCGGTCCAGTGTCCCCAGGTCTGAGTGCTTGGTTCTTGAAAGTCTCCAGGCTCTGATGGCTACTGGCCCCGGGAGCAGCGTGCATGTGTTCCTGGCATCACCACATGATTGGCAGCAAGTGTAGCAGCAGAACGCACGGTATCATGTGTGTTAGAGGGACAGGCTCACCCCAGCAGGCATCCAGGGTGTGTGACCACTAAGATGGAAGCCCCCTGGGCTTTTCTCTGTAATTTGCAAATATCCATTAAAACCCGATAATTTGTGGATGCAGTTTCCTCGTTTTGAGATTTGCTCTTGCGGCACTCTGGAGATGGCTCCATTGGTAAAGCAGCTCTCGTTGCAAACATGAAGACCCGAGTTTGACCCAGAACTCACTAAGAACACCAGGCATGGTGGCATGTGCCTGTGATCTCCAGTGTGAGGGAGGCACTGGATCCCCTAGGCTTTCTGGCCAGACAGTTGAGCCTTCTTGGTGATTTCCAGGCCAGCAAATGATCTCGTCTAAAACAAACAGCAAACAAACAACAAAAAGGAGGCTGCATGGTGCTTGAAGAAGGACACCCAAGGTTGAGCTCTGGTCTCCACACAAACATACCCTCCCAGGCTCCTGCAAACATACAAGCACATTTACACACACACACACACACACACACACACACACACACACACACACACGAGATGTGCTGCTTATGGAATGTTCAATAAACAGTTTTGACAGGTGTTTCTATTTGACTTTGACCCAGTTAATGCAAGCACAATCAGAAAGTGGAACTACTCCGAGGTGGGCAAGGAACCTGGATTCTGAGATCTCTACCTATTGTCCAACTCTCCATGCCCATCTGTTGGAGAGAAGCAACAGGTGGCTGCTCTGCCCTCTCCACCCTCTCCCAAGGCCAGGAGCTGAGGGTTCCCGCTGGTTTCTGAGGTGGAAGGCCTGCCTTGTTTAAGGTCTTCGCTGTATGAGAAGCTGCTGGCACCTCTGCCTGAAGAACAGAGCTGTGGTTCTCCTTGATGAGTTCACACCTCCTGTAATGAGAGTAACCTTTTTTGCACAGTGACATATTAACTCAGGTGGGAGAAAAAAAAAAGAATTCCAAATATGGCTACTTGGGGGGGGTTGTTTTTGCTTATGGATGGGGGTCACTTGAGCAAAGGCAGTGTAAAGGTGGCTACACCCATGAAGAACATGGCTCTCCCAGCAAGATTAACAGTTAGGCGTCCCTCATCCCTGGGGAGGGTTGGGGCCTCTTGAGCCTTTCTCTAATCATGATGGAATGTTGATTGCCCCATCTAGTGTACAACCCCATGGCTGCTGTGAGATCATGAGCCCAGTGGCCATGTTACTCCAGAACACAGCCTTCACAGCATTGTTCCCTGTCTTCTAGCTTTAATAAGATTTCTTCCCCAACTTTTCCTGGGCCTTGGATGGAGTGATACAAAGGTCCCACGTAGGCCCAGGAACTTGACAAGTCATTTATTCTCAAAATTTTAACTAGATATGGGTGTTGCTAGTTTACAGCTGCTGCCCAGTATAAAGAGAAGTTTCTCTGGCCAGAGTGAGAACAGCAGTAAGCTATGGGTGCAAACATAAATATTTACAAGGCAGTTTGACAATACGGCCACTTAGCAAAAGCAATAGTAGTGGGTTCCCTGCTAGGCCGATGAGCCCCTGAGCCATGGGCTTTGGCCAGTGTATTAGAAGTCAGGGATCTTTAGAAAAATTGAACTGATAGATTAAAAACCATATATATATATATATATATATATATATATATATATATATATATATATATACATATATGCATATATGACCACACACACGTATGGATGGATTTATTAAAGTGGCTTACAGGCTGTTGTCTGACTATTCCAGCAATGCCTGTTTCCCAACAGAAATTCTAAGAATTCAATAGTTGTTCAGTCCACGAGGCTGGATGTCCTGGTTGGTCTTTAGCATGCACAGGAATCCTGAAGAAGGAGGCTCTAATGGCAGTGAGGAAATGGACTTGCCAGTGAGAGTGAGGGCGAGCCGGCAGAGAGCAAGCGTCCTTCTTCCATGACTTTATACAAGCTCTGACCCAGATTTAAGGTAGGTCCTCCTACCTCAAATGATCCAATCAAGAAAAATCCCCACAGGTGTGGCCAGCAGCTTGGGTTTTTAGCTAATTACAGATGTTATGAAGTTTACAATCAATAATAGCCATCCCAATCAGGATTTACAGTACTAGGCCTTAATTTGGAAACTCTCCAGTGTTTTTTCTTTTTTCTTTTGCTAAGAGATCTGCAACCCCATCAGCCCACTCTGACATGCCACAGCCATGAGATCATGCTTTGACATGTTACAGCCACGAGGCTAATACTCTGATATGTTACAGCCATGAGGCTAATGCTCTGACATGCTACAGCCATGAGACCATGCTCTGACATGCCACAGCCATGAGACCATGCTCTGACATGCCACTGCCATGAGACCATGCTCTGACATGTTACAGCCATGAGCTAATGCTCTTATATGTTACAGCCATGAAGCTACTGCTCTAACTCTGTTGCCCATCCTTGTTCTACATGCTACAGCTGTGAGCCCATGTTCTGATTCTGTCTTCTTCCCGGTAATGTAATGTAATTCTCTCTTCTACCCTCTTTTTCTTCTCCTCTGCCTTTACCCCTCCTCGTGCATGAGCTCCTATGTACACATATCCCATCCACCTTCCAGATTGTTTCACACAAGTCCCCAGGAAAACCATTCTTGAACTCTACATTTCTGGGTCCAGTATATGTCCCTGGCACTTCCTTTCCTCCCCAACTTGGCACTGAAAGAGCAGGAAGCAACTCTAATTCACCAGCTTATCCCCAACTCCCAGGACAGCCTCCCCCAGAATGGGAGCTTTTTAGGTATCCATTGAACTGGAAAACTAATTTGTACACTGGCAGACCAATAGAGTGATGGGTAGGAAGGAAAAAAAAGCCACCCCAAAATGAAACAGTAGAGAGTCCTACAGCTGCATGTGGATGTGAACAAGAGAGTCGATTGAGGGAGGGGCTGGGGAGGTAGATCAGTAGGCAAAAGTCCTTGCTCTGCATGCATAAGGACCTGAGTTCAAATCCTCAGCACCCACCCAAAGAACCAGGAGTGGATGCCTATACATACAACATCAGCATTGGAAGGGGCAGTGCCTTAGGGATTCCATTACTGTGAAGAGACACCATGACGAAGGCAACTCTTGTAAGGACAACATTTAATTGGGGCTGGCTTACAGGTTCTGAGGTTCAGTACACTATCATCATGGTAGGAAGCATGACAGTGTCTAGGCAGGTATGACACTGGAGGAGCTGAGAGTCCCATATCTTGTTCTGAAGGAAAACAGGAGAAAACTGGCTCCCACATGGCCAGGAGGAGGGTCTGAAAGTCCACTTCCACCATGACACACTTCCTCCAACAAGGCCACACCCACTCCAACAAGGCCACACCCTAGTAGTGCCACTTTCCAGGCCAAGCTCATTCAAACCACCACCCGAGAGACAGGTGGATCCCAAGAACTGGCTGGCCAGCAGCCTAGTTCAAATGGTAACCTTGCAATCCATCCAGAGACACTGTCTCAAGATAGTAAGAGAGTAATAGAGGAAGACATCCAATGTCCTGCTCAGGCCCCCACATCCACATTCATGGGAGTGTGCACAGCCACATACCCAGGAATTACCTTGGCTGGTCTTGGTCATCAACTTGACTGGATCTAGACTCAACTAAGAGAAAAGCTGTTGGGCACTCTTGTGAGAAATGTTCTTGATCAGGTTATTTGAAATGGGAAGATTTACCCTAAACAGGAGTGACACCTTTTGGTAGCAGCCACATAGCAGGGGTAGAAGAAGGAAGCTTTGTTTCTTGTCTCCTGGCCAGTTCATCTAACCCTGTTTGCAAGTTCATCTAACCACCTGACTGTGGCCGCGGCTGCGGCCTACACCTTCCTTCACTGACATCAGAAGCCAGCATCCTTAATCTCCCAGCATGGAATAAAGACCAGCAGCCCTCCTGGTATGTACCAGAGTTTCAGTGCTGCTGGATCAGGACTACTAAATCAGAGACTTTCGAGTCATTCCCAGACATGCTCATGACATGTGCTCAGGCGCAAGACTGTTATTTCTGCCTAACGATGCTTCAAATGTTCTTTCTCTCTACATGACTTTTGCCCTCATTCATGCCATGGTTATTGTGAACACTCCTGGGCATGGCGAGCAATTGCTTTGGGGAGTGGCTAGCAATTGCTTTGGGGCCTGGCTAGCAAATGTTTTGAGGCGTGGCTAGCAATTGCTCTGGAAGACAGTCTTACAGTCTTATTAGAGGAAAGTGTGATTGTTTCCCAGTGTGCACAGCAACCAGATCCTTGAAGCAAAAAGTGCAAGTCTCCTCTCACTGTCCTGCCTGATGCTCTGTGTGTGTGTGTGTGTGTGTGTGTGTGTGTGTGTGTGTGTGTGTGTGTTTGTGTGTATGTGTTCCCGCGCATGCAGGTACATGTGGAGGGCATAGAGGTTGACTTCCGGGTATCTTCCTCTATTGGTGTCTACCTTCAGAAGGTTCTCCAACCCGTAACTCACTGTTTCAGCTAAGCTGGCTGTCTAGCAAGCTCTATGCTCTTCCTGCCTTGGCTTTCCCAGTGCTGAGGTTACAGGCACGCAGCAGCATCGTTTGTGTGCTGGAAAACTCAGATCCTCAGCTTTGTGTGGCAAGCACCTTACCCACTGAGCCACCTTCCCTCCCCAGCCCTAATGCCTCTAATTGTATCGGCCTTAGAGAAGGTCTGTGGCTGCCACATTTCTACCCTTCCCTACCCATCTTTCTCGGAAGCATTTGCCCAGGTCCATGGCACATTTTAGCGACCAGCAGTCATTCTTTCCCATTCTCGCTGCCGCTGGTGGTAGTGGTCTGTGTCTGTGGTGATCCCATGAAGGTCACAGTTTTTGCCCCAACCTACACCATGAATCTGGCTGCATTCCCGTGCAAGAGGTCACTTAGCAGTCTATAAACTTTCAGGAGTCAGGGGGGATTTCTCTAGTTTTCAGTTATAATAAGATCTGAAGCGGTTCTTGAATTTCACCCATGTCTCTTCCAGTGTCTAATAAGGTGAACTGTGTGCTTAAAAAAATCATTCTCAACTGATGTGACATATCATTCATCTTCCTGAAATTCCTGCCTATCTTCTCGTTGCCCTAATTAAAACAAAAGCTCTTCATTTTTCCCTTGGTTACAGAACTCAATTAGAATTCCTTATATGAGAACAACATTTAGCAGGAGCCTTACCTCCTAGCCTCTGCCTCCCAGAGCTCCACCCACATAGAATAACCTCTTTTCCTATTGTCCCTCTGGGCTGACTCAGGCTCCCTCCCTTAGAGAGCCCACACATCATCTCATTCCAATGTGAGTGATGCCCTTGAAGCCTTCCAGACTCAGCTCAAATCAGCAACCAAGCTGGCCTCCCGTGCCAGCGTGCCAGCGGGTGGTGGCTAATTGTCCGGGTCTCTACAACCCTATTTATCCTTGTATTTACCACTTCAGTTCATATGGAGATTGTACTTACTGCTTAGCCCAGGGTCCTTGAAAACCCGTGATGAATTAAATAATGCCCATTTATAAGGAAGTGGTAATCTAGAGAGGACTGTCACGTGCACAATATGAAGCTGTGAGTTACATGATGTGCTGTGGTTATGTGTTTGTGTTCTCTAAACTTCCTATGTGGAAAAATCTCAGCCCTTAGGGCAACAGCATAAAGGGGCGGGGCTTTCAGAGATAATTGGGTCATGAGTGTGTAAAAGGGGCGGGGGCTTTCAGAGGTAATTAGGTCATGAGTGTGTAACTGGAACTGGTGACTTCTTGAAAGGACCCCAGAGAGCTCAATGGCCCTCTTTATACAATATGTCACAGCTATTTCCACACATTGGCCCTACTGACACCTTTACCATGGGCTTTACATGGGCTTCGGGCCTATGTAGCTGTGGGTAACACATATTGGCTGCTTAGGATCCCAGTCTGTGGAGTATTTTGTTCTAGCTGCTTGGGGCTGGTTAAGAGATGCAGGAAGCCATGGATTATAGGAAAGGGGGTCAACCAGTTGTCATAGTCTCTATTTGAACTCCGGAGACTGGATAATTTATAAATAGAAGTTTACCTTTGCTCACAGTCTGGAGACTCAAGAGGCTAACCTGGGGTGGTAGGAAGCAGCAGGAAAAGTCTGGATGTTCAAAAAGAGGCAACAGGCACACCACCATTCTCCGGGGTAATGTACTCTCTTGATATCTGGCCAGTCCTGTGAGAGTGAGGATAGGCTCATCGTTGCCACACGGTTCTGGTCCATTCCTGAGTGCTCTGAATCAGATGGTCATCAAGCGACATCCAATCTGAGTTTCAGAGGTGACAATCTATACTCCATGTGACACCCATCACTTCCCAAGACTCTCTCTCCTGAGCAAAGGGTGGATAATATGCAGGGACAGGAGAACAGAGGTTGCGATAGCCCATGAGCCTGGAAGACCGTTGGCTAGGAGGTTGGTGTGGGGGCTTTTTAGGGCATTAGGAAAGGAACTCTGATTGCGAGTGCATACCATTCTTATATAGAGCACTTGAGTTCATTCTCAACAATCTCAATAATGGGCGGCTCACAACCCTGCAATTTCACACACACTCGGCCCCCCTGCCTGGGATATAATGCTCCTTTCTGGGCATCCACATTTATATGCACATACACACACAGGGGTACATAGGCAGAGACCTCCCTCCAACTAACTAAAATCTTTAAAATAATGAATTAGAAAAGAAGTTAAAGGGCCAGGGAGATGGCTCAGCTG
This sequence comes from Mus minutoides, assembly GCA_902729485.2. NCBI lineage: Eukaryota > Metazoa > Chordata > Mammalia > Rodentia > Muridae > Mus > Mus minutoides. The sequence goes on along the minus strand of LR751820.1, from coordinate 93,887 downwards.
CCTTTGGTGGTTGCTGTGTGAGCATGAGGACCCATGTTTGAAACCCAGAACTGCCATAAAAAGCTGAAGATGACCATGGGCACCTGTAACCTCAGTGCTGTTGGACATGGAGACAGGAGGGAGGGCTGCTGGGTTTTGCTGGCTGCTGACCTAGCCATAGGCTCTGTGATGGACCCTGACTCATAGCCATAAGGCAAACAGTCACAGAGCAGGATAGGTGACATTCCCTGGCTTTCAGGGTCACAAAGATACAGTCATCTGCGTGCATACTTGTGTATATCATACACGCACACACACACACACAGACTGCACTCACATACATGGCAGGCACACACGTGGGTGCACACACACACACAAACACACACACACACTTAAAAAATGAAGATAACTCCAAAGAACACACTTTGAAGTCTACTCTATTTGGTCCTCCTCCATCACCCTTCCTTCTCTGAGCTGTCGGGCTGTGTGCCTCGGCCTGCCCCATGGCTTCATAAGTTGCTCCATAGATGGGAAGTATAATTAGCAGACCCATGAATTCTGTTCCTCTTCTTCCTTGCAGATCGCCACAGGAGGGTTTCAGTAAGTGACCAGGCTTCAATGAGCACCTCATGAGACCATTATTAAGTTAAAATGCTGCACAGACAGAATGTTTCCCAAACAGAAAGCTAAACCCTCTAACACGTCCCTGTGCATCCACCTCTAATTAAAACGCACGGGTTCATGGACAAGAAAAGAGAGCAGAGTGAATGAATCAACAGGTATTTTTTTTTTTTTTTGATGGCTCACTCATGCTCCTAGTCCTGTGGAGAATGTGGTAGGTGGTAAAAAATGGTACAGGGTGATTTTCTAAGGAGCTTATTGTGGGGAACAATTATCCCTACTTTATATTAAGAGTCCTGGAGAGTTAAACTGTGCAAGTGAGGCAGTTTACTCTGCAAACTTGCAAAACTAGGCAGCAGCCTAGAGAAAAGGCTAAGATGGCTGGCAGGTCCAATTTAGTGCAGGACTCTGGTTTTTATAGTCACAATTGCCTGGCCCCGCCCCCTCAATTTCTCATTGGCTCAGTTCTTCAGGGAGCTACAATTTACTCAAGAGTCTAACAGGGTCCTCCCCAAGCTCTCTATCCTCCTTTGGGCTGGAACTTTTCGACTTTTCTGGTATTTGGTTTCAGTCATGTAGCAGACTGCCTTTAACTTTTCAATTCTAAGATTAAACGACAACAACAACAACAATGCCCAGGTAAGGAGATGCCAGCTGCTCCTTAGGGAAGACAGAGGAGGGGGCCTCATGCAACCTTCTTATTCATCTGTGATTCAATGATGAGCTCTATACTCACGTCATGCCGGGAAGGGACCATACTGCTATATTCGTATACGTCTGATCCAGTTGAACAAGGTAAGCACCCCACTTTTAACAAGAAAAAGATGTGCTGTAACAGGTGTCAATTATTGGTAAGAGGTCTACTGTGAGCTGGGTTATCAGGAAAGGTCTCATATTAATCACGTTTCTCTTTGCTGTGACCAAATACCTCACAAGCTTAAAGGGAGAAGGCTGATTTTGGCTCACAGTTTGAGGATGAGGGGAGGGGAAGGCAGGGAAGGTGTGTTGGCAGGAACAGGCAGGACGCTGGATAGCTGGTCACAGTGAGTCTGTAGTTAGGAAGGAAGGGGAGGTGGGAGCCAGGTTATAAAATCTCAAGGTCCACCTTTAGTGATACATTCCCTCCAGAGAAGCTCCAACTCTGAAGGCTCCACAGCCTTCCAAAACAGAGCCACAAGTAACATTTAACATTCAAAATGCAACAGGTCTCAGCAAGGTGGTGGGATTCATTATCCAGATCTGAGTAGGTGGGTGGGTGGAAGGTTTTCGGGGCATAAGGACAGGGGTGAGATCTTTCCGGGTACATGTGGACCTGGAAAGACTTGGTACTTCAGAGTGACTACAGTCAGCAGGATGCCTGACACTGAATGTTGGCACTCCATTGGCTGTACACACGGGTTGCGACCTTGGAAGGCTTGAGATTCACCTAAGCAGGCTCAGATCTGGGGGTAGCATGCCTCTGTTAGTGCTACTTCCATGGCCATGAGCTCCCTGACTACGTGGAGCAGTCCATTGCTGACCACTGTGCCCCGCACTTCACACTGGCCTCTACCCAGCTGACCCTTCCCTCTGGAGTCTGCAGAACTTAGCTTCTCCTTAGCCAGTGACAGTCCCCCAGGAAACAGAGGGCATGCTGTCCCTTAGCCTTCTCTAAGCTACTCATCTCCTGCTCCGTCCACAGGCAGGGTCTCCACTCTGTCTGAGATTCTCTCATCTGTTTGTATCTTGGTCTATAAATTAAAGAAAACTTGCCCACAGTGAAGACTGCAGTGGAATTACAGTTCTGGCCAACGTTGCTATAAATTATCCTTTGAGAGGCTTTTTCTGTCTTTTATTTACACACACACACACACACACACACACACACACACACACACACGTGTGTGTGTGTGTGTACATGTATATACACACACACGTGTGTGTGTGTACATGTATATACACACACGTGTGTGTGTATATACATGTATGTATGTATATACACACACACACACACACACACACACACACACATATGGATGAATGATTGTTCTTTCATACATTATTTTCAACCATAGTTTCTCCTTCCTCCACCCCTCTTCACTCCCCTCTTCTTTCTCCCCAAGATCTACTCCCTCTCCATTTCCTCTTCAGAAAAGGCCAGGCATCCAAGAGACAATGGCCAAATAGGACAAAGGAAAATACAATAAGAGAAATCCAAAATCTCCTTATCAAGGCGAGAAAAGGCAACCAATAGGAGGAAAAGAGTCTGAAAGCAGGCAAAAGAGTCAGAAATACACCTGCTACCTCTGTTAGGAGTCTCATAAAAACACCAAGCTGACAGCCAAAGCTGACAGCCATAACATCTTTGCAGAGGACCTGGTGCAGACTCGTGCAGGCCCCATGTTTGTGTTTCAGTCTCTGTGAGTCTCTGTGAGTCTCTGTGAGCCCTGCTTACTTGAGCCCGTGGGCCATGTTCTCCTGGTGTTCTTTATCTCCTGGGACTCACAGTCCTTCCTCCTGACTCTTCTGAGGGGTTTCCTAATCTCCGAGAAGGACCTGATGGAGATCTCCAATTTAGATCTCTCTCTGAACGATGTCTGGCTCTGGGTTTCTGCGGCCGCTCCTGTCTGCTGCCAGAGGAAACCCCTCTGAAGACAACCGGACACAGCACCCATCTCTAGCCCAGAGACTTTTCTTTTCCTGTCTTAAGATTAGTTCTGGGTTTTTAGTTCTTGAGCTTGATTGACTGAAAGATAACTTCAGCCTTTTCTAAACACCGCTGCTCTCTTTCCAAGTACGGTTCTTCATGATTTGTTATGGTCTATAGGGGCAATTATATATAATTTTCAAAGTCACGCGCGCGCGCACACACACACACACACACACACACACATATATATATACATATATATATATATATAATTTCGTTTTATATATGTTGTGTGACATTATTCCTAGGAAGATATGAACAAACGTCTACTCAGCTCAGATAAGGAACCAGTGACAGGCTAAAGTAACACCAAAGTCTGCCTTGGTGAATCAGTACATTTATTGGTGAATCAGTACATTTATTGGTGAATCAGTACATTTATTGGTGAATCAGTACATTTATTGGTGAATCAGTACATTTATTGGTGAATTAGTACATTTATTGGGGTTTCCACAGCAACATTGAAGACTCAAAGGCAGCTGCATCATTGAAAGCCCACTCCCAGTATGGTTGATAAAATCTGAGAGCAGATACTGATGAAATCTCGAACCCTAGAGTTCTTTGTGTGATGTGCAGCAGCCCAGCATGTTGTAGAGTTGCCTTCTCTAGCAGCCCTTACTGCTTTATAACCTTGGGGAGGGATGAGCCTTGTGAATCTGTTAAGTTTCAGTGATCTCCTGAGACTTTTGAATTGTTTGCTTCCTGAGACTTAATGAGCCTTCCTTTACAACTTTTGAGTTTTAACAAGATTTTCTCCAGGATGGAGTGTTTCAATTCTGAGGAAATTGATACACAGCAGTATATTAATTATACATGTGCATTGAGCATGTTGGCTCTTCTCATGCCCAATCTCATCGATCCCCTTTTCCACCTATTTTGAGAATGGTCTTGCTAGGTAGCTCAGACTGGCCTGGGACTTGAGATCCTCTTGCCTTAGTCTCTTGCATTGTGGAATTACAGGCATAAGCTACTACACCTGGTTCAAGTCACACTTCCTTTTACAAAACAAACAACTACCAACTATCAACAAAAACAACTATCAACAAAAACAAAAACAAAAGCTCAATATAAATTAATTTCCAGCATTCCAGTATTCTTCCCTTACTCCTGATTGCCTAATAGAGGCCACTCTACTAGTGTGAATTTCCACTATCCCAATCTGTAACACAAAAGGGCAGGGGCAATCATTACCAGGAATTACACCACCTAGCAAACAGAGAAACCACCCCACTGTAATGGTAGAATAAATCCTAGGGCAAAGATTTGACAAAGGTAATTAGAATCCTGTTAGTTGACTTGAAGGCATTTTGCAAGGTAACAGAGAACAGAAGGAGCAGGGCACAGTGTAGCAGATGTCTTGTAAACACCTCCCCCCAAACACACACACACACAATTCTAGCTAGAGACCTCAGCAGTCCATCTATGCCTGGCAGATAGAAAACCAGCAAAAATGTTCAAAAACCCTTCCCTTGTTAGTTGAGGACCTTCGGCCTAGAAATGGTGCTGTCTACAGTAGGCTGGGTCTTTCCAGCTATTTTTATGGAAGTAGAAGTGCTTTGGTTTATAGTAGAATAAACCAAGAGAAGAAAAGCACCAATTACACAGAGATAAAAGGGAAAGCTATAGCACAATGTCTCCCAAGGGGTTAAATGCCAAAATTTCAACAAAATATTGGCAACTGAAATCTACAGTATTTGAAGAGAACTCTATAACACAACCAAGTGGGATTTATCCCAGGCATTGAAGGCATGTTCAAGATTTGAAAATCAATCAATATAATTAGTCATCTCAAAAAGAAAAAAAACCCCATAAGATCATGCTAATTAACACAGTAAAAGTACTCTCTAACCATAATACCCATTCATTATAAGAGCTCTTAGCAAACTGATAATTGGGGAGAGCATCATCAATTTGATAAAGATTCACAAGAAGTGTGAGGTTCACATCAGACTTTGGAATAGAAAACTGGATGTTTTCTTCTCAGGGTTGAAAACAAGGCTTGGCATCTGCTCTCAGCACTTTTACTCAACACAACACTGGAGGTCTTAGCCACTGTGATAAAGCAAGAAAAAGAAAGGCATGGGGGTTGAACAATAAAAGATAATATGATATCTCAGTAGAGCATTCTAGAGACTCTAGAATAAATAAGTTAGTTCAACAAGCTTATGGGGCAAGCCTTATGTATAAAAAAGCAAATCTAACTTCCAAAGACCAAAATTGACACATGCAAACTGAAACAATCATATACCTCTTGTCATCCCAGCAGGAAAATGAGATATTTAGACTTGAATCCACCAAAATATGAGTAATATATGTTGAGAATTTTAAAATGCTAATGGATTAATAAAAGAAGACACAAATATTTAAGGCTGAGACACAATATAGGGGTTGGGGAGACAGAGAAGTGGTTGGCACTCTGCTGCTCTTTGAAGACCTGAGCTCAATTCTTAAAACTGATGTTAGGTGGCTCACAATCACCCTGTAACTCCAGTTCCTAGGGATCCAGTACTCTCTTTGATGAGGTGAGCTTCCCATCCCTGCTTCCGTGCATATTTCTTGCTGCCATGCACCCCGCTATATGAACTCTTGTTGCTCTGGAACCGTAAGCCCCCGAAGATCCCTCTATCTGTTGTCTTGGCTATGGTGTTTTATCATAGAAACAGAAAAAGTCATTATATAATCCCCTAACTCGCTTTTGGTCATGGTAGCACAAGGCTTAATAAAAAACTGAAAGTCATAACCCCAATAGATGTTGGCATGGTCCTAGGACTCTACACTTTTAAGAGACACAGCCACATTGGAAACAGTGTAGAAATTTTGGGTGACATCACTGGGCTCTGTCACACCCCAGAACAAAATGCAGTGTGAAGCTCATCCTTAATGGTCAACTTGACAGAATTTAGAATCATTGTGGAAATACACCTTTGATCATGTCTGTGAGGCAGTTTCTAGATTGGATTTATTGAGGTGGGAAAAAAATCCACCGTGAATAAAAGTGGAACCATTTCAGGAATGGGTACCACCAAAGACTGAATAAAAAGGAAGAAGTGAGCTGACACCAAAAATGTAGCTCTTTGCTTCCCAAATGTATATACAATGTGACCAGCTACCTTCTGCTCCAGCCACCACGGCTTCCCCACCATGCTGGGCTGTGTGTTCTTGAACTGTGAACCCCAAGAAGCCCTTATTCTCTTAGATTGCTTCTTGCCAGGTATTTGGTCTCAACAAGGAGGCAAGTAGCTAACAGAAGGGACATGGGGGAACTCTTTAAGCATCTATTGCTGGGTTGTAAAGTCACATGTAGAGACTTACAACTTTGATCACCCCTTCCAGGAATTAGGGCTTGTAGCTTATTTCTAGTCTGAGGTCCTTCAAGAAATAAATGTCAGCTTGCCTGAGGCTGGAAAAGCCATTTTATTTTTATTTTTAATTATGTGTATGAATGTGTGTGTGTGTGACTGTAGGTGCCCATAGAGGCCAGAAAAGGACACCTACTGAAAAGGATCCCCTAGGACTGGAGTTCCAGGAGGGTGTGAACCACTCAGTGTAGGTGTTGGACTGAACTTGGGTCATCTGAAAGAGCAGCAATCACTTAATCACTCAGCCATCTTTCCATCTCTGCAGTCCCCAAAGATCCACTTAGACTAACATTCACAGGGCAGCCTCCAGTGGTACTGGCTGCAGACAGGAAGTTTCCCATGGGCCTCCTTGCCATCAAAGCAGTGATGTCTTTTATGGCTTACCCTAGAAACCACATGCTATCTCCCTCATATTCTCCTAGTCATGTGTGTCAGTCAGGGAGAGGATTCTGTAAGGATAGGGTTGCCAGGAAACCTCAGATACATACATGCTGCCATAGGCTATAGGCTGGGAAGGACCGAAGACTGTGATTGACATTAACATCTCCAGTGAGTGGGGAAGATTGAATGAAGAGCTTTTTGAAAATAGGCTGCCTGAGCCGGGTGCAACGTGCTGTGCTGTTAACAGCAGATAACCCTCATCCAGATGCCAGGTCAAGTTGACTAGGACTGGCAGCCATTCGAGAAGGTCTAGGTAGTGTGTGTGTGTGTGTGTACACGTGAGCCGGCAGATGAACAGGTAGATGGTCTGGAAGCCTGTTGTGGTCCAGGGTCCACACTAGGCGAGAGTCAGCAGCTTGTGTCTCCTTTTCAATGTGGCCCTGTGGCTTGGCGCTTTCGGACTCAGCAGCGATCCAGGCACAGTGGCTGGTGGCAGCAAGGACGCTCCCCTGATGTCTCCGGGGGAGATTTACTGAGCAGTCACATGAGGGCTATGTGTAAAGTCATTCCCACTCTGCTCCCCAACTTGTAACAACTTGATCACCCACAATCACTACTGGTGGCCTGAGAAGGTAATGGGGGTGGTAACAGCCAGGGTGATGAGACCTCAGGGGGTGGTGAGCAAGTTGAGAACAGACTCTCAGGAGTCAGATTTGATGAGACATTTAACTGGGGGCGGGGAGGACACAGGCCTTTTAAACCCTTGGGGGGGGGTGAGAAGGGGCTGTGGGAGACAGTGTACACTGTTGGTTGGGGCCAGGGTGCTGAGGGTGTCTCATTTGCATAAAGAAGAATTCTGGTGCTTGCTGGACATGACCTTATAAGGAGAGGGGGAAATTTAACCTGGTGGGGGACTATATGGCTTCCTTTGGTGTGGGCAAAGGTTGAGGGTACAGGGACATGCAGGCCTGGAAAGAAGGAGGGAGTGGTCTCACCTTTACCTCTCTCGAGGTGGGGGACACTACTCATCCTCAGTCCTGCCCTGAAACAGCTCCTCCTGGTTCCCTGGCCACACGATGTGTTGTTTGTTTGTTTGTTTGTTTGTTTGTTTGTTTTTAAGCGTGAATTGAGGTGAGCGGCCACAGACCAGCTTGAGGGTATTGAGAGCACCAGATCAGTACTGTGGCTCTTCAGGGATAGCTAGGTGTGTTTTCTATCATCTCATCAGGTCCTATGTGAATGATTGTTCTTTAGGAGGAAGACTAGAGAAGGCGGCGAGCCCAAGGGCCACATCTTAGGGTGTAACACAAACCAGACTTCCGGAGGAGTCAAAGTCATTGTCCCAGGGGTCAATCTCAGGCTAAGAGGCCCATAGGAAAAATAAGACAAGCTGTTCCTTCTGATCAGAGAGGATGGAGGTGCTGGCTGGGGTCTCTCCTCAGCTGCACAGAGCAGCTGAGCTGCTTCTATTGAAACCATCTAAGTCAGGAATCATACTTAGGGGAAGAGTGGAGAACAGACATATTCAGGAAGAGAGAGAATGGATTTTTCTGGTTCTAGCAGCCAGGTTAGTGTAAGTGTGAAGTCTAGGATGGCAAATGGACGATGCTAGAACAAACCTGAGTGCTTAGAAGAAGTACAGTGGCTTAGCTGTCCTCACTCACACTGCTAGGGTGGCTTACAGCTAGACCCAGGGATGCACTTGGGACCCTTCTGCACTCCTGCCTTTGACTTTGGAGAGCAGATGTTCATCACGTTGATTTTCAGATGAATCTCAGCACAGCAGTTCACTCTTCGCCAGTCATACTTCCCCTCATGACTCAGCTTCCTCGAAGTAATGAGGCGATGGATGGATGACACATGGGCCACCAGTGAGCACTCACAGAGCCGCCCAGCTCTTCTGAGGAAAGCTGAGTTAGGGTTTCCATGGCTGTGGTGAGACACCATGACCAAAGCTGGGGAGGAAAGGGTTTGTTTGGCTTTACACTCCCTTGTCACTGCTCATCCTCGAAGGAAGTCAGGACAGGAACTCAAAGCTGGAACCTGAAGCCAGGAGCTGATGCAGAGGCCATGGAGGGGTGCTGCTTATTGGCTTGCTCCTCATGGCTTGCTCAGCCTGCTTTCTTGCAGAACCCAGGATCACCAGCCCAGGGCTGGCTGGTGCTACTCATAATGGGTTGGACCCTCTACCATAAATCATTAGCAAGAAAATGCCCCACAGGTTTGCCTGTGGCCCAGTCTTATGAAGGTTTTTTTTTTTTTTTAAACTGAGCTTCCCTCTTATCTGATGACTTTAGCTTGTATCACGTTGACATAAAACCACCCAGCACAAATACCTATATGGAATTCACGTCAGTATGATTTTCTCTGTGAGGCTAAAGATTTAATTCTTAAAAATATTGATTTAAATGAGTGTGTTTTCAGTGTGTACGTTTGTGCAGCGTGTGTGCCTGGTGAGCACAGAGGTCAGAAGAGGGTTTCGGAACTCTTGATAGCCGAGTCGCAGATGGTTGTAAGATACCCTGTGGGTGCTGGGAATTGAAGTCTCTTTCTCTGTAAGAGCAACAAATGCTCCAAACCACTAGGCCCTGTCTCCAGCCTCTGAGGTAGAACATTAAAAATGATCAGTCACTGGGACTAATTACTCAGTGGTAAAGTACTAGGGTCCTGAGTTTAGATTCCGCAGCCCCCACATAAAAGCTGAGTGTGGAGACATACATTTGTAACCCTTTGCTCTGCATGAGGGTGAAGGGATTGGCAAGATAGCCTAGCCATCTGGTGACTCCCAGGCTGCTGGGGGACACACTGTGGCCCTCAGCCACAGGTACATATTAGGACCACCTAAGTATATGAACATCCATCTTAACTCTACTTTTCCCCCTCCTTCTCCAGGGGAGATGCCCATGGTAAAGAGATGCACCTGAAGGCCAAGTCCCTTCTCTGAGTAATGTGGTCAATCACATCATCAGAGACTTAGTGGGGTGGCCTGGTTAACAGCGAAGCACCAGTGTGCAGTCTCTGAGCCAGCCCAGCTCTTGCAGAGCTGAACTCTAAAGAGCCCTGTGACTCAGATCAGGTTTTGCCTTGAGTCAAAGGGGCTAATTATTTGGTTTGCTTTGTTCAAGAGGTAGGGGTTACTGTTAGGTCACAAGATCTTGACTCCCACCATGGGACAGCTTAGCTACCTAACTCATGTAAAATCTAGTGCCACTGTTCTAGTTAGGGCTACTATTGCTGTGAGGAAACACCATGATCAAAGTTTTATTTAGCTTACAGTTTTACACTGTAGTCCACCAGGGAAGAAAGTCAGGACAGGAACTCATGCAGGGCAAGAACGTGGAGACAAGAACTGATGCAGAGGCCATGGATGGGTACTGCTTACTAGATTGCTCTCCATGGCTTACTCAGCCTGCTTCCTTATAGAAGCCAGGATCACCAGTCCTGGGATGGAACCACCTGCAATGGGCTGGGCCCTTCCTCATTGATCACTAGTTAAGAAAATGGCCTACAGGCTTGTCTGCAGTCAGCTTTTTTTTTTTTAAGATTTGTTTATTTGTTTTATGTATATGAGTACACTGTAGCTGTACAGATGGTTGTGAGCCATGTGGTTGCTGGGAATTGAACTTAGGACTTCTGCTNCCCTCCCCCTCCCCCTCCCCCTCCTCCCCCAGGAGGCTCTCTTCTTCCCATTCCTGGGTGCTCAGGCTGTGGAAGTGTTTAACAGATGCCACGCTAGGCAGCTGTGGGAGACTCAGCTTGTGAGGGCACGTGACAGTGAGCAGACACACCCCTGGGTTAGTTCATTAGCTCAGAGCCTACAAATTCATCTTAGCATTATCATTAATCAGTGGCAAACTCTAAGCATATGATTCTATTTGGAAAAAAAATGTGGATTTATGGATATTGTAGGAGGTACACCTGTAGGCAAGGCTTAACGCAACTCATATCTGTTCTCAGGATGCTGCTCTAGACAGGGATAAATGAGTGTCTGGATGAGTTGAGAGAAGTGTTGTGAAACAATAGTTCTCTAGATTACATTTCTTCCTCCTGTCCCCAGGGAGCTAAGGATCATATGTGAGGTCTACTGCATGTTAGGGAAGCATTCTACCATGGCACCACACCCCAGGCAAAGTTTAAAATGCGTTGAAGTTCAAGCTCATCACTGACTCGCAGAAAATAGCGAACATGAAGCCCATCTTCACCTCTCTTTGCTCCTTCTCAAAGCTCAGCTCCTTCCCTTTGCTCTTTAACTAAATACCGTCGTCTTAAGGTAATGGAAGGAGAAAGGCCTGCTTATTTAATGTCAGTGTAACCAGATCCCAGAATAACCTCAGGAAAACTCAGTCAGCTGGTGTATAAGCTCACTACTTAACACACGCTGATATACACTGGTCCATATCAATGAAACGCAAGGTTCATGAAAAATTGTGATTTGTGAAATTCCTGCATTGCCGAGGGACCATCAACAGCACCCTAGCTCCACTTATTTGGTCTGCATTACATGGGGGAGGGGAGAGTGGCTTAGACATGCATCGGAAGACTGAGGCACAGCTCTGCACCAATCATGATGGTGAGTGTGAACGGGGAGAAGCCTCCCTGACTGCTGCTGCTGCTGAGGGCAAGTCCCTGCCTTGGCATCCTCCTGGGAGATGAGCCGGAGTGTCAAGGTATGGGCAGGCAAGGAGAGATGGTTTAATAATTTCTTTCTTTCTTTCTTTCTTTCTTTCTTTCTTTCTTTCTTTCTTTCTTTCTTTCTTTCTTTCTTTCTTTCTTTCTTTTGTTCTTTCTTTCTTTCTTTCTTTCTTTCTTTCTTTCTTTCTTTCTTTCTTTCTTTTTTAAATTATGATGGTGTACTGTCTTATAGTGTCTGTGTCAAGTATTACAGTATGATTTAAAAAAAAATTAGAAGGACCTCGTGTGAACAGCTGAGGGAACCATGCTAATGGAACACATACAACTATATTCCCCAAAAGGGAAGGCGATTAGTTCAGGGACCAGCAATTATATATATGTATATGTATGTATATATGATATATGTGTATATACTTATATATGTATATATATGCAGTATGATATTTATGTGTGTACGCGCGCGCACACACACACACACACACACACACACACACACACACACACACGAACATAAATGCAATGTGCAATGTGACTCTTAGGAATTATAGGAAGGGTTTGAGAGATTGGAGAGAAGAAGAGAAGACTCCAGGCAGGAAAACTCAATATACAGAGGTGAGGTATGTGTCAGGACCAGAGTGAGACATTCGGTTTGGCAGGGATACAGGCAGGCACTTGGCACAAGAAGAATAAAAAGGTAGTGAAATCTAGACTGACATGTGTGACGCACTTTCCTTGCCAAGTGGAGCCTCAGTATGTTCAGGGGGGCTCACTCACCTCTCACCGTATCCCACTCAGCATCAAGATGAGCATTCAACCCAGAGTGGGGTTGGGAAGTATTTCCGGGATGAATAAGTCTTTGCATGGCCTTGCATTAGGGTGACACATTAGTGAGTGCATTAGAATGAACCTTTTCTCTTTGTGAGTTGGTTGGCTGGGATGTGGTCATGCAGTGGAAGGAAGGGCTGACTTACACAGGCTGGCTGGACACTGATGGAAGTCCTTCCATCCTGGTTACTGTGTGCTGGGGTATTACAAAGTGTACCAGCGTGTACTTGCTCACATTCCATTGATGGATACATTCTGGTTTCCACTTTGAGGCTATGATGAGTTGCAGTACTCTGAGCTTCTTCGTACATTCCTTTTGGTGGACGTTGGGTTCATCTCTCCTGGAATGGACTTGCTGAGTCACACCTGTGCCTCACTTGGGAAGAAAGTGCCAAACCATTTTCTAGGGCTTCTCTCATTCTGTGTTTCTACCATCAGGACTAAGACTCCACAGTACTCAATGCCCTCATCCACACTTCATGTTAGGTTTCTACTTTGCCATCTTGCAGGGTGTAATGTATGGTCTCTGTAGGAATCCTTTTGTTCACACCATTTTTAAAACTATTTGCTGTGCGCGCGCGCACACACACACTCCTAAGTACATACATACGACCTGTTTCATCTGTATAATGTTCCTTGTATGTAAAAGTGTTCAGGGCTGACCATGGTATTGGATAACCACTCATTCATTTTTGCTGTGTTGTCCAGCCTGGCCTTGTATTTGCAGTGTGTTCTGGCAGGGCTTGAACAAGTGGTCCTCCTGCCTCCGCCCTAGCTGGGGCTCCGCTGTGCCCAGCTTCTTCTTCTTCTTCTTCTTCTTCTTCTTCTTCTTCTTCTTCTTCTTCTTCTTCTTCTTCTTCTTCTTCTTCTTCTTCTTCTTCTTCTTCTTCTTCTTCTTCTTTTTTCTGTTTTTCTCCCTTCTTTTCTCCCTCTCTTTCTCTTGCTTATGTAATTGGTCTGGAGAGAGCTTCTGGGTGGCCAATTTTCTGAGGCACGCTGTGAAAACCTTCTCAATTGTGTAGCTAGTGTTCAGCGAGCATTGAAGTCTAGGTTCAAAGTCTCTTTGGAAATTGCAAGTTGTTGCCCGGTTACTTTTAATCTACAGTGTTGATAAGTTTGTTGTCCAAATATTCTACTATTTTAAAAAAAACATTAACAAACACACAAAGTGGTAAATTATATATACATCACACAAACTCATCATTTAAATTTTTTGTAGCTATACTCTCATTGAATAGTCCCTAAGTGGCCAATCCCATAGCTGCTTTTTTGTTTGTTTGTTTGTTTGTTTTTGTTTTTGTTTTGTTTTGTTTTGAGACAGGGTTTCTCTGTGTAGCCTTGGCTGTCCTGGAACTCACTCTGTAGACCAGGCTGGCCTCAAACTCAGAAATCTGCCTGCCTCTGCCTCCTGAGTGCTGGGATCAAAGGCGTGTGCCACCACACCTGGCTCCATATCTGCTTTTTATTCTTTCTAAAATAGTCTAATATCCTCACTCCCTAACCTCTCATAATTTTCTCTTTATGGTTGTTCTGACAGTTTGTCAAACATGGAGACTTTTGTTGCTCCTCTATCCTTTTAACTGTGTTTCTCATCTGGTGCAAAGTTTCCATTGAAGACTGGGGTCTTTAGTTCCTCTGCATCTTTATTAATTCCTTGTGTGGTCAGGCTTCTACAGCCTATGTTTATTGTGTGTGGGGGGGCAATCTGTCTCCATCTTAGATTTCCTTTCCCCATATGATTTTTCCATTTTATTGAAAATATATATATTTTTAAAAATTATATCTCGATTTTAGTTTCCTCTCCCTCTGCTCCTCCAGCTTCCTCTCCATCTCCACTCCCTTTGAATCCACTCCCTTTCGGTCTCTCACTAGAAAACAACAGGCTTCTGAGAGATAACAGCCAAATGTGACAAGGTAAATTGTATGAGTACACTGTAGCTGCCTTCATGTACACCAGAAGACGGCATTGGATCCCATTACAGATGGTCGTGAGCCACCATGTGGTTGTTAGGAATCAAACGCAGGACCTCTGGAAGAGCAGTGAGTGCTCTTAACTGCTGAGCTATCTCTCCAGCCTGACAAGGTAAAATATAATAAGATAAAGCAAAAGCCATTATATTGGGACTGGACAGGCAACCAAGAAGAAGGAAAAAGAGCAGGCACAAGAATCAGAAACCTGCTCCTTCACACACTTAGGAGTCCCATAAAAACACTAAACTGGAAGCTATAGTCTACGTGCAGAGGACCTGGTACAAACTGTTGGGTTTCAGGTGCAGGACAAGCAGCTAGGTGCATGTTTAAAATACCAAAGTGGACCTAGCCTCCAGGTTCTCCCAGCATCCTTTAGTTCCTACCTGTTACAGGGCATGGCTGCCACACCTTGTCCTCTATGCTAAACTTTCCAGCTCAGGGGTTAGACTTCCTCTCACTCAGTTCTTCACTGTCCCCTCTCTCCCTGTCCCTGTCCCTGTCCCTGTCCCTGTCCCTGTCCCTGTCCCTGTCCCTGTCCCTGTCTCTCTGCCTCTGCCTCTCCCCTCCCCCTCCCTTCCCCTTTGTCTTCCTCTGCATGGCAACTTCACTGACACTCCCCCCCCCAACCCCCATGGTTGGTGAACTCACCTGTGAGCTGCCCCCAGTAAACCTGTCTTTTGGCTTGAGTTGGCTCATTTTGTGGGCAGAGGTAACCCATCACAGGCCTGTGTAGGCCCCGAGCTTGCTGCTTCAGTCTCTGTGAGTTCATATGAGCCCTTATTTCGTTGAGTCAGAGGGCCTTGTTTTCCTGGTGTTCTCCATCCCTTCTGGTTCTTACACTCTTCCTGCCGTCTGTTCCTCGGGGTTCCCTGAGCATTAAGGAGAGAGATTTGACAGAGACATCTCACTTGGAGCTGTGTGTTCCAAAGACTACGCATTCTGTTGTCGGTCTCTGCATCCGTTCCCATTTGTTGCAGGAAGAAACCTCTCTGGCGATGTCTGGATAAGGCACCGATCTACGAGTATAGCAGAATATCATTAGGAGCCATTTTATTGATACTCTTTTTTTTTGGACTAGTAGTATTTTGTTTTACCCTAGCTCTCTGGGCTGTCAACTCTCTGGTCCTTGGTTACCCAAGCAGTGTCAGGTATGGGTTCTGTCTTATGGAGTGGACCTTAATTCAAATCAGACATTGGCTGGTCAGTCCCACAAGTTATGTGCCACCATTACCCTAACATATCTTGCAGGTAGGACAGATTGTAGGTCAAAGGTTTTGTGGCTGGGATGGTGTTTGTTTCCTTTTTGATAGCCTGAAGAGTTCCTTCCTGCATATGACATTAGAACCGAGGGATGAAGGCTCCATTGTAGGGACAGCCCCACTTCTCCATGTCCAGTGTGTTGTGTGGTGTTGTCTTCAGCTGTCAGTTTGCGGAGAACAACCCATTGTTCTAGCAACAGCCTGGGCTGTTTTGTGGATTTCTATGGGACCCCTTTGTCCAACAACGCAACTGAATGCAACTCAGTTCCACTACTGGAAGCCTTGTTTGGTGACAAGAGATGGCCAGTAGAGACTCTGTCTCTCCCATTGTCAGAAGACCTCAGGAGGATGACATTCATACATATATTTAAGGAGTTTCCACTGCACTAGGTTTCCATATCATCCCTCAAATGCCCCTCACTTCCAGATGTCTCTCCCCAAATTCTCACCCTCTACTTTATCACCTCTCCCTTCTGCAATAGATTCTACTGTTTCTGTCCCTCCTCTCCCCCAACCCACCTGTAAAATCTATTCTATTTCTCCCTCCCAGGGAGATCCATGTGTCCTTGCTAGACCCTTCTTTTATACCTAACCTCTCTGGGTATATTGAATCGAATATGTAGCTTTCTTATCATCTACTTAGTGGCTAATATTCACATATAAGAAAAACATACCATATTTATCTTTCTGGGTCTGGATTACCTTACTCAAGATTTAAAAACAACAACAACAACAACAACAAAAACTAGTTCCATCCGTTTGCCTGCAAATTTTATGATGTCATTTTTTTTTAACAGCTGAGTGATACTCCATTGTATAAATGTACCACATTTTCTTTATCCATTCTTCTGTTGAGGGACATCTAGGGTAGAGCAGCAGTGAACATGGTTGACAGAGTGTCCTTGTGGTAGGCTGGAACATCCTTTGGGTATATGCCCGAGAGTGGTATAGCTGGATCTTGAGATAGGTTGATTCCCAGCTTCCTGAGGAACTGCCATATTGATTTTCAGAGTGGTTGTACAAGTTTGCACTCCCACCAGCAATGGAGGAGTGTTCCCCTTTTCCACATCCTCGCCAGCATGAGCTCTCACTTGTGTTATTAATCTCAGCCATTCTGACAGGGGCAAATGGATTCTCAAAGTAGTTTTAATTTGTGTTTCCCCGGTGGCTGAGGATATTGAATATGTCTTTAAATGTTTTTCAGTCATTTGAGTTTACTGAAAATTCTGTTTAAATCTATACCCCATTTAAAAATTGGATCATTTGGCTTTTTAATATCTAGTTTCTTTGAGTTCCTTATATGTTTTGGATATTAATCCTCTGTTGGATGTAGATGCAGTAAAAATCTTTCCTCATTCCACAGGCGGCTGCTGACTGACAACTGATGGTGTCCTTTCCCTTACAGAAGCTTTTCCGTTTCATGAGGTGCCGTTTACTAATTGTTGATCTCAGTGCCTGTGCTAATGGCGCTCTTTCAGAAAGTCTTCTCCCATGCCAATGAGCTCCAGGCTATTCCCCACTTTCTCTTCTGTCAGGTTCAGCGAATCTGGTTTTATGTTGAGGTCTTTGATCCACTTGGACTTGAGTTTTGTGCAGGGTGATAGATACGGATCTATTTCTATTTTTCTACATGCAGACATCCAGTTAGACCAGCAACATTTGTTGAATATGCTATCTTTTTTTAAAATAGTGTGAATTTATGGCTTTTTTTAAAAACAAAAATCAGGTGTCCATATATGTGTAGATTTATGTCTAGGTCTTCAATGTAATTTTATTGATCAATGTGTCTGTTTTAATGCTAATAATGTCCAGTTTTAATTACTGTAGCTTTATAGTACAATTTGAAATTAGGAACGGTAAGGTCTCCAGTAGTTCTTTTATTGTTCCGAATTGTTTTAGCTGTTTTGGGTTTTTTGTTTTTCCATATGAATTTTAAAATCGACCTTTCAAGGTCTGTAAAGAATTGTTTTGGAATTTCCATGGTTATTGCATTGAATCTGTAGATTGCTTCTGGAAGGATGGTCATTTTATTATGTTAATCCTACTGATACACAGGCATGGGAGGTATTTCTATCTTCTGATATCTTTTTCAATTTCTTTCTTCAAAGACTTGCAGTTTTTATCATATAAGTCTTCCACTTGCTTGGTTAGACTTACTCCAAGACTTTTTATGTTATTTGAGGCTATTGTGAAAGACGTTGTTTTCCCTTATGTCTTTCTCAGTCCTTTAGTCATTTGTATAGAGAAGGGTGACTGAGTTTTGTGAATTTATTTTTGTATCCAGCTATTTTGCTGAAAGTGTTTGTCAGCTCTAGGCGATCCACTAGGGGACTTGTAGGGTCATTTATGATTACTGCCATGTCATTTGTAAGTAATGATACTTTGATTTCTTCCTTTCTTATCAGAACACCTTTGATCTCTTTCAGTTGTCTTATTGCTCAAGCTAAGACATATTATATTATATATTATATATTATATATTATATATTATATTGGGTAGGTGTGGAGAGAGTGGGTAACCCTGTATTGTTCTAGCTAAGACCTCTAAATTGAGTAGTAATGGAGAGATGGGACAACCTTATCTTGTTCCCGATTTTAGTGGAATTGCTTTGAGTTTCTCTTCATTTAATTCAATATTGGCAATAGGTTTCCTGTAAACTGCCTTTATTTTGTTTAGGTATGCTCCTTGTATCCCTAATATCTCCAGGATTTTGATCCTGTATTTTTTTTCTTTCAGTTTGTTTATATGGTGGATTATATTTATTGATTATTGTATAGTAAGCCTCTCCTGCATCTCTGGGCTGAAGCCTGAGGTGGTGGATGATGTTGTTAATGTGTTTTTAGATTCAGTTTGCAAGTATTTTAGCATCTATGATCATAAGGAAAATTGGTCTGGAAATCTCTTTCTTTGTTCAGTCTGTATGTGGTTTTGGTACCAGGGAACTGTGGCCTCATAAAATTAATTGGGCAATGTTCCTTCTCTTCCTGTTTTGTAGACTAATCTTACCCTCCCTATGTGCTGTAGCGAATTTCCCCATGGTCCAGGTTCTTCCTCCATACTGTGTAGCAAAGTCGTACTTTGGGAACTGTGCCCCACCTCTAGGGATGGTCTTGGTTTTGCTGAGTCACTGTAGTCCCATCTGTCTTCATGAACAAACGGTCGGCTGAGGAACCAGGATAAGGCTGCTCAGTGGAGACATTCTTAGCGGCTTCCTCCTTGGGTCTTCTTGGTGCTCTCCAACTCACTCGCTCTTGTATTAATTTTCTGCTTTCCTGGTGGTGCCTGTTTCTCTTTCCCAGCCCTGCTCTGATTGGCTCATGGAACCATTTCCTCAGCCCATACAACTTCCAGGGTAGCCTCTGACCAGATTGTCAACATCAGCCCTCCTTCCTCCTGGCCAAGGAGTCCAGTCTAGGGAGTGACAGCCCAGGGACTGTGAAGCGAGTCCTCCGAAGGATTCTGAGGCATGTTCAGGTCTGAGAACCCCAGTGCTAGATATCAGTTGATTGTCTTTACTCTGTATGAATTATTGTGATAGTATGTGTCATGCATGCACGCACTTTGGGTGCAAAAATATATGGGAACACACACACAGAGAGAGAGAGAGAGAGAGAGAGAGAGAGAGAGAGAACCACAAAGTCACAGTCTCTCTTAATCTCGTGCCTTAGGAGCCCTTTTCAGTGTTGAGTACAGTTGTAGGTGGGTGCCTGCCATTGAAGACCTTTCCTGAGCATGTCTGCACACACGCTGTTAACTCTAACTTGTTATATAGTCTTCAAGTTTGTATAATTCTGAGGTATGCTTTAACCTTTCTTTAAATAAGATGTTTTGCGACCAGAGCTTCATCCTGAGATCTTGTGGTTCAGGTCTTGAAGGTGAAACACAAGGGCTCAAGAAACCATGCTGGCACCTCCGGGTGCTCGCCTGTTGATTTAAGAGTGTTCCTCATAAGTTTGTGCATTGGGAGATTGATTTTCAGTGTGGCAATACCAGGAGGTAAGACCTTTACAAGGAAGCCCCGGGTCTGCGGAGACCGCTCAGTGCTTAAAGCACTTACCATACAAACAAGACCTGAGTCAAGATCCCCAGAACCTGTATAAACGCTGGGTGATCATGGCAGATCACTGGGTAATCATGGCAGCCATAGGAGGTAGAGCCAGATGATATCTTACTGCCTTCCCCCCTCTCCCCCAAGCAGGCTGGCTAGTAAGACTAGTCTCATAGACAAGCACTGGGTTTGATTTCAAGATCTCGTCTCCAAAGAATAAGGTGAAGTGAAACATGAAACAGAGGAAGATTCCGGACATCAGTTTCCAGCTCCATACTCTCATGCACACACATACATGTGCATGCCCATCCTCATATACATGTGAATATATGTATAAGTATATATGCATACCACACACATATATGAAAAAAAAGAAAGGGGGGTGGGTGAGCCCCAGTGGGAAGTCCTTAGTGGGTGTGCTTCGAGAAAAAGCTGAGGAGTCTCGGGCTCTCTGGCTTCCTGTTCTGAAAATTCAGCTTTTTCCTACCTGTTCTCCCAGCAGCACCATGTGCCATGAGGTAACTTAGGCAGGTAGGGCCATGGCCAGAGGCTGGACCATACAGCTCGGCTCTCTAACCTCTGTCTGTTCCTTTTTCTTCTTCCCTCCCTCTGTCTACCCCTCTTTCTCTCTCTCTTATTTCCTCTCTGTGCTTCTGTCTTTGTCTCTCTCTCGAGTTAGCCCACCTGAGGTATTTTGTTATCACGATGAACAACCGGCCAATACCACCTCAGGGACAATGTAGGATTAGGATGTGGCTGGGGCTGGACGTGCAGAGCTACCCCACTGTCTGCGGAGGGGGAACATATTATAATTTGTGTGATATACTGTGGTTTACGGAGTGGGTTGTCATAGTAATTCAGAAGAGACTGTCATGCCTTGGCCCTCTGGAAGTTCTAAGCAATGGGGGAGCGTGGAATCAGTTTTAACCTTGAGATATCAGTTTTGAACATGGAAGTACCTTTGAACTTCTAGGTCTCCTGGAACTCATGAATACAAAAACCTTCCTCTTGTCCATAGACCCTGGTCCTTTTGTCCCTAATTCTCACTCCCTGTAGGAGCTTCTGTAATTCACATCCTTGGGGGTCTTGAGGTAGCAGGACAGACCTGCTGTGGTAACCTTGCCATGAAGCTGCTCACTGTGACAGTTGACCTCTGTGTCAGCACGTGCCTCCCCCGGCCAGGCAAGAGTCCTCCGAGTCTGCAGCCAGCACCACAGTGAGTCATCCCAGCACTGGCTTTGGCTTCCTGCCTCTGCTTTTGCTTGTGCAGCCTGCTCAGACTCAGAGCTGCTGATTCGGGGTCTACAGCAGGACTCTCACAAGAGAGTGTCTCGCGGTCTCTGCTGTTAACACTCTCTCCCGAGTGGCCCTTCTCCTTTATTTTCCTCTTGCTCCTGATGAATTGAGGCTTTCTTTTCCAGTCTCTGCAGATCACAGCTCTTTCCCGACGGCCCCTCTTTGATTTTTACCTCCACGCCCTCCTTATTACTTTGTTCCTTTCTAGCAAGCTAGCTCGGTGTATTTTGTCAACCTGCTTTCTGTGGCAGGAGCTGTGCCCACCTCTTTGTGTTCTTGCTTCTTAGCAGGTCTTAGTCAGAAAGCCAATTCTATCCGGTGCCCTTGAGTTGTTATTTTTAATAGTGGTGCTGTTTCCCCCCCCCAGATTCCATCTATTTCCCAGCAAAAGCTCTCAGCAGCTAGATTGGGGAACGATGTGTGGGTTTGTGGAAGGGGGTGCGCTGCCCATGGAGCGGAAAGAGGGTGTCAGATACTCCTCCCTGTAGCTGGAGTCACCACTCGAGAGCCACTTGACCTGGGTGCTGGCCACTGAACTCAGGCCCTCTGCAAGAGCAGCGTGTGTGCCTAAACACAGAGCTCTCTCTGCAGGCCCTTGTTTGATTTAAAAAAAAAAAGATTTTATTTTTACCTTAAATTATGTGTTTGGGTCCATGCATTGGTGTGTGTGTGTGTGTGTGTGTGTGTGTGTGTGTGTGTGTGTGTGTCTGAGGGTAGGTTTGTGGACATGAATAAAGGTGCCCTTAAGTCAGAGATAAAGACTGTACTGGCTAGTTTTGTGTGTCAACTTGACATAGCTGGAGTTACCACAGAGAAAGGAGCCTCCCTTGAGGAAATGCCTCCATGAGATCCAGCTGTAAAGCATTTTCTCAATTAGCGATCAAGGGCGGGAGGGCCCATTGTGGGCGGGAGGGCCCATTGTGGGTGGTGCCATCTTTGGGCTGGTGGTCTTGGGTTCTATAAGAAAGCAAGCTGAGCAAGCCAGGGAAGCAAGCCAGTAAGCACCACCTCTCCGTGGTCTCTGCATCAGCTCCTGCTTCCTGACCTGCTTGAGTTCCAGTCCTGACTTCCTTTGGTGATGAATAGCAATGTGGAAGTATAAGCTGAGTAAGCCCTCTCTTCCCCAACTTGCTTTTTGGCCATGATGTTTGTGCAGGAATACAAACCCTGACTAAGACAAGGACATTGCATCTCCTGGAGCTGGAGTTACAAGTAACTGTGAGCTTCTGGACAAATGGACATGCAAACTCAGGTCCCCTGAACAAGCAGTACTTGTTCTTAACTATTGAGCCAACATCTCTCCAGTTCTCAATTAAACTGAAACTCAGAGACGATCGCTGTGACAAACACCCTAGGGAACTAGAGCTGAAAGGACTCTATAGATGATTTAACCTTCTGTAGCCAGGCCATGACAAAAAAAAAAAAAATAAACCTTGGAAGTTAAGATGGGGCTCCATGTAGACAGGTGTCAGGCAGGAATAGATGCTTGAATCTTCTGGGCTCTGGAGCCCTTGCAGGAGGCTTGAGTCTTGTAAAAATTCCCTTGTGAATTGGGAGGGGCATAGTCAGTACAAGTGAAGCATTTGCTTCAGGATAAGCTTCAGGACCTGACCAACACCCCAGAACCCACATAGAAAAGCAAGGCACTGTGAAATGCTGGGACAGGAGGATTCCCTTGACTTGCTGACTCGACAGATTAGCCTGCTTGGTGAACTCCAGGTCAGTGAGAGTCCTTGTCTCAGGAAAACCAAGGTGGGGCAGTGTTCTGAGGAAATAAACTGGAGCTTTTCCTGTGGCTGTCCTGTGGATGTTAGGGGGATACACACACACACACACACACACACACACACACACACACGCCTATGTGTTGCTGAGGGTGTTGGCACTGGTTTCAACTTGTAAAGCAACACCTCTACAATTTAGCACTGACAGTTTGCCGCAACTTCTATGAAATCCTAGCTTGTCAAGGGTTGTACTGAAGGTTGAAGGTGGACAGTCTCCCATAGGTTCATGTGTTTGTGTACCTGGTCCCTAACCTGTAGAGCTGTCTGGGGACATAGTGGAACCCTTAGGAGGTGGAGCGTTCCTGGAGGAAGTGGCCTGGCAGGAACCAGAGCAAACCTTTGTTCCTCAAGTTGCCTTTGTCAGGGCGTTTTATAATATCCATAAGAGAGGCTAAGAGCACGTGTGAGGGGGATTCTGCCAACTTGACAGGGTCTGGTATCACCGAGGAGGCAAGCCTCTAGGCACACCTGAGAGGGACTATCTTGATTAGGAGGTAAGACCCACTGGAAAGGTGGGCAGAAGCACCCTTCTGTTCTAGGGTCCTGGATTGCCTAGAGACAAGAACAGAAGCTGAGCACTGGGGCTGCCCATCTCTGCTCCCGACCGTGGACACAGTATGACCAGGCAACTGCTGCCGTGCCCTCTCTACCGTGATGGACTGTATTCTGCATCTATGTGTAAAATAAACCCTTCTTCTGTAAGTGGCTCTGTGAGGACATTTTATCAGAGCGATGAGACCAGCAGCTGATACAGTCCATTTCCTTTACTGTCCCATGGATCAGCTTTCTTGGCATTCCTGGTTAGCTCTCAGAGGCTGCAGTGGTAAACCCTACTGAGAAGATGAGATGGTTTCCATTTCTCTGCACCCCTTCCTTGCAGATGTAGAATCGTGCTTATAATTGAGAACACGAATGATGTAAAACCTTTTACAGGTAATTATTACAGGATATTATCAGTAACTACAACTTCATGATTGCTTCAGTATTTTCAATTCTTTCATGGGTGAAGAGACTGAAGTCCCTCTCTTTAGCTCAGACTGGCCTGGGACTCACTGTGTAGCATAGGTTGGGTTCAACCCCCAAATCTTCCTGTCTCAGCTTCCTGAGTACTGGGATTATACACACACACCTCCCTACCCTACTTTTGATGTGTGTTTTGGGGACTAGACTCAGATCTTGTGTTTTCATGAACAGGACATTACTAACTGACTCGTCTTCCTGTCCCAAGCTATATTCTTCTGCCACAGTCTAGAAATAAGCAAGCCTGGAACAGCCTTCATAAAACACAGTAGTACCATAAACACACCATTCTGCTCTACCTGTTCCCTACCGTTCACATTGACGACGACCAAAACTCATATTGAAAGTTGTACATAGTCATCAAGGTGTGCGCTACACCTGCATCTCTGTTGACTCTGTCTCGTCTGTCTTTGCGGCAGCGCACGTCATCGTCTGCATTGTCTCCGTTAGGTTTTCTGGCCTCTTCCTTGCAGCAAGCGTCTGTGGGTGGTTAACTCGTAGTCTTCCCCTCCCCTTCCCACTTGAGTGGCAGTGGGGAGTGGAAATCAGATTCCGGTTTGGTTGCTCCTCATCTCCAGACTAATGTCGCTGCTACTGGGTGCGGTCTTTTGGTGTTCGGTGTCGGAAGAGCTCCAGCGCTGTGCCAGGCTTTATCCTTTTGTAAGCAACTGAGCTCTTCCCTCCCACTCATGTAATACCTTTTCAGGAGAAAACTTTGACTTGATCCATGGAAACTGTACGTGGTGGGGGAGGGGCGGCGCTGGGAGATGCTCACAGTGTTCTAGTCGAGATAAGTGTCTTCATCGCCGCAAACATTTATCATTTCCCAATGTTCTTTCTTGTAAATTCTTTGGTCTTGGTATTTGTGGTGGTTTTTTTTTTTCTTCCTGTTTTTAACAGGGTTTCATTTAGTTATTTGAATTTGCTATTTGGTCAAGGGTGACCTGGAGCTTCCGGTCCTCCTGCCTCCACCTCCTGAGCGCTGGGATTGCAGGAGTGTATCATCACCATACCTGGTGTGTGCAGTGCTGGGGACTGAACCCGGACTTTGAGCACACTGGGTAAGCGCTCTGCCCAATGATGCATAGGATCTCATGCAGCCCAGGCTGGCCTTAAACTACCTGTGTAGCCAGGGATGGCTTTGAACACCTAATCTTCCCTCCTACATCTCCCAAAATGGATGCCAGGAGTACACCACTGTGCAGACAACCTCAAACATAGGATATACCACTAAATTCAAGGCACTGCTAGAAGCAACAGCAGGATTCATCTCTTCTAAGTATGCCTGAGTACCCACTGATGGACCTTTTCTCAAACCCCTTCTCACTACTCTTCCCAGCCTTGGTAACTAGGGTTCTCCTCAATACTTCCAGAGCCGGAACATTTTCTGTCTTCACATTCAAGGGGATCATGTTGTGTTTGCTGCTCCATATGTGGCTTATTTCATGTAACATAGTATCTCCAGGTTCATCTTTGTAGTTGCAAATCATGGGATTTAATACTTTATGGCTATATATATATATATATATATATATATATATATATATATATATATACATATATATATTTCTGTAATTACTCATCAGCTGACAGTTATTTAGGCTGGCATTCCATTCCGAGGTTACAGGGAATGATGGCATAAGGACATGGAGAATGTCTCTTTGGCATATTGATTTAAGTTCATATATATTTATAAGCCAGATTTCTACACCATATAGCAGTTTTATGTTCCGGGGAATCTACATGCAGTTTTTAATATCAGCTGAATTCATTTAGTTTCCTGCCAATGCTATGTTAGTGTTTCTTCTCTTTATCATTGCTGGCATTTATTTATTTATTTATTTATTTCATTTTTGATAATAGTCATAGTCACTGGGATGGAGTGATACTGTGTTAAGGTTTTAATTTCCATTTTTCTGATGATTAGTGATGGTGAACATTTAAAAATAAATTTTATTTTTAATTGTGTGTGTTTGTGTGTGTGTGTGTTTGTGTGTGTGTGTGTGTGTGTGTGTGCATGTGTGTACGTGGAGTTGACTGTGGAGGCCAGGAGAGAGCATTGGATTCCCTGGAGCTGGAGTTACAGTTGGTTGTGGGTTGTGGGCTACTAGATATGGGAACTCAACGTGAATCATCTATAAGAGCATCAAGTGCTCTTAGCTAATGAGCACCATTCTAGTCTCAGCTTAGGGTTTCTGTCTCTCAGATAAAACACCATGACAAAGTCATCATTGGTGAAAATAGCTGTAAACATCACCGTATCTGACTACTTCAAAACAGACTGCAAAGCTACAATTGTACTGACTAGCTTTATGTCAACTTGACACAAGCTGGAGTCATCAGTTAGGAGAGAACCTCAATTAAAAAAAATACCTTCATAATATCAGGCAGCAGGCAAGTCTGTAGAGCATTTTCTTAATTAGTGATTGGTGTAAAAAAGCCCAGCCAATTGTGGGTAACTCGTTATTGATGTGGAGACAAGATATTGATTTGATTGCATTGATTTTGTATCCTGCCGCTTGGCTGAATTTGTTATCACTATTAATTACTCTTTATTTATTATTCTACTAGGTGTGTGTGTGTTACACACATGCAGACAGTAACAGTTTGATTCCTTCCTTTTCCATCCCAATGTGGTGTCTTTCTTTGACTTACCGATTGTCCTGGCTAGGACTTCCATCTCTGCTGAACAGCAGTGGTAAAAATGCACACTTTTACCAAGTCCCAGACCTTAGTGGGAGTGAGTTCACCTCTTGACACTCCCCAAGATATTGTCCACAAGCTTCTCCTTTAGTCTCTTCCTCCTGAGATGAAGCTATTAGTACCATATATTCATGAATGAATGTTTCTTCATATTTCCTTTGAGAGAATGCCAACACCAGTGTGTTTCTAGCATCAAACATTTTTATTCATTCATTCATTCATTCATTCATTCATTCATGAATTCTTTCATTCCTTTTTACGGCATTGGAGGTTGAACCTAGGGCCTCACACACGCTAGGCAAGAGTTCTATCCCCAAGCCACATCCCCAGCTCCACCCCCTTTATTTATCCTTTGGAGACAGGTTTGCACTAAGTTACAGGCTGGTCTTACACTCACTGTGCTCCCTGACAGGCCTGGAGCTTGTGATCCTCCTGCCTCAGTCCCTGGACTAGCTTTGATTTTGATCCTAACAGTGCTGATGGTATTCTCAGATCTCTGCCGCATTGCTTTCTGGGACAGTTCTGTTATGTTGGACCTGTATCCATGTCGCCACAATGGTGATGGTGGTGTTTCCTTCATCCCAGGACACCAGTGAGCTTGGCACAGCCCTTGTAGTGGACTGTGTGCATCTAACTTTTTGACATTGGTCATGGGTTTCTCATATCTCTGCAATGTGGTTGTGGTATCTATGGTTTTCTTTGATAATGGTGGTTATCACATAAGTATGTGACATTTGGCCTGTTAGTCACAGGAACTACATTGGGTTCTGTGGTTATGTAATTCTGCGGTAGTTTGAAAAAACATACTTCTGTATAAAATGACGATGCCGATAGGTTTTAGGAAGGTCAAGTGTGGTACCAATCTGCCTGCTCAGAGTGCTTTACTTGGGGGTGAGAGTTATGGGTGTGTGGAAGTGTGTGCGCAGATGTGTGTATGCATATGCATATGTGTATACTTATTGCTGTGTGTTTGCATGTATCTGTAGGTGTGTGTGTGTGTGTGTGTGTGTGTTCCTGTGTAGGCCAGTTGTTGATTTTGAATGTCTTCCTTAGTCACTCTCTACCCCGCTTTTTTTAAAAAAGAGATTTATTTATTTATTTATCTATTTAATGTATACGAGTGCTCTGATTTCATGCATACCAGAAGAAGGAATGAGATTCCATTAAAGATGGTTGTGGGCTACCATACAATTGCTGGGAATTGAACTCAGGACCTCTGGACGAGCAGCCGGTGTTCTTAACTGCAGAGCCATCTCTCTAGCCCCCACCAGCGCACTTTTAGAGAGGGTCATTGAACCTGAAGCTCACAAACACGACTATGCTGGCTGCCCAGCAAGCTCCAGGGATCCTCCAGTCTCTGCCTTCCCAGAAGTGGGATGAAACATATGCACAAACATACGGCAACCATGTTCGCCTTATTTTACATGGGTCTGGGGGACCTAACTCAGGTCCTCATCAATCAATCAATCAATCAATCAATCAATCACTTTAATGACTGAGCCGTCTCCCCAGCCCTGAGAATTAGGGTTCCAATAGAGACCCGATGATACATCTGCAGTGGAGGGCTAACAGAGCAGAATCCTGGCTTCGGCCTTAGAACTCACTCAGATGGCTCAGCTGGTGACGTTCTGTAACCTTGACACTGGCAACGGTGGGTCACTAACCTTGACACAGGTGCTGAGGGATTTCTGTAACCTTGACACTGTGGAAGGAGGACCAGCCACATCTGCAGCTGCAGAGACTCAGTTGTGAGAAGTGGGTCAAGTGTTACATAAAGTTACATAACAATAGATGACAAAGCCAGACCTAAGTTTGGGTTTTCTGCATAATGCAAACAAACCCCTTTCTGCACCACACTAGGAGGCTCATTCAGTCTAAATTTAAAGGCATCTGTGTCTTCTAGCTTTCCCAGGGCTTACAGGACCAGGCCTGACTTTCTTATCATGACTAGAGTCACAATGTCCTTTCATATGTTCAAGCTCACCGGTGAGATTGACCAAAGTCACGCAGTGCAACGTGTGCATTTGAACTTCTGGAAACCTGTGGTAAACAGTAAAGAAGGTTTTCTGCTACACTGAAGTGCTCTATGGCTTACCCAAAAGCCCATAAATATATTTACTAAATAATGAAGGTGTCCTGATTAGTTTCATGTCAACATGATACAAGCTGGGGACATTTGGGAAGAGGGACTCTAAACTGAGAAAATGCCTTCAGAACGTGGGCTTGTAGGTAAGTCTGTGGGGGCATTTTCTTTATTAGTGATTGATGAGAGAGGGCCCACCCCATTGTGGTTAGAGTCACTCCTGGGCAGGCGGTCCTGGGGTAGATAAGAAAGCAGGCTGAGCAAGCCATGGGAATCAGCCAGTAAGCAGCACTCCTCTGTGGCCTCTGCATACATTCTTGACTCCAGGTTCCTGTCCTGTTTGAGTTCCTGCCATAACTCTCCTCAGTGATCTGGAACTGTCAGCTGAAGTAACCCTTTCCTCCCCAAGCTGCTTTTGGTTATGGTGTTTATCACAGCGATAGAAACCTAACTAAGGCAGAAGGTTGGTGTAAGTGAAAGTGTTGGCTGTATAGTGGCCAAATTTTGTCTTAAAAAAAAAATTCAAGAACCTTCAGAAGTTTTGTACATACCTAGAAACATGATGCTCAGGCTGGGGGGGACAGGCAATCCCATTGAAAACGTGTTTTAATAATATTAACACAAACATTTAAGATTTCCACATCTTGCAGTGTATAAGGTATACTAAAAGCTTTGAGAACTATACGTGTAAAGACAACGGCAGTGCTAACAGGTTTGATAGAAGTCAAGGTTCTGTCAATCTTGGCACTTAAGATGTTTCCTATAGAGGCAGGTTTAGGTTTAGGGTTTAGAGTTTTAATGCAGACATAATCACACCCAGAATTACATTAAAAATTATTTATTCTGTGTGTGTGTGTGAGAGAGAGAAGGGGGGTAGGGGAGGGAGGAAGACAGAGAATAGCATTGTACACATGAAAGTCAGAAGACAGCTTGTAGGAGTTGTATCTCTCCTACTATCCCTAAGATGTGGGTTTCAGGGATTAACTCAGGGCAAGAGGCTTGGCAGCAGACACCTTTAACCATAAAGTCTTTTTACTATCCCTATTCGCATTGAATTTAAAGGCACAGTGTGACATAAGAAATGTATATTGCTCCCCCCCACATCATTAGGACATTTCTGTGCTCTCAGTTCCCAGAGCTCACGATCTATTTCTTCCCCTTACAGTACTTGGGCTGCATCGAAGTTCTGCGCTCAATGAGGTCTCTTGACTTCAGTACAAGAACTCAGGTTACCAGGTAAGCGCTCTTCAAAGTGGATGCCTGTGACTTTATTTCTGAAAGAAAAGAACTCAAAAGTTCACAACCTAGGAATTTCTAGAAGAAAGCTCACCCTTTCCAATACCGGAGGCTGGTGATGGAGTCAGGACTCACACTGTGTTAAAATATTGGTGAATCTGTCTATGAGTGGAGAGACATGTCTCTTGTTGGAATCACCATGATGGGCACCTGACCCTTCTGGGATAGTTTTATAATTGAGCGGCAAACAATCATAATTAAGGGGATAACTGCGTGTTCGTGTTTGTTTCCCTAACGTAGGAGCCACTAATGTAAGATCAATACTAAAATCACCAAACTATATTCTTTCTGAAAAATGAAGACCAAGATTTCCAGAGTGAATTTCCAAAGTGCATTGAGAGAACAAATTTCACAAAGTTAGAGGTGGAGATATTCGTGGAGAAGATCATTTTGGAAGGAGATTGAGTTTTTAAAATAGTTTATTTCCAAATTATATTTTAGGTTGTATACAAAATATTGGGTTTCATTATGACACTTTTTTGTTAACATTTTTAATATGAAATGCTGGATTTCCTTATACTTTCACACACACACACACACACACACACACACACACACACACACACACACTGTTAGTCTGGTTTATTTCACTTAGCACAACAATCTCTGGTTCCATATATTTTTCCTACAAGTGGCCATTACTTAAAGTATTTTATATGTGTTTCCTACATTCTAAATTTCTTATGCGCCAGGCCTGAAACACTTTTCAATGAAACATTATAGCTAAATATAGTTTCCAATAGAGCCAAGCTATTTTAAAAAAAAAAATACTGATTGCTCATCATGTTTCAGAAGAAGACAGCAGAGTCTGTGACGGAGCAGCACCCCGGTGGCCCCAGTGGGGGGGGAGTCGCTATTGTATTGACAGTTGTGAAATTGCTCAGACAACTTCCTCAGAAAGTGACCCTTCATTAATTCTTCACCCACACCACCGTATTGTGCTTCTCTGAGTCAGGAAACCACGTCTGAAGGTTTACATCATTATGTGTAGTCATCACCTGTTATGTCTGGACCTCAGCCCTGAGTACTGTTGTACGTAATACCTGTTCCTCTTCACTAGAGAAGTCCATGGTCAAGCACTCGTGTTTTCTTCTCCCTAAAGCAACCCAAGACATTTGGTGGGAAGATGTCAAAGCCAGTGAACTAAACCAAAGGACACCATCCTCACCCAGTTTGTGAAAAGACAGAGGAATTGTGTTCTGAAGTGAGAGTTCCTAAAAGAAAAATCTGTTTCTCTGGTCACTTACTCATTCACTGTGCTCAGGACCGCAGGGACAACAGACAAGTGAGGAGGCTTTTCAGGGGAGGGTGAGAGAGGCGGAGTAAGCTTCTCTCACAGGCTAGGGTTCTTGCTAGGGTTTAAGAGGGGGTTGATCATGGGGTTGGGGACTCTTCAGATGTCTTGGAATACGGACTAGGGCCGATGGTGTTTGATGGTTAAACCAGGAGGGGCAAGATCAGTATTTGTGGTGATTTGATGATCTGGGGCGGGGGTGGGGGGTGGGGGTGGGGGGTGGGGGTGGGGACATAATTATGGGAAGGAGACACCATTGAGTCTGGTTTCTCCTTCCTGTGTCTTAGAGACAGAAGATAAGATGGCTGTCTTAGAGTGTTTCTGTTGCCATGAAGAGACACCATGACCACGGCATCTCTTATAAAAGGAAGCATTCATTGGGGGCTTACTTGCATTTTCAGAGATTTAGTCCATTCTTGTCATGGCATGACAGCAGATGTGCAGGCATGGCGCTAGAGAAGGAGCTGAGAGTTCTATATCCAGATTCACAGGCAGCAGAAAGAGAGAGACTGGGTTTGGCAGAAAGAGAGAGACTGGGTTTGGCTTGGACTTTTAAAACCTCAGTGCCCACCTCAAGAAACATACCTTCTCCAACAAGGCCACACCTATTACAACAATCTGTCTATCTTCTAATCCCTCTCAAGTAGTGCTACTCCCTAATGACCAAGACGTCAAGTATATGATCCTGTGGGGGCCATTCCTATTCAAACCACCACAATGGCCAGTTTGACTTTCTCTCATTGGAAAAGCATGCACTGTCACACGTGCAGAGTGATCCCACTGTCCAGGGATGTGGGTACGATGTTCACGTTCATCCATGCGATGGCCGTCTTTAAAGTCTAGTGCAATCATTTCTACTGGGTTTCCTCTTTGCATTTTGGAGGCATTTTCGTTCCACTGTTGCAGTTATCAAATTCTGCCATGAGTTTTGCTGCTGAGGAAGTGAGCTCTCTGCCCCGCCCAGGTGCCCAGTGTCCAGAAGCCAGATGGCGCACAAATGACTGAGGGTCATTTAAGGGACTACCACCCTGCTCCTCCTGCGGGTTGGGAGCCACAAGTAAATAATTACAGTTTCCTCTAAGGTAAAGATTTCTTCTTAGGGACCCACGGATGGAATCCAAGTAAACAGAAGCACTCACACTGTAGAAGAAAGCGGGTGACTAGCACTGCTGGATATAGAGTTTGGGTGCTTTTCACCAGTCCCATTCTACTGTGTAAAAACGGTTCAGCACACTAGGGCAAGGGGAATGTCGATCATAGGCTCAGAAAAGGCAGCGTTACATTCTGGTTGCAGCAGCATTGCCTTGGGTTTCGTTAGACTTTTGAAAGCTATGCTGTTTATCTCTGCGATGCCCTCTATCCCTGTGTTATCTCTACTATGTGACATGTTTCTTATAGAAGTTAGTTCCTAGAGCATACTCACACAAAAATAATAATTTGATACATCAGCAATAAAAAGGAGCTGTTTGCTTCCAGAGGACTGCCCTGCCATGCCTTTTAGATTTACCACAGGGTGGAGCTTTAAAAATATGTTTTTAATAGAAATAGGATTATGTCACTTTCTTTCTCTCTTTTTTCCCTTAAGCCCTTCCCATCCGCTTTCCTTCCGGTGTGGAGCTTTTAAGGCCTTACTGGCAACTATGTTAACCGTGCTTGCCTATTTAATTAAATTCTTCCTCCATAATTTATATAGCAAAGACATTCTTGAAGGGTTTCAGGAAACTTAGCATGGACGGATTATAGAGACACTAGGTGAACTTATTTCTAAAATTATTTCAGCCACGATATTTAATTGAGTCTATTTTGTGAGCAAACGACCTCTATGCATCTGTTTACTGTTTACTCCTGCGTTCCCAATTCTCTCTCTGCATCCTTCAGCTGAGAAGACGGCCTGGCCGAGCTCTGCCAAGCCAATTTGTACCTGAAATATTCAGCCTGGTCTGGATTTGAACACATAGCAAGGAGGGGACCGGGACAATATTTATAGATTCTACAGGTCAAAGTCTGGTCACAGAGGCTTCTGATGGAGTTTATCTGGTCTTAATGCCAAGGTTTTATTTATCACAGTGGACATGGCACTGTAAGTGAGCATTCCTAGTAAGAGAGAGATCAAGGCTGCAGCAGGTAATGCTTCCCCCAGGATCCTTGTGCTGATGCACTCACTGTACAGAGGAGCCGAGGCCCTCAGTGCTTGTAGAAGCTAGTGGGCAATTCTGCAGAGGAAACTGCTTCTCACAGGGCTCCTTCTCAGCAGGCTCAGAGAGCACAAGTCCTCCCCTAAAGGAACCCTTGTCCAATACAGTTTTGGAATAGGACATGTGTACCCCACCTCCCACATTTGTGGATGGGGAGTGCATTTTGTAATGTCAGAGGTAACACAGAAACCCCACTGTGGGGGGACAGTGAAACTTTATTGTTCTAAGATTCCAAGCTAGCTCAGCAAGTTGATGGCCTCACTTCCACTCTAATCTCACAACTGTGATATGATCTCTGCCTGCTCTGTGGCCCCCAAAAGGTTCAAAGATCCAGGACAGGGACCAGGACTAATGTGACCTGGTTCCCTATTGGAGGCCATTGGAGGCCTTTATGTGTACAAGGCTGTTGGGTTTTTAACACAGGCCACTGTGACACAAGACTGATTTCAGAGTTGCAATCCCATCTTTTGCACTACTGGATTTTCTTAACAGCATTTCCTGGGCCAGGGGGTCAGCCCTCATCTGGTGAGGACTCCTGGGCAGGAGCTTTGGAGTTAGTTGGTGTGAGCTCATGGCATGGCTGTGAGTACATAAGTGGACAAGAAATGTCTTTGTTCACTGTTGTGTTACACTCTGTTACTGGAAGTCCCCCAAGGCCAAATTTTTGGACAGTGGAAAGTTGTAAATATCTACACAGTACAATTAAAATCCAGAGTCCTCAGAAAGGTGGCTCATACC
Organism: Mus minutoides; assembly: GCA_902729485.2. Classification (NCBI taxonomy): domain Eukaryota; kingdom Metazoa; phylum Chordata; class Mammalia; order Rodentia; family Muridae; genus Mus; species Mus minutoides. Next base: position 59,714 of record LR751820.1, on the reverse strand, counting down.
TAGAAAATTACAAAGGCCCTTCTCTGATGCTTTATATTGATCGGCAACTTCAATTATCAACCAGAAGTCTCACCCTAGTTGCACAAGATGCTAATGGTGTCTGGTCAGGCCCTAAGTCAGATCCATGGGACAGCAGATCGAGGAGCAGAAGGGAGGACCTGTTCTCTCCTCATTCCTCTTGCGCATCCCCAGGGAGATGGTTCTTTTTCATTGTCAAATCAATGGGATTTGGATCACCATGGAAACACATCTCTGGAGGAGTCAATGAGAATGTTTCCAGATAGATTTAAGTGAGCAGGGACGACTTACCTTGAATGAGGGCAGCACTATTCCCAGACTGAATCAAAGCGAAATGGGCTTGATTGGCATTCATCTCTCTCTGATTCTCGATATATGTATATATTTTTTAATTTTTAAAAAATATTTATTTATTTTATGTATATAAGTACACTGTGGCTGTCTTCAGACACACCAGAAGAGGGCATTCATTACAGGTGGCTGTGAGCCACTATGTGTTTGCTGTGAATCGAAATCAGGACCTCTGGAAGAGCAGTTGGTGCTCTTAACCACTGAGCCATCCCTCCAGCCCTCTCTCTGCTTCTCAACTGTGGATGTGACACGACCAGGTGTTGCACACTCCAGCTGCTGTGCCATCGTCACCACAGTAGACTGTACCCCTTCATAAGCCCAACTGTAAGCCCAAACAAACCCTGCCCCCTAAAGCTGTTCCTACTTATGTGTATGGCCATTAGCAATGATACAAGCTCTCTCCTTACGAGTAATCACAGAAGTCACACAGGGGTTTCTGGTCACAAAGGATCCTATTTCCAGCTTGCTAGAGTCTTGGATGAGTTACAGGTTATTGATAAGATGCTGTTCAGAGTCTAACACGACAGTTTGTGTTTCTAAACTCCAGAGAGGGAGACAATTTGAAGTGTTTTAGGTTCTTTGTATCCCTCATTTAAATAGACTCACAGACCCCTGTGAGTTCTGGAGCCTTGCATGTAGCTATCAGCACATCGCACATGTAGCTATCAGCACATTGCACACGGGCCTCGTGGCTGCTCTGCACTCTTGTTCCTGAGCAGGAAGGTTCTGTTCTGGTAAGAGCTGTGAGAGGAAAGCATCTTTCTTCCCTTTCTCTCTGTTCTTGCTCAGGGTTGGGGTCTCAGACAAGTCCCACTGGGTGCTAACATCTGTGGGTGTTTAAAGTGATGTGCCTGGGTGGGGTACCAAACACATGCGGTAGAGGCACCCACAGACACGGTCTGTCATGAGTGAGGGATCTGGTGACAAGCTAGGACATGGAGTCTTTTCATGCAAGGGGCTTGACTTAGAAGGTAGGGGTGTGAGCACAGGGTGTTGATCGGCTTTGATCTTAAGCAAAGAGCTGACAAGGCCTGGCCCTGTGAAACGGAAACAGAGGTCTGAATGGTGTTCTTCAGAATGGCAGTTCTATGTGTGTGCTGGGGTGTAGCCTCATCTGCCTGCCCCTTTATTAGCATGGCCTCAGCATGGCCTTAGGTGTGGTCTCCTCACACCTGCCCCGTGTGGGCGTGGTCTCCTAAAATCTGACCCTGTGTGGGTGTGGTCTCCTCAAATCTGGCCCTGTGTGGGCGTGGTCTCTTCACATCTGGCTGCATGGGGGATAATTCCTGAAGGAGGAGGACCTTTTGGAACAGACCCCAGCATGGTGCCTCCACTCCCATCTTCCAAGATTTCACCTGGAAAGCCCAGTGGCTGGCTTCTCATATTCTCTACCTCCAGGTAAAACTTTTTTACTCCGCTGCCTTCAGATCTGTGAGTCTCAGCGTCCTGATCCCCACGCTCCACTCCAACAGCACAGGAGGTTTTAAGAAAGGGCACGTTTACTAACAAGTGGCTTGTGTTGCTTACAACGAGTTTGCTTCCTCTAGCCCCATCCTCATCAGGAGTAGGTTTGTGTGTGGAAGATGAAGGAAAGGGAGAAGGACAGGTGAGGCCTGGGTTAGTGGGAGCCTTGGGGATTATGTAGCCCCGTGACACCTCTGGTGGGTGCCGAACTTTCTTTATCCAGGCCTCCTGGGAATTATTTTCTCCCGGAGGTGAATGGCACCAACAGTATTAAATGTGCAAGAATTATCCCAGGGGCTTCATGTCTCTGAAGGCATGGTGACCTTAACTGGATTAGGGTGACTTTTCTTATTTGAGTAACACCAGGTGAGGCAGTACTGGGGAGTCTCGCCTTCATAAACCCACCGCACAAAACATGTTATGCTCCGTACCTGGCCACCTACCATGGGGTAGCTGATGAAGGTGACTCATGTCCACCTGCCCCCTTAGGACTGAGAGAAAGAGCCACATCACCATTTCAAGTGGGCTAGTCAATTCTTGTATCCCAAATTTCCCTTCTCGCCACAAAACAAACAGCCCCCATGTTGATTTCAGCTTAGTGCACCAGAGAAAGGAGCGAGTCTATTTTTATAGCTAGCTCCTCTGAAGCTGGGCAAGTCTCGGAATGAGGGGAGAGAGCACCGGTGTGAATTGGCCTTCTCTGCCCCGTACACTCAGGCAACTAAGAATAGCTGTCTCTGGATTGGAGCCCTACCTGCTCATTCTAAATGTGCTTGCCCTAAAACATGCTTCCAGCCTGACTGCCTCACCCTGCCCCCCAACAATGGCAAGAGGAGGCAGCGAGGACTTAGTGTTTCCATGTATGGGGGTGGCTTTTCAAAAGTTACCTGTGCATGTGTGGGCTCTGCCTTTGGAATGAAACTCAGGTGACATTGGAACACTGGACTTCAGCCGCTGGAATATTTGTGTGCACTGGTCTCTCATCTAACATGATTTGTGTTTAAGTGTGTGCCAAGTGCAGAAGGTGTAGTGGAGGCTCCTGGTGGCCCAGAGTTCAGGGTAATGGGCTATCTATGTAATCGCCAAGTGCAGAAGGTGTAGTGGAGGCTCTTGGTGGCCCAGAGTTCAGGGTAATGGGCTATCTATGTAATCGTGAAGGTGAGGGGCTGTTAATTTGGATGTGGAAGAGACTCCCCCTCCTTGATGGGATTGAATCCAGGAACACTTCCCTGAAGAAGGAGCAGCAAACACTGGCTAGTTTCTTCTCCAGTCTCATTGAAGAAGGAACATGGTGGCAATTGTTTGGACCTGGTTGGATGAGGCAGGCTTACTCGTTGAACTCACCGGATACTCCTGATTGTGCAAATATATTCTGGGCAGAACTTCCAATTGGTACCAAGTGAGGATGTGGGTCAGTGCCAGAGATCATGGTACACTGCACCCACCCAGCCCTAAGCTTGGATTTCAGGACACAAAAGCATCCCTGGGACATAGGGGCCTGAGCTCTGTCCTGTAGAAAAGGGTTCTTACCCTGTTCTGATGTTGTGCTCAATCCCTTGACCATGAGAGTGATACCAGATTCTTCTCAACTGTGAAAGTTAGGCAAGATATTACTGTGTGGCAATGACTGGGATAGCCATGGTTGATAGTAAGGGCCCATGGATGTTATCTTAATTAGATCTCAGGTGCATTAGTTTTAATATGCATACTCCCTTCAATCACCAATAGAATCCAAGATACGGTATAGGGAGGTTCTTAGGAGACAGCAGCCCTATGGAAACTGAGTTATGGAGTTCCCATATGACTTATAGGCAGCTTGGCTCACAAGAGGCTCCTCGCCCCAGCAATCCCTTCTGCTTATATAACCTTGGGTGTGTGTGTGGGGGGCGGGTGTCTTGTGAGTCCTGTAAGTTTTGTTTACTTCCTGAGCTTATGAGTCTCCCTCCTGCCTCTAGAGGGAACAATTATAAATGTGCACGTGTGGGTGGAAGGTGGATCCCTGGACTGGCATGGGTGCTGGAAACTGGCTGACCTTGGATGACTAAGATAAGAAAAGGAAGAGCAGCTGGCTGGGGCAAATTCATGTTGAGAACAGGTGAAGCCCATTGGAGCAGCTGGTTAGAATTTGAAGGTTGTGTCCACTCCTGGGGCTGGCCTGTTCTCTTGGTAACAATGAAAATAGTATCTGACATACACTCCTGACTGCATGAATTTCCCCCAGGCCATCTCTACTATAATGGGCCGAAATCTCCTGATGCCATGATCCTAAATAAGCCTTTCTTCCCTTAAGCTGTTTTGGAGAGGTATTTGTCATAGTGACATGGTGTCAACCACCCCAGATGTCAAAGAGCTGCCTCCAGATTGATTCATTGTTTATTTATTGACTGCCTAGGAAGGTGTCTCTGCCTCCTGGCACACTTTATGTCAGTATAACAAAACACTCGAGGCAATTAACTTACACAGAGAAAAGGTTCATTTTTTTTCCTCGCCTCACAGTCTTGAAGGTTTTACTCCTTGATTGACTGGCCCTTTGATTCGGAGGTTCATTATGGCCAAAGCAGGTGGCAGTGCAAAACCAGTTACATCATGAGGAAAGAGAGAGAGAGAGAGAGAGAGAGAGAGAGAGAGAGAGAGAGCAAGCAGGAGAGAACAAGACTCCACAATTTCCTTCAAGGACATGCTCCCACTGGCCTAAGACCCTGTGCTATGAGGCTACTTCCTAATGATTGACACCAGGTCGGATAGAATGAGAGGCAAGCACAGGGCCTTTGGTGGGGGGTGGGGTGAGGGTGGGAACAGGGAGGAACATCAAGATGCAATCTGTATCAGTGGGTTGGGGGTCAGGATGTTCCCAAGAGAACCTCTCCCTTAGCTCCAGATGATGACAAGGATCCAAGGGACTCCATCTTCCCCTTGCTGAGGAGGACACCAGAAGGATAGGACTGCTGACCTTTCAGTCCAGCTTAAGAAGGAATTGGAGGTATGGTGATAACTCGGTGAGCAAAACTACCCATTTCACAAGCCTGGAGAGTGGAATTTGGATCCCCAGTACCCAGAGAGGGGTTGGTAGGCAATGCCAGCACGTCTCCAGCCATATAGGAAACAAAGCCAAGAGAATCTCATAGAAGAGCATGGTGCTTCAGAGACAATATGGAAAGTGAGAACTGACTTCCAGAGTTGTTCTCTGATCTCCACATGTGCACTGTGGCATGTGTGTCCCTACACACGTCTGTCACACTTATGCGTGCATACACACACACACACACACACACACACATACACATACACACAACTGGTAGTGAATAAATGAATGCAGGCAGTCTGGACAGAGCAGGGCCACAGAGGTCTTTGGTGTGTAGGCTTGGACTCGGGCCACACTTGTAGACCCACCCCCTCAGTCTGCAGAGGTCTCATTCTCAAACCCAGGCTACCTTATAGTCACACCATCATGGCACGGGGAACAAGGTGGACCACGTGAGCGTCAGTTTCCGACACGTTTTTGAGGTGCTAATTCTGTCCAGGAACCCACTCTGGGAAGTATTCTTTATTCCAGGAAAAACTATTTTTTTGTTAAGTCTTTGAGAAATTCATTTTTTTTTAACCTCACAACCAGGCAATGCAAGGACTGTCTGTGAAACTGCAGCTTTGGAAATGAGTCCACTTATTTATTTATTTTTTTCAAAGGAGCCCACTTATGTAGGAATTTAAAAGTGGAGATCACAGAGGACTTGGTGGCAGAAGCTGGTTTAAATAGCACCCGTGTCACAGATCCGTGGTGCTCCTCTGTGGTGCTCCTCCCCGTGCTCCCTGTAAGGACCATCTGGCATGGTGTGTATTTATAATCCTCGGTCCAGAAGCATATTTGTATCACAGTGTATCTCCTTTACTGCTCCTTTTCCGCCGTCAACGTCTCCCAAATAGATGATTCCAGAAGGATCCCCGTGCTCCTGTCAGAGGCAGCCTCCTGAGAGGCAGCCTGGCCTCAGGACTTTACAGCCAGGGGACCCTGTGCGCATGGCTTTACTTCTCTGATTTCATGAGGTTTGTCAGCACTGCAGTGCACCTGTGATGTGCCTCCTTCTCGGGAGGGTTGGGAATCCACTGAGCTGGTGTCTGAAAAGCATTTAATTAGCTCAGCACAGAAAAGGGCTCAGCCAGCTTGGCTCAGAGTCATATTTTCTTCTTTTTGAAAAAAAACGTTTATTTGTTTTTGTGCGTGTGTGTGTGTGTGTGTGTATGTGTGTGTGTGTGTGTGTGTGTGTGTGTATTCGTGCATGTCATAGCACACATGCCGAGGTCAGAGGATAACCTGTGGGAGTAGGGTCTCTTCTACTATGTAGGGCTTGGGATTTGAACTCGGGTATTCGGTCTTGGTGACAAACCTCTCCACCCTTTGAACCATCTCAGTGGCCCCAAATTTTCATTTTTGTCGCATCATCTCCTGTCAGCAAATTTCATTGCCTTAAATATACACACCATGGCATGTGTTACTTCTGGGTTAAGAGAAAAATTGTCCCCACCCTTCGGCATCTACTTGTAGTCCAGGATTTACAGTATTTACAGAAGCTGCCTGGTGGTGCGTGATGCTGGGATGGTGAGAGAGAGGGTGCAGTCTTGAGTCTGTCACTATGTTGAGGTTATTTTTCCTCGCCCACGACCACCACAGTGCCCTCCTGGCATCTCTCTGGCAGTCTTTGTTGTCACCACAACTCGGGTGTGTTCCAGCTCATCCCTCCAGTGATCGCCAGCTCCTCCTGGTGACTGCTCCCCCTCTTTTTTAACCCTTATCTTTGATTTCCAATTTTAAAAAAGTATGTGTGTATATGTGTGTATATATGTATGTATTTATGTATGAATGTGTATGTCTATATATGTGTATGTGTGTATATATGTATGTATACATGTGTGTATGTATGTTTGTGCATATATACATATATATGTTTGCATGTATATATGTATGTGTGTGTATGTATATATGTATGTGTATGTGTGTGTGTTATCATGCTTTTATGTGTGAGTGTCAGTGTACACATGCCATGATGTGTGTATGAAGGTTGGGAACAACCTGAGGTGTCTGCCTTTACCTACCACCTTGTTGGAGATGGGCCTCTTAGTGTATTCTGGCGCATATACCAGGTTAGCTGTCCTGCAAACTTCCAGGTATTCTCTGGATTCTATTTCCCAGCTCATGGCAGGAGACTTGGGATTATATCCATGAACTATTCTGTGTAGTTTATGTGAGGTAGGTTCTGGGGATCCAAAGTTAGATCCTCACACTTGTCCTTTGCCCACTGAGCCTTTGCCCCATGGCCATAGTTCCTTGTTTCTGCTAACAGATCAACTTGCTAAAACGTGCAGATTCTCAGTACACTCCAAAGTGTTTCTGCCACCTGCAGGGACATTCTTTTATTTTTTTCTTTGATTTAAGTTTTATTGCATTATGATGAGAAAAGATATATAATTTCAATTTATCTGAATTTGTTAACATTTAAAAGCATATTTGGAGTAAATAGACTTACGTCACATTCTTCTTTTCCTTTTGTACCCCAGCTCCTTCCAGAGATATCTCCCCTTCAAAATCTGCAATACCTTTCATTTTTATCATATTCTTTAAAATTCATAAAATATTATAACAATAAAAATGAGCATAACAATAAAAAAGTTGTTTGATATAAAACAACAATCAATTGAACAGTCTTATGTAGATGTTTATCTATAGCAATACTGAAAATATATATGTTTTTCTCAATATAAATTTCAAATAACTCCAAATATATTAACTGTATGATATTTTAAAATAATATATCACTATTAGTTTTTTAATGAACATAGATAAAGTCTTTTTGTTTGCTGGTTTGTTTTGGTCTTAGTAGAGCTTAAAATTTTGACTCTTACTGTGGTACAAACACAAAATAAGATCAATTTTTGGACATTGGAGTTCATTGTAATAAGGCTGTACTAGAATGTCCTTCACATCACCAAAGGATTTTACCTCCATAGTAGATAAGCTAAGAGTTGACAGTTCTGCTGCACCAAGGAATGAATTGTAGGCACAATTTTTGGATACAGATTTCATGCTACGGTCAAAGCTATTTGATTTGAGTGTTTGTCGTCATTCTCAGCCCTCAAGGAACAGGTAGCATTCATTTAAGAAATGGTGTGTGTATTAAGATGGTCTATCCATGAGGTCATTCATCAACTGTTTCAATGAAGAATGGTTTTTCTTGGAGAGTGTCACAGACGTTAAGTGAGGGTAAGGTTCTGGTCCATTGGCTGTGATGATTTTGAAAAGCATTCATCTCAAAACAAGAGTAACTTATAAAGTCCTCTTCTTCAAAATTGATACAATAATTATAAATATTAAGCAAAGACTTCAGTCTCACTCTTTGCTGTTCTCTTACAAGCCACCTCCCAAATTAATTGTCTACATTTCTTTTGGCTGTATAAAAAATTTTGAAATATGTAAGCTGTTCTGAAAAACCATAGTATAGTGTAAAAACATCAAGTAAACAATCCTACTAATAAGAGAGGCTGAGATAGGAAAAGCATGATACCAAGACCATTATGTGGCACACAGCAAGACAAACCAGCAGAAAGTGCATATGGATTGTACAATATTGGACCTATTTCTCCCATTACCAAGTTAGAGAGACCATGGAATGATAGCCGACAAATTTCTAAGTGCTCATATTTTTGCATTTCAATCAATTAGGATATGTTGGTAATATTAATTTTCATGTTAAGAGATATTAAGGAAAAGTGATTGTTACTTCCTGTTAATTTTCTTGTTAGAGGTGGAATTATGTTTGTGTGGGTTTGTTGAAAGATTACTTTCAGGCCGGGCATGGTGGCACATGCCTTTACTCCCAGCACTCGGGAGGCAGAGGCAGGCAGATTTCTGAGTTTGAGGCCAGCCTGGTCTACAGAGTGAGTTCCAGGCCAGCCAGGGCTACACAGAGAAACCCTGTCTCGAAAAACCAAAAAAAAAAAAAAAAAAAAAAAAAAAAGNTTCTTTATTGTTTCTAGTTCCATTTTTAGATCCTGGATGGTTTTGTTCCTTTCCTTCGCCTGTTTGATTGTGTTTTCCTGTAACTCTTTAAGGGATTTTTGTGTTTCCTCTTTAAGACCTTCTACCTGTTTACCTGTGTTCTCCTGTATTTCTTTAAGGGAGTTATTTATGTCCTTCTTAATGTCCTTTATCATCATCATGAGAAGTGATTTTATATCTGAATCTTGCTTTTCCAGTGTGTTGGGGTATCCAGGACTTGCTATGGTGGGAGAATTGGGTTCTGATGCTACCATGTAACCTTGGTTTCTGTTGCTTATGTTCTTATGCTTGCCTCCTGCTATCTGGTTATCTCTAGTGCTACCTGCCCTAGCTATGTCTGACTGGAGCCCGTCTTTCCTGTGATCCTGGTTGTGTCAGAACTCCTCTGAGTCAAGCTGTCTCTGTGATTCTGGGATCCTGGGATCCCGGGATCCTGGGATCCTGGGATCCTGGGTGTGTCCGAGCTCTGTAGGAGCATTCTTAGCTTGCAGAGTTCCTCCTGGCCTGGCTAGCACCCCAGTCTTCCTCACATCTACTCTCATTTCCTTTGCTCACCTTCCAAACTGCTCCATCTCTCTTGGGATCTGCTTTAAAACTATTGTTTCATAAACACAAAGTAAGCCCCTCCCACCCTGTCAGACATGACACAATGCCCCTTTGTCACTGAGAGTCAGTGAATATATTGCAAAGAATGTATTCTGGATTATCAAAGACACGATTTGTATCAAAATAACAGTTTTGTGTCTGTTAAGAGGAAAATAGAGCAATATTAAAAAGCGTCCTGTGAGTGAAATAGCACATAGCCATGAGCCCAGCACTCAGGAGGCTGAGGCAGGGGGTGCACAAGGAAAGGAGAGGAGAGCAGAGACATGCAAACCAAGAATACAGAATCAACAGCTTGAGTGGTAGCAAGGCCTCTTTTGCAGGACAAAGGAAAGACAAAAGTGTTCCTAGAAATGTCAGATTTGGAGCCCAAGTCACCGAGTCACTTCTTGACTGACAGCTCTGTTATCAGGGTCTTCCTAGGTCCTTTATGCCACTCCAGGAGCTCTGGAAATGACAAAAGTGTACTCAGAACAAGCATGAAGATGTGAAAGCAATAGTGGCTTTTAAAAATACATCCTTAGAAAGGGGGAGATGGCTAATTGGTACAAACTTGATGATCTGAGTTTAATCTCAGCAACTCCCAGCAGAGAGAAAGAATCTATTCCTACAAGTTGACCTTCATACACACACACACACACACACACACACACACACACACACACACACACACATACACACACACACTACTGATAATGATGATAATAAATAACAATAACAATAACAATAATAATGCATCATAAAAGATCTCTAAGGCTGGGCAGTCATGGCGCATGCCTTTATTACCAGCAATTGGGAGGCAGAAGCAGGTGGATTTCTGAGTTTGAGGCCAGCCTGGTCTACAAAGTGAATTCCAGGACAACCAGGGCTATACAGAGAAGCCCTGTCTCACAAAACAAAAAACCAAAAAAACCAACCAAACAAACAAAAAAACAAAAGAAAAAAATCTCTAAAGACAATAAACAGAGATGGGAGGAAGAGATGGAGCGATAGAAAAAAATTAGAAGAGAAGAGAACAAAGGGAAGGAAAGAAGAAGAGAGGAGGGGAGAATCACAGAAAACACACAACATCAGGTACTGAGGCCAGACACTGTCCATACTGAGCTGTGCATACTAAGGAGTGAGAAGGAACGGGGCAGCTGCGCCAGTAGACTTGATAACTCAGACAAAATGGATGAGTTCCTAGAAGGGTCCAACTGTCTACATTCCCTGAATGAAGAACAGGCGACCTACATAGGCTCTATCTATTGAATGAAACTCATCTAGAAAGAAGACCTCCCCATAGAGAAAACTCCAAGGCCAGATGGCTCCAAACACTTAAGGGAGAGGTAACAACAGTTCCCACAATCTGTTCCCGCGAACAGAAGGGACACTTTCCAGTCCCCTTCATGAGTCCAATGTTATCCTGAAACTAAAACCACACAGAGACCATAAAAGGAAAGAACCCAACAGAACGCCCCGCAGACATAGACATAGACCTCTTACAAGGAACTTTCAAATGGGATCCAGATATGCCTTAGGAAGATAACACGTCACACCCTGAAGGTATTTTGCAAAGATTATACAGTGGATTTAATACTTACAATGACTAAAAAAGAAAAATCATTCGAACAGCTTGACAGAGACAGAAAAGGTGCCCAATAACAACCGGAAAACATTGGAAAGAGCAAACCATTTCAGCAGAGTGACAGGACATCCACAAACCCATGGCCAGCATCAGGGCACAGCAGGGACATTCTCCTTTAAGAACTGTAGGTAGAGTAACATTGCTTTCATGGCTGCTATTTAACACTGTCTGACAGATCCCAGGTAGAGCAATGAGACAAGAAAGGAAACAGCCCTGCTAACAGGACAAAGCAAAATAAAACCATCTTCATCTGTATATAAAACCCTGAAGCAGTTACCTAGATGATACAAGAGCAAAGAGTTTAGAAAAACTACATAGTATCAGATCGGTATACAACAATGCACCATATCTGTTACACTAACAAAGATCAACTTAGAAACAAAAAGAATTTAAAGTCACGTTTATTTACTAGGGGGCACCCCAGCCACTATACATATGTGGAGGTCAGAGGACACGTGTGTCGGAGACAGTTCTGTCCTTGTATCCTGTGAGTCCCAGGGATCTGGTCATCAGGCTTGGCAGCAAGTGCCCCCATTGCCTGCCATCTTGCCGGGCAAGATTGTGTATTTTCTATATTCATTGTCAATGTATTTATATTTACACTGTTTAAAGTGGGCAACTCATCTGTGCTACCTCTGAATCACAGTATTATCTCACCCCATAGCTCTTAAATCAGTCTTTAGCCCAGTGATTTTTTTAATTCGAGGGTTTGAGTTTTCTCCATAAGCTCATCTTGGTAACAGGAATTCCCAGAAAATACCATAGTTTCTTCCCCTGTAGCAGTGATGAGAAACTCTGATACAAGCAATTTAAGAGAGAATCAGTTTAGGTTGGCTCACAATTCCAGGTTACAGTAAGTCATAGCAGGGAAGAGACAGAGGAGGGAGCTCGAGGGACTGGTCACATGGCATCCACAATCAGAACTAGTGAGCGGCGAGTCCATGCATACTGTACCTGGCTCTCCTTCTCCAGTTGCAAGGTGCAGGTTCCACTTACACTTAAGTTAGACCTTTTCACATTGATAACATAATCGAGACAAATCCCTCCCAGAATTCTCTGATGCTAACTGTAATGTAGACAATCCCTCACAAGTATACCCAGAGGCCCCGCCTCCTAAACGGTAAGCAATCCTCACTAACCATGAATCCACAGTGTAGCACATGGTAACCTCTGAAGTTTTCAAGGCCTTATTTAATGACATGAAATAAAGTCAAGAGAAAGCAATTGGCTTAGAGACCAGAAGACTGAATATTACATTAAATTATTTCCATTTTTTTATTCTGCCTCAAGGTCATCTTACCAATGACAATGAATGAGACCACTCAAGTTTGGCAGTATGAAAGTCACTTCCTTTACCAAACTCACCTTTTGGTATTTTGGTAGAATGCACTTTCTCTTAAGTTTTTGCCAACTCCTTCTTACCAACTTTGAAGAAAGAGAAGATTTTGATAGTTTTTTTTGAAGGAAAATCTTTGATCTCTGAAAATTTTATTAGTCAATTTGCAATTTCCTGTAACTTAGTTAAAAGCACTTTGATACTTAAAGCTATGATCTGAGAGAGAAACAGGATGTTGAACAGTGATCCTGAGCCTGCCTTCCTCTCTGGAGAGATGATAGGTGCCTTCTACTATTTTAAAACATTCATTCATTCATTCATTCATTCATTCATTCATTCATTCATTCATGACCTTGCACACATTAGGTAGGAACTCTACCACTGAGATCTATTGTGAACCTCAGGTCCCCAGACTGACTGCTAGTGCCCAGAGCTGGCCTCTTTGTTTGCAGTGGAACATTCTTCCCACCCAAGGCCACCACCACTGATGAGCTTGAACTGAACAGCTGCCTTGACACATGTTCACTGTAGAGGTGGTGCGAGGCATGACATTGCTCTTACCATCCCATGGCACTTTGTGGGGCTCTGGCCATACCCTGTCTTGCTTTCTTCTGTTTTCAACCAAGCAATTTTGGCCCTCTCCAGGACTGAGTTTGTGTGTGTGTGTGTGTGTATGTATGTATGTATGTATGATATGTATAAATATGATATATATGACATGTGATATGTGTATGTATTTATATATGTATGATGTGTATATGTATGATGTATGTATGTGAAACGTGTATGATATGTGTATATATGGTGTACATGTGTTTAATGTGTGTATTATGATGTATTATGATGTGTGTATTATGATCTGTGTATATGTGTATATATGATGTGTGTATATATGATGTGTGTGATATGTGGGCATATGATGTGTGTATGTATATATATGTGTGATATGTATATGTGGTATATGTGTATGAAGTGTGTATGTATGATGTGCATGCATGTGCTGTATTAGTGTGTGTGTGTGTGTGTGTGTGTGTGTGTGCGCGCGTGCGCATGTGTTGAGTTAGCCACATGAGATGCCCCTTTGCTTCTGCTCTCACAGCATCTGGGGACACCTGACCTTCCGCAGCATGAGAAATAATTAAAGGTGGTTGTTTATGGGCTGGAGTTGTGGCTTAGTTGGTAGAGCATATGCCAAGAATGTATAAGACATCACACATATGTGCCATCCCCAACAGAAGGATTAGAAGTTCAAATTTATCTTAGTTACATGAATTTGACGACAGCTGGGATACATGAGGGTTTCTCTCAAAAATGAAGAACAGATGTTTACATCTGGCCCAGCATATTGTCAGAGGGACATTTTATTCCTACCCACATTCTTTTCCAACCCATCATGGATCTGTGGGTTAGTCAGTAATGGAAGAGGCCCAGAGCTACCCAGTGGTCTGCAGCCTGGTGATCCTGGGAAGAATGACAACTTAGGGGTCATGAGTGAGACTCCCCACGCCCCACCCACACAATACATGTTCATTCAACCACATATATGGTAGACTGAAGATACTCAGGACAGCTTTATCTTGTAGGGGTTTGTTTCTATTTACATTTCAAATGTTATCCCCTTTCCTAGTTTCCCCTCTGAAAACTCCCTATCTCCTCCCCTCCTCCCCCTGCTCACCAACCCACCCACTTCCACTTCCTGGCCCTGGTATTCTCCTACTCTGGGGCATAGAGCCTTCACAGGACCAAGGGCCTCTCCTCCCATTGATGACCGGCTAGGCCATCCTCTGCTACATATGCAGCTGGAGCCATGAGTCCCACCATGTGTACTCTTTGGTTGGTGGTTTAGTTTCTTGTGTGGCTGGACCCACCCACTGCCTTAGGTCAGTGGAAAGAGAAAGGGCTTTTATCTGTTGAGGTTGGGTCTCCTCTGAGTTTGGAGATGTTTATCAGACCCCCCCCGCCCCCAACCATGAGATCATGACCTCCCTGCCAACATTATGACAACCAAAGTTGTCCTCAGGGTTTTTTCTAGTGTCCAGAGTCTCAGAAAGTTGCTTTAGGCTAACCCCCATGCCCTCGCAATGAATTAATTTTATTATAAAAGAAATACATATGGGATCTGGAGGCATAACTCAGAGGTTAAAATTGTTTTGCTTTGTCAGGAGGACCTGAGTGTCCTTCCCAGCACCCACACCTTGCAGCTCACTTGTGCAAGATCAAAGGATCTTCTGGCCACTTCTGGTCATAGAAGGCAACTCCACACACTCATGTGTGTACACTCACAAGACACAAAATAGCAGACTCATAGTCTCTGTCCCCCTTGTGACTGGCTTAACTCACCTTCAATAGTGTCCTTGTGTTATAGGCACAGTGTCCCGTGTGTCATACCTCCCTTCCTTTGTAAAGCAGGTGTGGTTTCACTGCCTGTGTCTGCCACACCAGGTCTCTTCATCACTGCCTGTGTCTGCCACGCCAGGCCTCTTCATCACTGCCTGTGTCTGCCACGCCAGGTCTCTTCATCACGGCCTGTGTCTGCCACGCCAGGCCTCTTCATCACTGCCTG